>JAUMHF010000024.1:14993575-15106748 GCA_032359275.1 Microctenopoma steveboyesi
AGCATATAGCTCCCGACAACATAGCTCTGAGGATCACTAGACCACGCAAGCCCTTCTGCCACGTCAAGGCCTCGATCACAAAAGGGATATATATATATAGATATATATATATATCTATATATATATATTTTTTTTTTTTTCTTCTGTTCAAAGAAAAACACCTAATTCAATTAATCAAATCAAAGGGGGGATAGAATAAAATAAAGAAAACAGTAAAGCATGGTCGAACAGAGGGGAAGCACAAGGAAGGAAGAAGGGGGGCTTCGATTATCATGTGATGTGGGGATTAGGGGCATGACACCAATCCAAACAAAGCTAAAGACTAGAGGGAGAGTTAATGGGGCATAGACAGAAAGGTGAGCTGGTGTACACACACGTAACAGAGTGACACAAAAGTTACTTGGGGTCACCAGAATGAGGAAAGAGGAGGGCATGGGGGTAGAAGGAAAGGGTCAAGCTTGGAAGGAATTAGAAAGAAGGCAGATCTCATTAAGAGAAAACATTTTGGTAAATTGCAGAGAGGTTAAGTGAACCTTGTGGCATGAGTGTGCAAATACGCGAAAGCATACAACAACAGTCTCCATCTGGAGCCGTCCGCATATGTCTTCAACACGTGATCGGGTTTTTGAACCCGTGACACTGATTGAAAAAGATGATAATGCAGAACCCTGACACATCCTGCCTCAAAGAGAAAGGATCTTTTTGAAAACGTGGAGATACAGCAGTCGTTCAAAGAGCGAGCGGAGATATATACGCGCTGAGATAACATTGTGTACAGAGGAGATCGCCCCTTATCGTGTTTCAGGAGGGCCAGAGATGACGAGCACTATCTGCTCAGTATCATCTATGGAGACTAATGCACCTCCCTGCAGTGCCCTCTCTTGTTGAGCTTTCACTTCCATGTGTCACTACGTTTTCACTTTTGCAGAGGAAACAATGCAATATTTTTGTGTCACTGTGCCGAATGTTTACGGCTTCACCAAGAAACAACCACATATATCCCGTGCAAGTGGACTGATCTGCCTAGGCCAGCGTATTCACTTTAAATGCACATTGTATCTCTGTGACACTTGAACACCCCCATTTCTACATAATGTACTGCAACTCGGAGTCTCTTTTTGGAAATGAGAGCTACAAAAGCAATGTCCTTTGCCTTTGGGGGAATTTAATGCCACGCACCATATGAGGCACTGGTAAATGCCAGAGTTGTGCCATCTAGCAGAAACACCTTCTGGAATGCAATACAAGAAAACATACTTTTTGTTATTCCATTCCCATTTCCATTAAAACTGACATTTCATCTAAACTGAACCCTCCAGGGGAACTAAGGAGCTGGGGAAGAGATGAAGCAATAAAGATCTGTGTGTGGGTCTCTGTGTGTCCATGTAGATTTATTCATCTGTATGTTCTGCATGCATGCTTGCGTCTGCATCTTGGGTAGATGAGACAAAATTATGACCTGAATGTGTACTGTATGCAGGTAAATGTTTTGCTATGTGTATCGCTGTGTGATATAATGTTTTTAAAGGGCGTCATGAGTGAGAGTCAACGCTCTTGTAAGAGCCTGCGTGCATGCCCTCGGGCCTCACAATCCATCCTGTTCTTCCCCTGGATCAAGAGAAATGTCATTATTTGACGCCATCAGTGAGAAATCAATGCAATTACGTTGTGTCTCCATTCTACTCTTTCCTATAATGCATCATTCGCAAAGTCATAAACAGCATTAACACATGCTCCCTCCAGAGCTCACCTCTCTTAACCTTTGATCGTATGATTTCTTTGGATAGAAAATTAATCATGATGTTTGCTGTGGAGGCTTGTGAGCTCATTCTGCTTTTCTCCACAGAAGAGGAGACGAGGGGCCTGACAGTATGATAGCATTGGTTTAGGACGGAGGCCTTAGTACTTTTCCTATTCTAACGCAGGAGAATGAGTGACACGGGTGCAGATGCAACAAATATATGCTCAACCTCATACTCAGACATGCACAAACATTCAGACACAGACACAGATTCAGTGACACTATAACACAATGAGACAGACTTCTATTAGCTTTAAGCAAGCAAAGCTCAATCTTTAGTCTACTGAGCGCCACAGGGCAGACACATAGTAACACGCCTCCTGAACCTGAGAACGTTATAATGGCTATGGCCAGGCTCTACGCTTAACGTATTTTTATTAAAATATCTGCATGAATTTTGGCGAGTGTAGAGAATATGGTTGGGATCACACATCACAGCAGTGGGTTAACATCAGCGATAGACTGTAGGCTGCTTAATGGATAAAAATGTCATTTCACAGAGTCGCTTCACAAACACGAAGTCTGCATTTTTTTATAACGCTAACCTCAGTACTTTTCTTCCTCTCAGGGGACTTAAGTGTCAAACTCAGGTCTCCGGCACGTCAGTCCTACACAGTAAACCTCCCTGCAAATCGCTTAATAAACGTTCATTCAAAAAAATACCTCTCCAAAAACATAATCAGGCCTGCAGTTTAGTTGTACACCAGCATAACTAATAGGAGACAGGGTTGGACAAACCTTATTTAGAAGGGTGGAAAGAATAATTAACTGTCAGAGTGCAGTGATGCCAGTCAAATCATGTTTAAGATAATGAAGATGTTTTGTGGCAAAGAGCATTTGAGTTCTATATTACTTAATACCATTTCTGCTAATAAAGCTGAGAGGCAGAGGTTTTGTCACACTAGATATATCTCTATCCCTCACTACACTGATTTGACGGCCCCTAAACATACTATGTAGCAAAATAAAATACATGACCATTTCCCACAAGTTTTATCCTGTTAGATATTTTTCGCGCATTATGCAAATTCCTATAAAAGGAAAACTCTAAATAACTCAATGTGAGTAGTTGAAGACTCTCTAGAATGTGGTGTAACAATGTGAATAAAACAATAACATGTACATCTAAAGCTTTTCTGTATACAACCAACCAATATGTGAAAGGGCAAAACAAAACCCTCTGCTTAATGCCACTAGTCCTCAAAAAGTGACTTCTTTTTAGAAACATTCAAACCCACTGCCAATGCAGATGAGTCATCAGTTAGAATTTACAGTAATCAACAAAAGACTTTTTAGAGCGTCTCTGCTTTAGGGAGTATTGTTTATTAAAAACCTAAGAGACAGACATTACGTTTTTCAGGAAGATCATAATCATATGTCGGAATCATTCAGTCGAACATTCACTATAGGTCAGAGACAGCTCTCTAATTTATCCATATGTTTACAAATTATTCATAATACATAAACATATGGTCCCTTTTAAAACCAAAATAAAAGAGCACACCTTGCCTTATAGTTGTAGTACTACACATACTTAGTACTGCAGTAGTACAAAATTCAACAGACTTGATCCCAATCTCTCTCTAGTTTTCTTACCTAAATGGAAATTTCTCCTATAATCTTTAAATATTATTATAAAATAATTACTTTATTACTTTTATTTTATTAAGATTTAACAAAAGTATCTCAATGCAGAAACAAGATAAACAGAGCCACCAGCCTAAGGCTTAGTCGTCTTAATCTTAATAATTTGGTGTAGTGGAGCACAGCAACCCACGTCACGCTGGTCCTCACAGCACAACATATACATGTTGTGTATTGATTTGGGAAAATACTGAACCCACAGTAAGAAAAACACTGAATCAGTGCTTCCACTAATTATTTCGCTGCCCTGTGCTATTCAGGTATAGCCGGGTTGTGTATGTGGCAATTAGTACTTCTACTGTTTTAGAAAAGGTTGGCCATCTGTGAATGCATCATTTGTTACCAAGCTGTAGCTTAAAACATTTCATGACGCAGTACCCTAACTGTGTCAAATCCCTGTGCACATTCTGATTCTGAAGCCTACGTTGGGATTATGTCACCATTTAGCATTTTCGTATAATTTCCATTGTGGTAGGCTCTGTAATCATTTTCAGCCACAGACAATGCTAGGGATGGTTAGACTCTGCCCACCATTACTATTTTTACACCCTAGTTGAGGGTGTGCAAAAACACATTCACACATGTGCACACAGATGTGGGCCTGTTTGTGCAGGCACATGAGTAACCACCACTATAAATTAGATTTTGCTAGGTGTGGCCACTAAGATCAAGGGTAATAGCGCCTAAAGTTAATAATAAAAAGTGTGAAAGTCTATTTGTAGAATTTATTTTCAATTGAATTGTTGATCTGAAATTATACATGGGCAGTTGTTAGCACTGTTGCCTCAAAGCTAGAAGGATCTGAGTTTGATCCCCGGGTCGGCTATGGAAGGTTTGCATGTTCTCCCTGTGTCTGGGTTCTCTCCGGCTACTCTGTCCTTCTCACACCATCCAAAGGCATGCATTAGTTTTATTGCTGATTCTACAGCGTGTGACTTCACTGAAGTCCCAAAGCCTTAGAAATGGCTTTGTAATCCTATCTAGACTGATACTCATCATTTACTTTGTTTCTCATCTGTTATTGATTTTCTTTAGATGCCATCACAATATGTTGCTTTTTGAGATCGTTTAGTCTGCTTAACCTTTTAGGACAGTTCGTATTTAAGTGATTTCTTGTTTCAATAATCAGGGCTATGTGTGGCAAGTGAAAATCTACTCAACTTTCCAAAAAATTTGGTTAATCACATAATAGTAATCATTGTATTTACTCAGGTTACCTTTAAGTAATATTTTTGATTGGTTGATCTAAATCATTCAAGTGTGAACAGTACCCAAAGATTTTTTAAGGCATGTTTCAGAAAGAATAACATCACCACTATGTGACTGTGTCTAGATAAGAATGCGACTGCATCCAATTTCTGCACTTTGGATATTTAGGAGGACAAATCTTAAATAGATCTGTCCTTGTGTTTTTCACAGATGTATAGCCAAGTTACATCATGATAAGTAAATAAGATAGCAAATCACTGCTTAATTTCCACTTTTCAGGAACAACAGGACACCTAGTCGACCTGCAGGGTTCATCTTTTGTTACAATGGGCAGAATCTACAGAACATTTAACACACCTACATGCTAGCAGGATCCGCTTTTATATCAAACCTGCAGGTAGGACAATATCATTGTCGACTACCAAGAAAGACGAGCAGCAGCAATGTTTGTGCTGCAGATGTTGTTACACTCTAACAGGCGGCGGCATGCTGTTAAAATGCTGTCAGATTGACCACTTCAATTAGAGATCAATTAGACACTGGACTGCTTAAAACAGATGAAGTAAATATTTACATCAAAGAAACTAAAAATCACAGATGTTGATGCTTTCTATGTTATAACAATAGATCGATAGATGCTTAGAAAGATGCTGCCAATGAGTTGAGAGAATCATTGACTATCAAATTTCTATATCCTCACTTTACTGACAAACCTGCTCAGTTTTTACTGAGCACATGTCAAGGTGTCTTTGGACAAGACACGGAAAGAGTTACACCGTCATCTTCTGCAGCTGTTCAAACAAGAATTTCCCTAAGGGGATCGATAAAGTGTGTCATCATTATCGTTATTATACACAGACCACGATATTCACAGCACAGCAGCGGATTCTGTTGCTTCACCGTTATTTGACGGCGCTGGCAAACGGAGACCCCCTCTGGTCACACTGACTCTCTCCTTCTCCTTCTCCCCAACATATTATCTCAGATAAATAATGTTATCTTGGAAAAGATTACATCTCTAAAACAGGGCAATCATATTAAAAAGCTAATGGATACATAAAATCAGGAGCTCATAGGTGATGATTAATCAACTGCTGAAATGCACTGGGTTTAAATCAGTTTAGACTGAATTAATCCCCAGTCAGCCACCATTTTCCTCTGGGCAATTTAGTGAGAAAATACAATTATGGCCTATGAGTTACACCTCACTGGTTCATCTCACCTCTGTGTTTCTCCAGTGTGCCAAATTATGCCTGTATGACTCACTGTGCTTCTGTCAAAGCCCCAGCTCACTAGTGATATGATTAAAAAGTAAAAACTCCAGCATCACTTCAAACAGTATTCAGACCAACTTCTTTCTCTTTATTACTTCTATTCTGACATCCCTTGTCTAGCTTCTTCCTCACTTCCTGCCTGTCTGTCTGACTGCCAGGAATCAGGCTGAAGGGATTTTAGAGAGACTTGTCCAACCTATCTTTTGCCAGATTGTTGCCTGCTACGTGGCGACTCTCCAGCCATCCCTCTTTATGTCTTTTGCCTGACTTAGACTTTTATTTAGAAGAAACCTGTAGTTCACAAGTGGTCTCCCGACACCAGCTTCTGTTCAGTTTATCTGAACTCTGCGGACACGACCCGTTTTTGTCAACACCAAACCTGCCTACTCTCTCGGCGCTGTAAGTCCCTATAGCTTTTCTGTTCTCAACGACAGTTTGGTTTCTTGGACCTTTGTTTGGACCATTGTGAATTTGAATCTGTCTGCATTTCTCTTTATGAAGAAAATATAAGAGAAAACGTTTGAACTTTATTTGTATTTCGGAAACCTTGTTCTACATAGAAAAGAAGATTTATTTTGAAAAGGATTTTTCCCTACAGACTTTTCTGTTTGCATCTCCTCCTGATCGTGTTTCTTTTGTAACTGGCTCTCCCCCGTGGAATGGGGGCCTCTGTGGTATCCTGCGCTTGTACTCTGTGCCTAAATGTCTACCGGTGTGTCTCGCCAGTTGTTTGCTTGCGTGGTGGATGCCAGTTGCTGCCATCTCGAAAAAGAAAAGCTCCGTTCCCCTGTTGTCCACCAACACTCATCTGGTCCTCCTGCTCTCTACATAAACTGTGTACACACCCACTTTTCATTGTTCCCTGTGTGTCAAAGAGAGTGCTACCTTCCCAGAACTGTTTCTGATCACACATCAACTATTCTTTTATAGATTGTTTAATCTAATCTCTTTAAACTTTCTTTTACTAATCCTGGGTGTCTAGCTACTTATAGGGATTCTGAGAGCCCACTGCAGAACACACTGACTACTATGGACCCATCCCCATAAAGGAATGAGTTGAGTATTCTTAAGCATTTACCTATTGTGACCTGTTGTTTGAACTACAGCACTCATCGCCCCCAACAAAGTAGGCAAGGAGAGCTAAAAACACAAATGCTTTGTACAGGAAGGGCCAGAGTCAACTCTATTTCTTGAGGCAAAACATCAGTGAACATGTTCTGATTTCTCCACAAATGCTCTTGTGGGGTTTAAGTCTGGGTTTGGGTTGGCCACTCAGGGACAGTCAGACATTGTGTTTGACTTAACTGTTGTTTTGAAACTGTCACGGCAGTCTCAGCTTCTATGCAGCCATGAGCCAAACTATTTGGCCAGTTCCCTCTCTCTGCCAGAAGAAACAAAGAGTGTGGTGCTACTCCTGCTGTGTTTATAATCCATGTGAGTCAGGAGTGACTGGTGTTAAATAATCAATTGCATTTACCACAGGTGCGTTCAGGTACACTTCATTTGCTAGACTTCACCTAGTTAAAAGTCATATTGCTGACTATGCCTTTTATGTGCATACAGTATTCTTATCCATACATCTTCTCTCACTTAAGACCGTCTCTGACTGAGAACTGAAATTATATTTTTGGAACCATGATAAAGAGCACATGCTGGGTCTTATTTTATAGTGCTCCTGGCTCTGTTCTTACTTTAGACCATACAGTTCGAGTTCTTCCTTAATCTGACTTGAGCAAACTCTGCTGGCATACAGCCACATAATTCATCCCTTGATTCCCACTAACCACTCAGCCAGTGAACCTCTGGGCATTACTGTGGAGTGGGTCAGCTTTAAGATCTACACCCAAGATAACTGTGCTTCAGTATCTTTTTGACTACATCCATTCTGTAACTTTACTGTACTGTATGTGTGTGTGTGTAGTACTTGCAAGTCAAAGGGCTCAAAAAAAAAAAATTACAAAATATGAACATTTACATAAACAATCTATACATTCTACAAACCATGAGTTCTGTGAATAATCTACATTAATGTGCTGTTTAAAAATGTTCTCACTTGTTTACCCACAGTATAACTGGTGCATGTGCACAGATTTTAAGTATAGAAAAACCTTGAGGCGCCAAATTTTGCACCCAAAGCCCTCCCACAGGACTAGAGTCTCAGCTCCAGACCAGGAGAATCAAACAGAAATTCACTGCAGAGCTTGTGTTTTGTTTACAGTCAGTTGGAGGAACTTTCCTTTTATCGTGGATAATACAAATTCAGTTGCTTTTTCACAGAAGAACCCCACATGGCAGCCAGACATCAAAATCAAACAATAAACACCAGACAGTGGGAGAAATTACACTAGGTCTTTCTTTAAAACTGAATGGGTGAACTGTCCGTCCTGAGACAGGAGCTTTGTTTTGTATCTCCTGCATCCCCTGTCAGCTGTTTGGAACAGAATGAGACAGAATTGATACAGGTATTATGGATTAAATGCATTTTCCTGAAAAAGCACGAACAGAAGGAGCTACATGTAATGTTTGGCAATGTGAATATCGCTTAATGAAAGCTGCAGGATAGGACATAATGACATGACATAATGAAGAGTGACAAAAAAACACACATTTTGTCAAAGAATGAGCTGCTTGGCTCAGTTAAAGGAGAGTTAAGTGAAGTTTATTTTTAAATAGTAAATGACTGAAAACACAGACTGTGGATTTTATATGTATATTTAATAATTTTTTAGGTAGCGTGACACATGATAATGGTGCTTTGGCTTGCATAGTGATGCAGAGTAGTGCACAACTGAGATCCTAAAAAAGGTGAGAAGAAGAGCGGAGTTTTTAAAATAGATTCAAAAAGAGACAGAGAAGAAGCCTGTGAACGTGAAAGGCCTGCTCATTTCACAACTTAGGATCTGGGACATGAATCTGACATTCATAGCAGTGGAAAGCTATGTCATGCTGGATCCAAGAGGGAGCAAATACAGAGGAAAAAGCATGGGATCTAAGACAGAACCCTGTGGGACCCCCTCTAGGTGGAGAGTAGAGGAGAACACCCAGGCTGACATAGAAAGCTTGCTCCACCAAATATGACCTAAATCACTCCAGAGCTACAGCCCTGATGCCTGCCTATTGCACCAAACAAGAGTCAAATACCACGAAGCACAGTGTAAAATGCAGATAAACCTTAGAAAAAGGGAACGTGGCTGCTTCTATTTGCAGACAATTCACATTGCATCCAGAACGTACCCAGAGTCCTTTCACTTTTACTTCATTTTTGTGGAGGACAATTATTGCTGCAGTCCTGCAACAAAAGTAGGGGGTCTGACAAGGATACTACACTGTATTGAAGAAGATGCACATTTTTTTTTATTACAGCTTACTTCATCTTGAAACAGAGAATGGTTCAATGTTTTCCTGAAGAGCGGCACTGATATAATTTGATACAAATGAATGGCAGCCAGAGAGACTGTCTGGCATTCATGCACCCCTCAAGTGTCACAATCGTTAGAATTCTAAAAATGTATTTCTTTACACGTCCTTACCTTGCACATTCCTTTTATAACACTACTAATTTTATCAACCTACAGGCTGTGTCATACTTGGTCTTGTCTCCTTAAGGGTGTGAAAGCTGAACACGGTAGTGCTGTTTGTGTGTGTTTATTGGTTGCTCCTTGTGGGTAAATGTGTTTCTACGAGAGTGTGTGCTCGAGTGTGTACTCATTCTGTCATTCTGGTGGCCATTCTCTTAGATGCCCACTGAGAAAAGCAAATCCACTCAGAGAAACAAATAGTCCCCCTGTTGTGAGTGTGAAGTGGCCATAACAAGAAAGGGCTGAGCGAGAGACAAAGGGGAGAGAGAGAGAGAGAGAGAGGGGGAGAGCAGGTGCCCGCAAGTGTGTGTATTTGTAAGGCCAGGTATAGTGTGTACTCTCCCCTTCTCTCTCATCATCTGTCTACCCTTACCATTCTTGTCTACACCTGAACAGATGCTCCCTTTGATTTTACCCGATGCCCTCATTTGCGCGCCGCTTCATTGTAAAACATCCCCACATTTGACAGCAGAAATGAATTTCACTGTCAGTGAATATACAGTAAATTCTAGTAGTTTGCTCGGGAGGTACCTTCTTTCCGAATCCATTTCTCCGTAAAAAGCTCAATATGCCTCATCTCCAGCTTGCTTTGAAGAACACAGATAATAGCATGCAATGATGAATTAAGAGGTTTCTGCTTTTACGGTGGTCACTCCCTTTTGTACTTGGAACCATATTCTAAAGGTGGGAATTTATGGGTATTGATGTTTTTAACATCTTTCCGCTGACATGTTAAAATTCAAAATAGCATTCCTGGGTAATGGCAAAGCAGTGATGCAGAGGCATATTTTATGGATGCTGTCTGAATGTCGAACCGAGAAAACCACCAGCACAGCACAGGAGACAAAAGCGTTGATAGAGAGCGAAGTAGACGCACGAGTAAAACACTGTGGATGATGGGAAAAAAGGATGAAAGAGACAGAGGAAAGTGTTTGGGACAAAATAAAGGTTTATTGCTTTGTCGGCGTTCCATATGCACGATTTACACCTGCAAATCAATGTGGTTGCCATCATGTAGGACATGGCCACAATAGTTATTTCATGATGGTCAAAGCACAACAGCGTTCTTGATTGCTATAGGGAAATAATTATTGAACGTAAACAGCCAATACACCGTGTCTCTCATTACAGAAACTGTCAAGCCCCACATTTATGTGACAGGGGCTCAATAATACTGAAATATCAAATAAAAATGCACTTTAGCGTTGCTTCAACTTGCATGTGTGCACACTAACTCCCTCGGCTCTCATTGACTCCTATTTTGAATTCCGTTCTGTCAGCTCTCCGAGCATGGCTAAACACCAGCAAATGAATTCAGTAGGTGGTGATGTGTGTCGGGTACTGCATGTAATAATGCATATTAAAATTCTATGATTGGAGTCTAATTAGAGAGGTAATAAAATCTACTAATGCAGTCTTCTCCGAGCAAAGTAAGCAGAGTCTCACTTTTTTCCCACAAGGCTCCTGAAAGTAGCAGAGGAGGTGCTTTTACCATGCTGCCATGGTGATAACAGCACACCTTAGATCAGATTTTATTTTTGAATGTTTTTGTGTTAAAGGTGAGCTCTCAGATTCAAGAACACTCCCATCTTTGTTCTTCTTCACGAAGAAAGACTGTAGCTATCAAGATGCCTGGCAATGATGGAAGGAGAATGACCCCGGGTAACGGGGAGTGTGTCTGTCTGCCATCACTTCAGTGTTTCATGACTTTCAAAACTAAACCACAAAATAAACTAAACATTCGTGACAGATATAATTTCTTTAAGGGTGTCATAATTGTTTATAAAAAAACTAGGATGATCACAGGCCTTACAAGTGTTAATGAGAAATAATAATTTTCTCTCTCTTTTAAATGCATCATTAGGACGAGTCATCGCAGAAAAACACCGCACGCACACATCTTTGTCAAATGATACATCTTCCATTACCAATAAATGTGAAACTAATGGGGTGACGCTGGTGGTGTTTTGGCTGTATACGGACTGTACACCTCATATACTACTCGGTTCTGTTTCATCCTGTCAGCAGTAAAATGCTAACACCTTCTGCACCATGTCCCAGATTTGGACCATTTGCATAAACTGCCATCTTAAATTATTCACAGCTGCTGTCTTGGCTTTTCTGACTAATTATACTTTGAGCTCCTATGCTTTCTTTTGCACCCTTTAGACAAAACAGGCAGCTCTGACACAAGCCGCAGCACACACCTTGATGCACACAACACCTAAAGGCACGTGGGGCACGTGCATGTTCAGCACCGAACCCTGAGCTGTTGTTTTCTGACTTGTGGTTCATGGATGGACAATTGTGTTGAAATAAATCACAAGAGATTTACTGCTGAAGACGCACAAAAAACTTTTTTTTGGTAGCATAAAATTATGGTAGACATTAAGGTTTCCCCTTGAGAAAAGAAGATCATAACTAAAGTATGAACTGTGCTTGTTTCTTCCTCCAATATTTAAGGCTCATCAACCGAGAACCATCCCGTTGCTTTTGTTAAGAGTCAAAAAAATGCATTCAAGTAACTCCACTATGGCTATAGTCACATTGATATCTTGTTCATAAACACCCAACTAAATTAAAAGCTAAATTGTAAAAAGTCTCCGTCTAAAAATCCTTTTCTTAGCATATTGACACAGAGGTCTGAGTGAACGACACATACACACAACTCATAACGGTAACACATAACGCAAACAAGTGAACATGGTGAACGTAATTTTACAAACAGATAAATCAAACTGGAATATACTTATGTGTGCGTATTCTCTCTAAAACCACAGGTTTTCCTCCTCATTCACACATTTTCTCATTATGAACTAATCTGAGTTCAACAGTTAAACTCGACAGAAGTTGACGATTCCTTAATTACTATCAGGTTCTCTTCATCCCTCCAGGCAAATACGGATTTATTCTTTCATTAGAGAGCATTAGGTGTGTCGTCCTTCCTTTCTTCCTCTACATCGTTCTGCCTCTTTCCTGTCCCTTTCCCCTGTGTGTGTGTGTGTGTTTGTGTGAATAGCTGTGCACATGCTGTACTTTTCATGTTAGGCTTTAAAACGTGCATATAATGTTGTGTCAGCAACAAATGTACTGCTGAAGGAAATGAATCCAGTCATTCTGGAAGTCACAGATAAATGCTGACAGCAATGTTATCACTGCTGTTTCAGACAGTACAAACATGTTAACCTAAAATGAAACCGGAGATCCTATTTGATGGTCCATGATGTGGGTCAATCTTAATATTTGTAACTGTACAGTATATTTTCTCTGTCACCCTTTGGTTTCTATTTTATAGTCACACATTAACATAACTTATTGTGAGAGGCTATCCTGGGGTCGCTCATTTGGACTGCCACAATAGAGAATTGCATACCAAAGATTCCGTTTTCCTATTTTGAGCATAAAACGCATGAAGAAAAATCTGAAAGAAAAATTGCAACTTGTAGGAAGATAGAAATCAAAATATTTAAAGAACCTTTTCCTTCTGGAATATAGAGTGAGTCTGGGGGCGGGTCTAGTCACCGCACTCACAATCTTAAATCTCAGTCAGACAACAGCTGCACCAGTACCTCACATTAAGATGAACTAATCCATTCCTTTAATTCATTCTTGAATGATGATTATGATGATTATAATAATGACGATTAATAACAGGTCTTTGGAAAAAAGGCAAAAAGCAGAGCGTGGGAATGGGTGGAGGAATGTTGGCAACCCTGACTTAGTACGGGCCTCTGTCACCGCTATGTAAACGGTCAGTCGCCACCACTGAGTGAGCGCCTTCTTCTCTCCTATTTAAATTTCTTTCACTTTGTCTCACTCCAGCCTTTGTTACCCAGGGAGCTGTTTTGCTGAATAACTATTTCAACATTAACATTTTCTATCACCTACTTACATGCTTTGTTATGCAGGCGCCAAGCACTATTAAATATTAAACTTAAATGCCAAGGAGAGAAGATACATCATCTTACTAACGATAGACGTGGAAAAAAGTGTTTTATGCATCTCCGATGTGTATAAGTATTGGAGAAGAATAGAGGGCAGTTAGATGAGGGGAGAGTTAAGGCACAGCTTGAAATCACCTTCATAAATCATACTGTTTACTATTGATGACATATCTCATTCATCAGTCTGAATCCATCAGCGAATGTAAAATATGTCTCGGCCTGATGATGAAGCTACTGATGTCTGAAGCAACAATAACCTTGTGTGACTGAGTGTGTGTGAGTGAGTGTGTAATGTGCTTTGACAGAGCTGTGTTCTCCTACTGTTATAGTCGATGGGTTGGTAGGTTATCCCCTTTTAAATTACATTTCGTGTTAGGACCAAATACCTTCTATATAAACAATAACTAGCTGTGAACACACTGTCGTTTTATTAGGAGTACCATTAACCAGACATTAAACCCCGTCTGATTCCTAGTCCATCCCCCACCAGGTGTGTCCCTGAGCCAGACACCCAGCGCTAGCTCCCTGTAAGTCGCTTTGGATTAAAAGCGTCTGCCAGGCAAACTAAAGTAAAGTAAAGTAAAGTACCAGTAATTATACTGCAAACATAGTGAGTTTTTTTAAGCTTTCTGAAGTGGGACTGTAAGTCACCTGACTGCAAATACTCAAAGTATGTTGCATATAGTACATATTCTTAGAGGTAGCACAGATGAATTTTTGCACAAAAAAGTTTTATGTTCATTTTGACTGTAATTATCATTTTAGTTTTAGTCAGTCGTTTCCTGAAATCTGTAGTTCTTTTTAGTCACATTTTAGTCATTTATTTTAACTAATTTTAGTCACGATGTAGTAAGTGAACCTCATAATTATTTTTTCTTTACCTAGCACAACTCTATCACGTCTAATTCCACTACTGAGAATGCAGCTGAATGACTGAAAGTGGATATGTGGACAGACAATTAGAGCAAAATAGCTTATGCTTGTGTCACTCTGGATTACATTTGTGACTGGAGCTGATTGTGGAAATGTTTTGCACATTGAAAACAGGGGGGACTGGGACAAGTCATTCTCCAGTCAGACTTACATTGTAAACAGCTACAACATTCGAAATGAGTAATTATATAGATCATTCAACACAGTAACATGAAGTGGTGGATGATGTGATTATTTAATTTTACTGCTGGCTCTGATCTTATCACCCACCTGTTAGAGGGTACATGTTGACACCTGTCCACCCCTGCATTAAAACTGGCAGGTGGCCGAGTGTAAATGTTGAAGTTGGTCGGTGTATTTGTTAAACTAAAGATGCCACAGACTGCATGTTTGACTTGTGGGGGTCTGGTAGCGGGTTTAAAGTAGTGAACCCATATGGAAGATGAGATGGTGATAGGGGTTGTTTGCAAAAGATAGACTTTGCTTTTGTCTCTTCATTATATGTGATGGCTAAAGAGATTTTTTTTTCTTTTTGTTACATTATAGTCACTAAATAAACGTTTGTGAGAAAATGTTCATTTCAAATTGACACTGAATTACTGTACCGCAGACTGATTTCTAAATCATTCCATGCTGCCCGATGACAAAATAGCCATAGAGTAAAAGAGCACGCACATATGCTCTTATATTACATGGTAATGCACCTTGTCCCTTAGCTAATCACTGGGCTGAATGTGGTGACTCTGGAGAGACTTTCTAACCTTTAGTGCTCCCTAAATAATATCTCCTAGTGCCACCTAGTTCTAACTCTGTAATCTAAATGTAATTGGATGGGGAGCACCACTTACTTAACAGGGAATATGAGTCTTTATAGCTAGCGCCTTAAATTATAAACTCCCTGCTGCATATCTCATCAGCATCGCCTCCGCTGGTGCTCAGAAGGATGTGATAGTATCTGTAAGATCTTGCCACTTAAATCAATTTGTATATACATCTTGGATTTGGACTAAATGTATTTGCATAATTTCAATTAAAGCTGATATTGAATTGCATCAGTGTGCGATAAATGAAAATGTATCTTTTCATTCCAAAATGGAGATAAGTGCATTGATTCAACCAATAACACAAGCTTTAGAAAACGCTCTATACACCAGTCGATAAGCATACATCAGGATGCCATAAATCAATGTTAAACATTTAGCTTTTTTTTAGAACACAATACTCTGACATTTCCCACTTTTAATAAAAGAAAAACCCACAAAGTACACAGCAATAAACCCGTGAACTGAATTGGGGTGTGAATTGCACTTTTATGAGGTGAAAACCATATGGTTAGGAAATAGAGCTCTATGTCTCCCTCTGATGAAGGACCTTCACATTATAACAGGTGACTGCTATAATTAACTGAAAAGACAAACGCAAGTGTAGCTGACAGAAAAAGGAGTTACTGTAGGCAGACGTCATTAGGAGGGACGTAAAAGAAGAAAAAGGGATTTCCACATTCATGCAGGTACAGATTAGTGTTAGCGAGCTGCTTGTGGGATTTGACAGCAGAAATGCATTTCAGACACTGCACATGCCCAGTCTGTTAAAATAAGTCACATTAACGTTTGCCTCAGTTGTGCCGTCCCACATAAACCCACAATTTCATTCAACAAATGTCTCCTCACTCCGGAATCAATGGTTTTCATGACTTTACACTGCTGTTAGCGATGACATTTGTTGTCCCAAACTTCCTTTGTGATTTCCTTTGGGTCTCTTACAGATGTAGGAGACAAAATAAAAGGCAGGGAGAAAAAGAAAAGAAACAAAAACTTACCTGATTTGAAAGAAGCCAGCAGGGAGAAGGAAAGGCATGTAAAAGAAAAAAGTTAAAGTTAGGGATACACATACAGAGAAGAAATACAGTTAAATATTATATGAGCATCTTCTTGAATTTAATTCCAAATGTGTGTGTGGCTCAGCTCTGTTATACTTGTTTTCTCTACTGAAAGTTGCATTGGCAACTGAGTGTTGGCAACAACACTGCGAGAGATCAAGCCCTGTGTTTTCAGCTCCCTCTTAACTCTTCTTGCTCCCTATCTCACTTTCTTTCTTTCCCTCTCGCTCTTGCGTTCTTGCACACGCAGACACTCGCATGGGCGCAGGGAAAGAACTGGGAATGGTCTCACACCTCTCAAATATTCTTTTAACAGATAGCGCTCCAAAGAGGCTCCACTCCAACAAACTATCTCCACGTCCCCTGGCACACCCCTGGAACAGCCGTGCACCAAAACAGCATAAAGTACTGGTGTGAATAATTTATAGTCCGTGATTGTACAACTATAAAATAGTGTATGTAATGTTACTTCCTATCATGACAGATTTTTGGGTTGCCCCATTAGCTGGCAGTGGACAGATTGTGATCTACATTGCGCAGCCATGCAGCACTACTCTCGAGCCTGGACAGAGGGCTAATGGAGGCACACAGGCAGCTTTTATTAGCTGTGAAATCCAGCGATATCAAATATTAAACACTTCATTATGGAACACCGCTTGTCTTGTTACACAGAGCAGCCACTTAAACTTACAACAGCCAGCAGAAAATAAAGAGAAAAGGAATGTGTGATGACAGCTGTAATTACTGGAAATCTATTTGTCATGGGAAATTGCAGTGAGTGTGTGTGTGTTTGTGTGTGTGTGTGTGTGTGTACTATATCTGTGTATATGTGCGCATGCCATGGCTGTGCTTGTACTCATCATCGTGTGAGACAGCGGTGAGCATGAAGTTAGTTAATAATTAATCATCATTTTTGAAAACAACAATAGTTTTCTCAACGGAAGAGAGAGTGGAGTGTGTTTATTAAAAGCAAATGTTACCATTACGTCTGACATTATACCCTGCTGGCGTATGAGCGCAAGTATGCTGGGAAGTGGTGGGGGAAGGGTGACAGATGAAGACAGGCCGAAAACCAGAGAGAATGAGAGAGAACTCAATGGAGAAAGTGAGAGAATGAGACCGGAAAACGGAGAAGAACCAGACAGGTAGTCGTCAGAACATGCGCATGAGCATGAGCGACTGCTTCAGCGATGACCTAAGAAGGGTTTATCCCTGGACATGCGTCTGTCTACCACAGCATCAGAGGCTATTAACATCAGAGAATATCCAATGAGCGGGGACAGATTGGAGCCTCGGCTCATCTGTCATTACTTAAAAGTTGACCCTGAGGATGGAGGGAAAAAAGCATCCGCTCCCTCTTAAAGCTGTCCTGTCCTCTAGCAGGCAGACATTCCTCCATTGAACAGTTGGTGTCAAAGGTCTTAGCATTAGTCTTCCATTTTATCATAAAAACGATCAAACCTTTGCAGCATGGAGTTTTAATCAATTGTAATCTGGTCCACCTTTACCATTGTATCACAGAGCCTGAGGATCTGTATTTGACTTTAAAAAGCACAGACGCTCGCCCTGACTCCCAAGTGTGATTGATATTCATAGAGGTTTCTTTCTAGCACCTCTTATTTATCTGCTACAGCATGGGTGAAAGCCCACTTCTAAAAACGGCTGCCAAGAAGTACAAAGAGTTTTAACTTTACTTGCACTGAGAGGGAGCTGGCATGCAATTAAAATGGTTGTTTTATTCATTAATGTATTTTATTTTATTGGAAATTACTTTACTTCAGTAAGCGTTTTGGCCTTTAGGCGCAGCAAACTGTGCCAAGATTAAGATCACAACCCCAGCTGCTTTGGTGTAGCCTGATGAAATCCCACTTCTCAGAAAATCTACAAAAGAAATAAATACGAGGAATAAAGGCTCAGTATAACTGTGGCAACATCTGTTTATGCTGCTCTCACATTTGAAGGGGAGCACATTAATTGTTACGTTCCTACAATTTTTATCAACCAAATTCAGTGCTAACAGACCATTAAAACAGTAAAAGGGTAATCGCAATTAAGCTCCGGGTCACGAGGAGACAGAACTACAAGAGATGCAAGTGACGAAAGCAGGAGAGAGGAGATGCACAAATGTCTAAAGCACAATGCTGAGTGGTTCTGAAAGCCTGAGTTTTAACCTGCCTGCAGTGAGGGTGGCCGGTTTGGGGTGGCAAATGAATAATGTGGATAGGATTTAATTAGCTATGCGCGTTCTTGTTCGACCAGAACTGAACTGGCAGCTGGAGGGGGAGGCTGCAACGTCTATTTTTTTGACTGTGGCAACCATTTGCAGCATTACCACGTGAATGACTGCAGACAATCTCAACAGAGGCTTGTTTACAACTATCAGCATCCGTGATTGAATTACTCTGCCGAAATGAATGCGCCTCTCTGCATCTTAATGCAGGTGCTGACAGATCTGAAACATATCGCATCAACCGGCACAGTCACATAAAATATCTCGCTGCACAGCATGTCAAACTATTTGTGTAGCGCTCCTCTGAAGTCATGGCCTTGAATTATATGATCAAACCAAGGTGCCAGATCTCAAAGCTATTTCTTCTCCAGCTCCAACAAACTTAAAATCTCACATTTCTCCTTTAGGTGGGGGTGAAACTTTCAACACCTGCACTTGACTACAATGTGAACTTGTAGAAAACCCAGAAACACTGACGCCAAAAGTAGGTGAAAAGGTCACAAGAATGGGACTGTGTTGCACTCAATGCAAAAGTGAACTATGGAGAACAGCGACAGAGCTGAAGAGGCAGTGGATTATGAAGGCACACCTTAATGAATCATTTGGACAATGCCAATAACGAAGGGATAAACAGGATGCATCGCTTGCCCTCGGACCAGTTAGGAGCAGGTACAGATGGGAACTGTTGATTTTCTCTATATGGTCCTGGATGTTCTGTGGATCTTGTCTGCAGACTGCCAACTATGTGCATCAATACAGACGTGCTTTGCTTAGCCAATGGCACCCTTCAAAAGATGGAAGGGGGAGGAGGGAGCCCGTTTCTGTCCAGAGGTCATCTTAGAAGACGTTACTTGCCTCGATCTGCAGTCGATGTGAAACTTTGTCTTAAAGCTGATACAGACACGAGTGTGTGAATGTGAACATGTGGGTGTATTTGAAAAAAACTTCGGGAGATGCTCCATGTGAGCGAGTGGGCTCATACAAAATTCTTCTCACATACAAATCTTCATTTCACATGGTTGAAACATATGTCTGCTTTGTAACTTAAATCTGATAAGTAGATTATTAAGATTTTAACCAGAAAACATAGGGGAAAATGGGAAAAAAATGTATTTACAAATGTGCTTTAATGATATTTCCTTGACCTTCTTTTTCGGGACTGGCCTGCATAGTACTATCCCTCTCATCAGTATGTTATCTGCGCAGCTTCTCACCCAGAGGCCTGTAGAGAGGAGTGTCCGTGTGTCTGTGCGTGTGTGTCTGCTTTAGTGTCTTCAGCTGTTCCAAGGAGACACTGGACATCTTCCGTTACATAAGTCTGATCAACCTTGTCACTACACACATCACAGATACTGTTTATGTTTTCAGTGAGGCTTCTTACATGGCCAAAGCTGTGCTTGTATGTGTGTGTGTGTGTGCGTGACTGAGCCAATCACTTGTACGAGTTGCCGTGCACGGCACTCAGCAGGTAATCATGAGCCTTTTAGTGACATGCCATCTCTGATGGGCATCTACTATTAATATTTATGGTGCTCGGAATCAGCCCCACACTGAGCCTTGTGACAGCAATCACCCCAGTTTTTTTTAATGTCCTCATCCAGATCAATTCTGATTAGCATTTCAAGCGCTTGGCGGAACCACACAGTCGGCTGAACTTCTCCTTGTTCTCAGACATGAAGGCAGACAACGAGAGGGAGGCAGAAGAGCAGAACACAGCTGACACCACGTTAAACCAGAAATGAAATGTTAGCCATCAAACTAGCAAAGTGTCAGAGATTTTAAGTATGAATAAAAACTATTCACTCAGTCCAACGGTCACGCGTGAGCTGTGTGCCGGCAGGAGACCGGGTGTAAAACTCGAACCTGGGTAGGAATCTGAATGTCTTTATTGTTGATACTGGGAAGTGACATTTTATGGCATTACAGGCTCCTGTGAGCTTGGCCTCTTCTCCACTACTGTGGTGGTGCCATTTTATAAACCCTTTGTGTGGACTGAGCTGTGAACCTTTTGTCTTCTCCGAAAGACAAACCAATCTGCTTATCTCAAAATCCAGAGGGAGTGAAGGCATTTGTTTGTGCAGATCGAAATAATACGCAGGAGAGGACAGTAACCTTCTGAACAATTGAATAGGTGGGAGGAGACAAATTGTGTGTCAGTGTGTGTACCTGTGTCTGTCTCTATTATCAAGTGTGTTTATGTGTAAGAGAAAGCCTCTTCTGGACTCGAGGCACCCCCACAGATGTTTATTTGTAGTGACAGCAAGGTTTGTTCCCTCTGTGTTCCTATTTATCTCACTGAGCTGATTGTATGGCCGCGGCCAGATCCCGCAGACAACATTCACTGCTGTGACAGATATGCATGAGTAAGCGATACAGCTCTATGAATTCACAGACAATCTATCAGCTGGGATCAGCAGTTCTCAGTGAGAAAAATTAATACACAAAGAGGGGCAGCAGGCTGCACCCGATATGGAACGTTAATTTGTTCTCGAACGTGTTTATTAACAAGGAATTTCCAAAAAGATTGGACATAAATGTTAAAAGATGATTCCCTGAGCTCCGAGTGCGGAAACATTGGAATCGGCATCGGAAAAACAAACAAATGATAGACACTAGCTGGCATTCTGCAAGAAAGGAAGCGGGAAGACGAGGCAGGAAGCACTGAGTAGGAGAGACTCCTTTGGGGAACAAAATGCTCTTTGCGGCTTTAGTGAAAATAATGACTCACCAAATGGAGCACTTTAAGGAAATTCACACTCAACTCTCTTGGCTCGCTTCCTTTTCCATTCTTTCTCTTCTCTGCTTCCCTTGTGCTCCTCGCTTCACTGTTCCATTGTCTTTTCTCCCACAAGGAATATCACAAGGCTCTGAAAGAGCACATAGAGGTACTCTCATCGCGTACGCGCTCAGATCTACTAGCACGCACATCCCTGCACTTTCACATACACCTATACAGGTAGGTGGCATATAACAGCAAATTCCCATTGTGAATCTTGACCTTTTCACGTGAGCCATGTTTCTCATAAATATCTTCTTTTGTGTGCTCGCTTTTCAATCTATATGTGTGCTTGTCTGTGTCGCGAGTGTGTCTGTCTCCTCGTCTGAATCTCTGTGTTTCACTGCAGAGTTGACCTTTCCGTCCCTGCTTTGTCCCAGATTAGAACTGACACTGCCCTCTGCTAGGAACCGAAGTGAAACACATACCGACACCAACACACACGGACACACATAGATTTACAAAAAAAAAACACATGCATGTGGGCGTGTACTGTTGACAAGTGAAACTCCAAAATGTCAGTTGTCAAGGCCCTCATTCAAAACTTTATTAAAACTAATATTTGACGATTTTAACACTTCCTAACAGGAATAGAAGTTTCTCAGTTTACAAGAAGCAGTGGTCCCCGACTGGTGGACTCAGATCTAGACCCAAAAAGGCATCTATCCTAACCCCAAAGATTCACGTTAACATAGGTACGGGTACAAACTGGTAATCTTGGCAGAGGTGTGTGGGTGGGTGAGGGAGCTGCATCTTATCCAGTCAGGTGAAAGCAGACATGCAACGTTAAATGTTAGATCCCATGTTTCAGCAGCAGACAGAAGTAACTGGTTGGATTCAGATGAAGGCAAAGAGAAATGTACAGCCTCCAAACGCTTCCTATAGCTTTCAATGAGAATCTGGATTCTGGTTGAAGGTATTTTAGACAGTCCCTCTTTACAAAACATCTCTAGTTCATTCAGGTTTAATGACTTCTGAGCATGCACAGCCCTCTTTGACTCACACCACAAATTGTTCACAAGCAGCTAGTCAACTGGACTTAGATCCCCGACCCATGAGGTGGGGGATCTACATGATAGCTGCGGTGGACGTAGCACTGTCTCAGTAGGAGAGAGACCAGAGAATAAAGCTCAGACTGAGCTGAACAACACTCGATTTCACTGATCGCTGAGCAGGCTCTCAACCACTGCCGCAGGGGGATAAGCTCACTTACCTGGCCCGAATGTGTGTTCCTGTGTGTATGTGCACACACACATTCAGATAGATAGATGGATAGATAGATAGATAGACAGATAGATAGATAGTCACTAGCTGCTTGGACAGTGACTTTTGCTCATTTAACCTGAGCACTGACCCTCATTGATCACTGCTTGTGGCTTGTGACGGTGAAGGCTGAGCGGAACCTCCTGACCACCCAAGGTTCAGGGCACAGCCCAGCCTTTGTGACCATCAGATAGAAGTGTGTCGTTTTTATTCATGTTTCATGTTATGTAGTAAAAACACACAGACAGGGAATAATGATGAAGACGCTTTTCTGACAGGATCTTGCTTGCACAAACGCACCTGTGTTTCGTTCATCTCAGACACATGAGCTGGAAATTTTACTGCTGACCTTGTCTACACTCTTCACAAAGGTCTGCTTTTTTCAGGCTTTTCAGGCTAATGTTTCTATGGAGACAAACAAGGACAAAATACCAAAGTAGTTTTATAGCCAGTAAACTGTAGTGTGAAATTACAGTATTCCGGATTTATATTTCAGTTCATATTATAGCCCAGCTGATACTGGATTTTGTATTTTATTTCTATTTCATATTGATATGTTGGCTGATAGACAGGTTTTTTCATTAAATTAGCATTTCATATACATCAGAATGTAAGCACAAGTCAAATGCATTCCAATATCAGACAAATTTGAAGTAGGCTCAGCTCTAACCGCTGCCATCCTAAAGGCACAGGCTCATAAAAACACAACAGCGGAGCGGGAACACACAAACATTTCACACATATCGATGAACATACAATTGTAGATGGCACTGTTGTTTCATAAAGCTATTCCCTGCAGATAGATGTATGTCCAAAAAAAGGAAATAGACAAGAGCAGTGGATATGTGATCTGTAAATGAGACAAACAGAAAGGATTCCAGTAGAGATGGTGAGTGTCTATGAGAAGGAAGAGCGAAAGATCCAGGTCCAGCAAAGTGAGAGATTTAGCCTCAAGAGTCAACATTTCATGAACTCTTATTGTCGCTATGTGAGCAGATGCTAAGAATAAAACTGGGCTTTTGTGAATATCTTAGAAAAGATCCATATGGAAGAAAAAAATAATAATACCGCTGCCTCCAGTGCCTAGTATAAAAGACACAGAAGACGAGATGAAAAAGTGACAAACAGTTCACATCTGCCCTGAGGAGAGGTTAAAAACTGATACTGGATAAATCCAAAAGGCCGGATGGTTGCCTGAACAGTACTGTGTATGGACTGATTCTTATTTTTCTGTGTGCAGAATACGTCTTTGTTCCTTATTTTCAAATCAAAAGCAGGATACCACCAACTAGCATCCTTATTTTTACCCTGAGAATATTTTGAGTTCAGATAATAGCTGTTTAGTATCACGGTGTCAGGACACCATGAAGACAGTTAGCGAAGAACAGAAGGAAGAAAATAGTGTGACTGATGAGAAGCTCTTCTAAACATGCTGATTCATTCACCTGTGAGCCCCGGGAAGCACTTCCTTTGGGAAAAAAGGGGTCAAACACATTAGCTTCCTGCACTGAGTGAGTGCAGAGCGTTTAGAGAACTGCTAGTGAAAGCCTGTCAGAGATTCTTCACCTTTGCCTCCTCCCCAGTGACTCTCAGGACAAAGTGACATAATGCCAGGCAGCACTTTCAGAGAGAAAACTAATTGAGCTCTCAATTTACTCAACTTATATACAATATATTTCATCCACGGGCTCAGGTGCTGCAAAACAACCACCCACCATCGCCTCCCACATAGTAGGTAAATAAACAAAGTATTCAGAAAATATTAATAAAAGCTTATAAAATAGTAGGCATTCCACAGGGACATAAACATGTTTTTTAATTATAATAGCCCTTTGTAACCACGTGTGTTTTATATATTTAGAGTTAATAAAGTTTTTATATTACTTTTATGTTTCATGCATTTTTCAGAAATCCCCATAGCCCTCTATCAAAGGCCTGGAGGTCTTACTAATCAGAGCTCAGCTTTTTATGAACACATCAATATTAATACAAAAACAGAAGCGTGGATTAACAACTTTAATCTCTGCTGATACAAGTGATTCTGCAGTCTGGTATAATTAGTGGAAAGGACTGTAGCTTATATTGCATGTTAACATTCCCCCTAGGAGTCTATACAAGTCACAGAATCAATGAGGAGTTCCCAAGGCTAGTACCATGGTGTAATTGTGGGGTGTGCTGAAGGCACGCCCCAAGTATGATTTTCTCCGACTTTAATCTACTTTATTATTATTTTATTATTATTATTGTTATTATTCTGCCTAAAGTTTGCCGCTCAGTTAGTCCCACACGCTGTGTCCAAAATAATCCCGTTCAAACTTTATACTGTAGCTCTACATTTCCAATCGTGTGCTCGGCAGTGATACATTTTTTTGTCACGTCAATTCTTGATGTAGAGAGTCGATGGTAATTGCTGTGAGTTCTGTGTCTATGTTTTTTAGTGAAATGTGCATCTATTTCTATTATGTGTAAATTTGTTTGTATAAGTTCATGTGGGTCTGAGGGTAAGATGTGGTGAGAAACACTGAATAAAAGTTTCATTTCAGCCTCCTGAGCTCTTTACAAAGCTGACAGACTCTGGTGAGGCTATGGTGCTAAACGTCACTTCCCATTTCCTGTCCAACAGGTCAAGGCCATCACAAGGCCTATGGTGCTAAAATGGACTTGTATAATCAGGTGCATAAATGATTTTCGAAATTGCCTTTTATTATTAGAAACACAGCTACAGCTTGACACAAATACTTAAAGTGCACTGTGTGAAATGTGCTAACATTTCCCTATCCTGTTCCTCTCCTGGATGGCATCTTACTGAACCTCCTCCAAAGCACTCCCTTTTCTAGCCAGAGCTTCCAAAGAAATAGCATGCGTGCAAAATGTACTGGATGCGTTGACACCCCGAGCCTTGGCTGTTTGGTAGGTAAACGAAAAGGTATGAAATTAAACAAATTAATTTTGCTCTTTGACTGGATGACAGCCTCACCGCCTGTCGTTGCTGCTTAGTGTGATGCTGGGGGGGAGGAGAATGAGAGAGGCCTGTGGTGGAAAAGCCAAGCCTTGACGTCAACTGTCAAGTCTGGACATGACGCGCAGCAGGCTGGAGGGATACCAGCAGGGCAAAGACGTCTGAAGATGGGGAATAGACATGTAAGGGGAAGAAAGCGGGAAATAACGACAGGGAGAACAAGAAATTTAAAATTAGAATACAGCTGGTGATAGCTTAGAAAGGTAGAAAGAATGGCGAGGACCTTTTGGTAGGGGGGGCCTTCAAAATGTGGAAGCAGTTGAAATTTATTGCAAGTAACTGCTCCTGATGCTCTGCCGTTTCAATTTCACACAACACAATTCCACAGCTCTGGAGCAAATGTGTCCCTGTCAGCATCACTTAGACTTCTGCTGCTCTCTGCCTCACACCTCTGCCCCTCCCTCCGCCTTCTCCTCCTTCTCCTTCACCTTCGCTCCATCAACTCTCTCACGCTCTGTCTTCCTACAAACTCTCTTACCCCTCTGTAGCCAGCTTTTGCTCTCCATTTCTCGTGCTCTTTAAATACATAGCAGACAGAGAAAGATTGAAAGGGGCGGGAGATGGACATAGAATGAGAACAAACACAACAAAAAGACAAAAGAAACTGACTGGATTGGGGGGGTGCACATATATACGGCAAGATAAAATGATGTGCACAAAAGTAAACTTGCAAGAAACTATTTCATTATGTACTTTAATGTAAAAAACAACCGAAGAGGAGAAAAAATGTTAGGGGGGTGGAGGTTTGCATCCTGATTGTGTCAGACCACTGGTAAAGCACAAATGAGACACACAGAAACCAGAGGAAGCCTATTAAAACTTTGGTAATAAAACGATTCGTTGTTCATTAGAGGGCTGATACCAAACTGTCCTTTATTCAAGGTTCTGATACACACTACAGTTCCTGTCCTACACCCTCACCACAGTGGGTGAGGCAGGTTGGATGGATGGAGAGATAAAGGGATGCACAGAAGGTTAAGAAGAATATTATTCATTTGGGCCATGTCGTGAATAATTTATGTCCAGCGTGAGGAGCAGCTCTGGATCTATAATGAGGTGGAGGCCACAGTTTGAATGACTTTCATCTTCCACAGTCTAACGACCCCTTATGCTTGCATTAAAACCGCCAAACAGAAGCGTCTGTGTAGCTTAAAAAGTGTCTCCATACACTGTATCTCCATATGCATATGTGCCGATACTAACAGGGACTCCCAGAGCAAAGCTAAGCTGCACCTGTCAAAACTTCTCCCGGCAGTTCTAGTCACCGGGACGAGAATCAACAGCACTCGCTACGCAGTACACCACAGCTGGATTAGCACCGTGCGCTCCAGCATTAGCATCATGAGCAGCAGCATGTGAGTGGCAGGAAAAAAATCAGTCAGAGAATCAGCCTGAGAGACGAGTTCTGAGGCAGAGAGAAAGGCGGCAAAGACAAGGAGGCAGAGAGCAAAGAAAGAGCAGAGGAGAGAGCTCCACTCAGTCTGCAGTGGTTTGATAAGAGTTATTATTTCATTATCTCTCTCTGGGCCTAGTCCTGAGCTGGCATAAACACACACACACACACAAACATACAGATACACATATACATGCAAAGGAGATAGAGAGAAGCAGAGAAGGAGAGAATGCAGATTAAGGAAATTTTAATAAGGGGGATAAGAAAAACAGGCTACAAAGCACTTATCACAAGTTAGCGGGGAAACTGCAAGAGAAACAGTTGTTCCACCTTTTACTACTAGCACATTTATTTGACCGGGTTTCATCGTCACAAAAGCATCTGCAGTCCTCCCAAGAAGGTGGCTGCATCTGCCTGGATGCCTTAAAAGTGGCATTTTTCTGCTTGCCCGTGCGATATCCTGTGAACTGCTCAGTGTGGCCCAGGGCCGAGGATCAACTTTTGATGTAGCGTTGGTTTTATGTTCCTTTAATGTAGATGGACGGATGTTTCTCAATAGCAGAATTCGGACTTTAATGATATATTCTCTCTTTTATTTGAAACCTTTGAAAAATATGTTTAGCTACAGCAGTTGATTATCCGTCGCAGTCCTCACTGTAAGCAAATTAAATTTTTGCCTTCTGTCATCAGCTTAGTCGCCAGTTTAGGTGGACTTGGATTCAGTTCAAAGTGTGATGGGCTGTTTGATGTCAGTAGCATATCCTCAGTGGAATGTTTGTTCCCATTAGAGATTTATTCGTCCCGCTGTCTGGCATGGAGTCAAGCAGAAGATGTAGGCGTCTTTTCTCAAAGCCCCAAACCACCATCAGAAAACTGGAATGCGCTCTATATACACAAAATGCAAAAATGCGATAAGAAAAAACTTTTTAAATAAAGTATCCAGAGTTTTAGAATGTAACGGTTAAGGTCCACGTCGTGCTGTGAAATGCAAATGTAACAAAAGACTGTAATTCATGATTGTGGGTTTCTTTGTTATAAGAAAGAAGTTAAGGGTCAAAGAAGATCAGACCCACAAGCCTCTTCTGGAAAATGTCTAGTGAGAGGCAAGGACCACACTGCTGCAAAGTTTGGGTTCATGTCTAAACAAAGATGTGACGACAGATGTAGATTCACTGATGCAACACAAGATGAAACACGTGTGCAACTACCGTGGACACACAGATACAGTGCTGTCACAAGGTGTATGCACCCTATCTGATCTTCTTTTCTTCTCCTCCATATTTTGTAGACTTTTTCACAACATTGGACACACACACACAACACCACCGGACATGACTTGACATGCTGCTGACAAACACAAAGTAAACACATTTTTTGTTATTCTCACATCTACTTTCTCCACTCCCGTCTTCACACTTACAATAACATGTTAGGGAGAAATGGAGGAAACACACGTTTTGTGAAACAAGACATAAGACGCGGGCTTCTTCCGTAACAGTGTCAGTGGCTGATGACAATGCACAGCTGGCTCGGCTTGTCGGGGAGTTTGCACTTGCACAAATAAATGATAGGTACTGTCAAAACAGTGAGGGTACACAATTAGCACTGTTGGCACTTTCATTGTTTCAGTCATGTCCTTCCACGTGAACAGAGAAAGTCCCCTAGAGAAGAAAAGTCCCGCGTGGAGGAAAAGAGGGCAAAAAAGTTTTTTTATAGTACTGGTCATCCACAGCTGGGGACATGCAGAAACGCTCTCAGCGAGGAAGCGTGAATTGAGAAAGGGGACAACTTTCAGTAGAGTGCTGATTTAAAATGTTTTCCAAAATAACTAGTAGCCACTGGAAACAGACTGCATCTATGACAAGACTGATATAATCACTGGGGATTTTTGTTTGACCCTAAGAGATATAATTTAAGCACAAATATGTGCTTAAGGTTTTTCTTTGATCCTGAACACGGGTCCCGTATTCTACATGTGACGACAGTAAATATATTCCAACATGATAAAATATTTGAAGTAAGAAAAATACACCTGTGTGTGCTGTTATTTGGTATGTTAACAATTGGCATATCCAGTGAGAGTGTCCATATAAACCTTTCATTTATGAGGCTTTTCAATTAAAAATGTTACAAATGATATGCGGTCAGCTAAATAAGTTCACTTCCCATACATCAGTAGAGTATATAGGAGGTAAAATATGGAGTTAGGCAAGATAGAGAGTGAATCCCTTATAAAACAATTATGCTTGAAAGATAGTGGTGGGCGGTGCCACGCACGAGTGGGCTTGGGTGCACACACGAGTATGTGGGCCCTTATGAAAAAGGGCTTGTTT
This sequence comes from Microctenopoma steveboyesi, assembly GCA_032359275.1. Taxonomy (NCBI): domain Eukaryota; kingdom Metazoa; phylum Chordata; class Actinopteri; order Anabantiformes; family Anabantidae; genus Microctenopoma; species Microctenopoma steveboyesi. Next base: position 15,022,852 of record JAUMHF010000024.1, read on the forward strand.
CAATAACAAGAAAAGAGCACAGTTGAGAGCAGGCTTTGCAAGTGATACAGTAATAGCTTTGACATTTTTGCAACGCCACTTTTTTGTAGCAATACAAAGTGCCAGGTACACCAGGGTGAGAGGCTGAAAAGAAACTTTAAACGCCACCTTGGACAAAACTGCAGTGTAATTCAAATTTAACAAATTTGTATTTGTATTTGTATAAGTCTGATCAGAAAGCTAAGCATGAAGAATAATTGTTCACACAGATGTAGCTTTTCTTCATTTTGCATAAGCTTTACAGCAGTTTCTCTCTACAGTGACCCACATGAGTTACATGGAGCTCAGGGGAGGGGGGGGCTGGTGCTGGCAGGAACCATGTGGCCATGCTCAGACCTTCATACTTCATTAGTGTCACCTGTTTGTTCTCTACCGTTTTTTCCAACCCTCTCCCATTGCATAGCCCATCATCTATGGCCACAGTCTCGTGGGAAGCCTGCTCTCCCCTGGGGTTGTCCGGAAAAGCAAAATGTATGTGTGTATGTGATGTCGAAGACGCACCTGAACACTACAGCAGTACTGATTCCAGGGGCCCCTTAATCACACCGTAGGCTCTGCGTCTCATTTCTCTTCATGTTCTGTCTTTCATATAGTAACCTTACGTCAGGGTTACTATATGAAAGGCATGAACATGCATCATTCACATCAGGCAATGACGTTCGGAAATTCTCATTCAGCCACTCCAACCAGCAAAGGTGCTGAAGGCTACACTGCGATGTATAAAACTGTGTAACATACGTGTGTTATAACTGTGAATTCACACATACACGTTCTCATCCAGAGCAAATGCTCTGACCTCATAAAAGCAGCAGGTCCACACACACACACACACACACACACACAAAGCAGAAAACTGGAAAAATGAATAAGTGGTTGAGCGGTGCACACCAGCCTCAGTGACCCTGTTAGTACCCTCCCACTCCCTCTTTTACTTACAGTCCCCCAGTTTCTCATTCTTTTTCTCCAACAACCTCATTTCTAACTCCACCTTTGGAGAAAAGCCTCGACTAACAAGACTTGTGTGTGCAGCTAGACTAGTGGCATTCAAAGAAAGAATACCACAACGGATGCAGTGGCAGCTTTTCAAAGGAACGCGTTCTATACCGAAATTTGAGAAAACGTAATAAAACTCAATTGGAAAAAAGATCAAACAGATATTCTTAGAATATGTTAAATATAATATATTAAATCTTTAACACTAGCATAAAATAGGTTTAAACTGCTATAAAGTTTTATTAAGGTGTTTTTGCCCTGCTGATATCTTAATCCACACTTCATTTCATGGTTAAAATGTTATTTTACCTGAATCAAAAAGGAAAATACATCTCGACAAGGAGTATTAAGTTTCTGTTCTTATAATTGAGTAGAAACTGGCTTGCTATCTCATATTTAAAACTAATGTCATGGTGTTCTTGACTGAACTGAGCTCAAAATAGCAGAAAACTAAATTAATTTCTGTTCTTATTTCTTCTTTCTCTCTCCGCATGGGAGATATTTTCCCACAAAGACAGATAACACATAGTGTTCCCACAGTTGATTTGCTGTAAATATAAGGCATGTAACAATATCAACTCTTACTATAAGTGGTTTTATTTCTAAACAGAGCTATAGCAAAAAACAAAAAACTATCTTTTTAGTGCTATCATTTGAATACTTCAAGAGGCTTGTGCCCACAACTTTCCCAGTGCTTCTAACCATGGGAAGCACAAAACAATCCTACTCCTTATCCCTGCACCCCAGGAGAATGTGGTTATGTTGGCCTTCCCAATCACATCCACTCATTTCCATGGTGCCTCTAGAAAAACAGCCAGACAGTAATTATGATGGAGAGAAAATGGTCAGAAATTCAACTCACCATTTCAGGTGAATTCATTTCATTTACCTGAAATGCATTATTCTGGCCAGGACTATGTAATACAAAGAATGTATTCAATACATTAGGTTGCTTTTAACTACTAATACCTACAGTGTGGGGCTCAAGCCAAGGTCTTGTCACTGAGATAGATCTGTGATTACTGTATAAAGCAGACCACAGAGGTTTGCCCATGAGAAACAAAAGCGGGCACTGAGGGAAGATCAAGGATGAGAGCAATAATGGAGAGGCGAGAAAGAGCTGAGAGGGAGGGACAAATGCGAAGCCGAACAGATTGAAAGTGTCAGCGCCCTACTTTACAGCAGATGGGGATTTCATGATGCACAGCTCTCCTCTCGTTCTCTATTTACTATTCTCCCACTTAGGCTTAGCGAGAAGCAACTCTTTAGTGAGACTGTCATGACTCTTGTCTAAATACATTCGTATCCTGCTGCATAAACAAGTACCACACAATTCAGATTGCTGATATGAATTCATCAGGATCAATATACTGTCATTTGCATCCATGCAAATAAATAACAGCAAACACACAGTCTAGTAAATATTTTCCATAAGCGAAATAAACCAGAGGCGTTGCAGTGTAATTGGCTTCATATGCACAGACAAATACACATCCTACTGTCTCCATCCTCAAGGATTGCTGTGGGTCCAGGCGTAGAGCACACAGATTGGTAATGAGGGGAAAAAAACTAATATTTGGAGTGCATTAATATTGTTGATCTGAGGTGGCACGGAGGGTAAGCACACTAGCCAGCACTTGTTTGTAAAAGTTGTTGGTGTTTGTGTAATGGGAGCGTTCGGCGGCGGCCAGGCAGAGAGCCTCAAACGCTATTCCACATGCAATCCTTTCTTTTACGTTCACTGTATGTGCACGGGCGCACGTGCAGGCATACGTACAGTAACATTACGAGCAGACACAGGCAAAAAGCATTTACAGATGAAACCATGTTTGTTTATATATGCTGTCATACGCCTACATCTGCTTCTTCTCTTTTTCTTGGCACGGCTGAAATTAACCCCTATCTCTGTTTATAGTAAGAAAATCAAACAAATGGGTTATTTCAACTATACACACAATATTTTTGTACTACTAAATACTACTAAACTAAACCCTAAAATGCCAGTACTACTATTAGAATGTACACAATTAAGCAAATTAAATGTCAAATTATGACCAATGTTGTCTTTTTCAGAAGCAGATCTTTAATTTAACCTGTTCATTTGAATACAAACTGTATTTGGTGTTATCAATCGGCCTCCCACCAGTGCCTTCAGCGCGCTCGCGAGACAGAGAGAGAGACTCCTCTTGTGTTAAAGACAAAACAGTCACACTCTGTCACTCTCCGTATACAACAACATATCATTGCCAATAAATTCAAATCAGAATCACACTGATAGAATAACTTGGCGGTTTTGTGGTCTTTTAAACACCACAAAGGACTCAAAGAGCCTCAAAATGCAGCCGTTTGAATGCTGTGACAGGCAACAGAGCAGCTGAGGTGCTGATACATAAGAAATCTGGCCTGAGGTCACTTGAAGGAATCCAGAAGGATACATGGGGTGTCACTTCCATTTATTCCTGGCTCCTACAGTCTGGTTTATAGTGCTATGGTGAATCTGCTTAGCAGGGGAAGGGGAGAAAAGGGAAAGGGAGGGGGCTTGAGGGACTGTATTTAAAATGCTGAACCACAGCAGCTTCTCGTTTGCCCAGAGAGTAAATGTGTGTGATTTAATTGTGACACAATTTCTAATAATCCAATACAATTTCTAGTGATTCTGTCTCTTCCATCGGGAGCCCGAGTCTGACCTGCTGATCCCATTGTCTCCTTGTCCTCGTCACTTGTGTGTCGCTGAGGCTAGTGCCAGGTCACGCACACACAGATTTGTCTTGTGCCCGCGCCAAAGCAAAGGTGACAGGGATGACACGATAACAAGGATGACTCACCCTTTCAAGCTGGGCATAAAAACAGCCATTTACATTTGTCAGCCTTGGGTTAATTTGTTTTGACTGGAGAAATGTCCTGTTTTTTTTTTCACTGGCAGCTATATTTATTTCTTGTCCCCACTGTGGTGTATCCAGATCCTGGTGGACAGTGTGCGTCTCTATTAAAAACTGTAAAAATCTTAGCTCTCTTACCTCACCGGACCGCCTGATTAAAAATGAGATAAAAGCTCTAACGATGCTCGTTTTTCTCTGGTTATCAAAATTTCCCAAGTGTGCTAAAGATGCCAAATGTGGCCTCGCCCCTAACCTCCTTTAAACCTTCCCCTCTCCGGCCCCAACAACCCACACACAGAGAGTCAGATATCTCGCTATTTAACCGGGGCTATCCCGGCAACCACAGCTTTCATACAGATTTTATCTCCAGCTCAGCAGTGTCAGGCTAAATCAAAGTCTGGTACAGGCATTAGGACATGCGGCTAACCAGGGAGGTTGCAGATTGGATTATGATTCTGCCTCATGTGGGCAGACTGAGAAGAAACACATGTGTCGCTGTCGCTGATTTAATGACCACATTATGCACATCAGCACACTCACCATAAAGGGTCTGCACAGACATCTGTATGTTGTTTAAATAAAGCATCTTCTTATTGGATGTGGACTGAAACCAATGAATCCTATTATTTTAATCTGTAAAGATATATCAGCAATATCCCTGGAAGACCTCACTTAAGTGCATGTGTGTTATTCAGAGACGAGGAGAAATTTAGTAATTCAATGTTTTGGGCAGTAAAAATACCAAAATCTTGTTCTTTCTTTCTTGTCGATTTTAGGAAGATTACCAAAAGTTACCAAACAACGCAAAGTTAACTTTTCTTCCTGTCCTGCAGAGGGAGATGACGGTCCAAGATATAAACGAGATGTGTAAATATGTTACACCAGCACAGAATTATTAACATTTCAAAACAGAGCTCTGTAAAACTGTAAAACTGCAACTGACCTTCCCATTAGGTCTAACATGAAAACGAGTTCCACACACCAAAAACAAGAACAAGAGACAAAGTGGGCAGTTAGCACAACAGCATCTCAGCTAGCAAGCTTCAGTTGGCCCAAATCAATAGTTATTTACTCCCTCCAACTGGCTGGGGACAAAAAGAGAGAGTGAGAGAGTATGTGTGCGAGTCAAAGAGAGATGCTGACTAACAAGGCAATCAATTTCAACTGTAAAAAACCTAGGCCCAGCGCTGCAAGGAAATGAGAAAATATCAGAACTAAAAAGCAACTAATACATGTCAAACCATGTGTTCTTTCGTAATCACTCCATCCATCTTGTTCTATATGCTGCTCACGATTTCTGGTAAGTGTGAGCAGTCTGGTGGAAACAAATCAAGCATAATCTGGTCTCTGGACTCTGGGTGATGCCGCCCGACGTGATGGACTGTTTTGCAGAACAAACACCAGGGTTATTCTCTGAAGTGTTGGAGGATGAATGGGGAAGAGAGATCATTTAAAGGTGTGTGAGTATGAATATGTGTGAGGGCGCGCGCATGTGTGCGTGTGTGTGTGTGTGTATCTACGAGTGCGCTCAAAAACTCGTGTGAAAAAGTGTGTTGGAGAGGTGAAGAGTTGTACAGACGAGGGACTGTATTGGCAAGCCCGGACTGAGAGAGAAGTAGATGGCGAGGGCAAGGAGATAAGAGAGCCACAGCAAACAGCAAGTCAGACCAAGTAATGGAAAAAGGAGGGGTTGAAGGGAGAGAAACAGACTGAGATACCTGGGAAATTCGGAGAGGAACAGTGGACTGTCTAACCCTGACATACACTCTTAACAGTTGCGAAGCGCGAACTAGTGTTGCTTTGTCGGCCTTAGCTGTAAAAGATCAGACAGGGACACCATGGACAGACATTGGAGGTCACATCCCATCCTACAACACCAGCCCTGTAATTGAATCTAAATTAAAGCCAGTGCTCAAATAATCCATCCCACAGATCATTGGCGAGCATGTTACAACCAAAGCCTGAGCTCTGTGCCGTAGAGTACATTAAAACCCTTCATTACCATGAATAAATCGCCTAACACGATATGAAGTGCCACTCCACATTGGATTCTCCTCTGTACAAGGAGAGCCCAATGCACCCTGGGATATGGAGAGAGAGTGAGAAAGAGAGTGGGAGGGGGCACATTAACAGAGCGAAAGAGAGAGAAGCAAGATAGTCCAATCACTGTCAGTGACTATGAATTATACATGAGTTGTAGTTTTAACACTGTCTTCTCACTCCCACGCTTTGTCACTATTAAATATTCACACCAACATCTTTGTAGCTTTTGTTAATTACTCATCACAACAACAAAAGGTCTCAACCGGAAATTGCCAATGCCAACCTCCATTAGTATAGGAGGCTTACAGATAGCACTATCAGATGGATGGCAGCTCGTCTTCCTTTACCTCTGCAGAGACAGTCTGGGTTGTGTGCACATGCTAATGCAGTGTGTCAGGGTATATGTTGCAACTTGGACAAATCTACTTACCCCTTCGTGTGATTGATCAGCTAGACCCTGTTTTTGAATGAATGAACACCGCCTTGGACGACCCAGAACACAGCAACCATGAGCACACAGCTAAACCGTTGTGCTTGGCATGTGTGGGTCTACTATTGGCAGGCCAACATTCAAAAAAAGGTTTTGGGAGATCAGGAAGAAAAAAAGCAGAGGTACATTTTTGAGAAGCTCAAGAGTTAAATAGTTTTGTTCACATTTACCAAAGCTGGCAAACCAGCAGAAAGAAAGCTGAAAAATATCTCACTTACCCGAGTGGTAGATACCTGGCTACAGTACGTTCATCAAGTGTGAGACTACACAGAAGAATATTTACATAAACGTGTACATGTTCTTCATCTGTTGATTGTTTTTGACATTTGACTTATACTGTCCAGCATGAACTTTTTATTCAATCACTGTTACATTGCAGAATATATGTATATACACAATATCTACAGCATACAGGTAAAACCTTTTCCAGTTTGTATTTCTTTCTTAAGCCATTCGACAACATCAGATCCATGTACTGAGAGAACAGAGTGAGCAGGCAACAAGGATTCTACACACCTTAGTCCTTACCTAAGAGCAAAAACTTGATCTGTGTGACTTTACTGGTCTGACTAACAAGGCTGCAGGTACATGTCACGAAGCAGAAAAACCTGTTAAAAATACAATCTGTATTTTGTCCTGCTGAGCGTACAAGTGTATCCACGTGTACATTTTTATTTGCAGGAATGTATGATAATGCAATTGTGCCCATTTCTACGGTAAACCACTGATCAAAGTGAAGGAATGTGCGAGCGTGTATGTGTGCTTTGAGGGTGGTGGCCGTGGGGGGTGGGTGTGGGGGATAGATGGTGTAAACACGCTAGCCTACATGGATTGGGCTAATATCCAGTTTGTTCCCTCTCGCCTCAGCTCCACGGTGGCTGCAACGCAATTTCTTCCAATTGACCTCCTTGCCACCGGCACAATCACTCTCCACCGGAGACACAACGGCCCTAGAATACGGAGCAGCCAGCAGCACTAGTCTGACGCTGGAGGAGCCAGCCCTGAAAGGAGGTGGGGATTGAACCAGCCACAAGGCGGAAATGAGATGAATTAGAGAGCTAGGAGGAGGAGGCACGGGGAGGTGAAAGAGTGAATTTATTCTGTGGTGTAGTGGCAGTGACAAAGCACAAGCATTTAGAGATCAGCTAAGGAGGAAATTAGAAGCATTACAGCCAGACCTGCTTGCTGGCTGTGTTGCTTTATTTCTGTCTGAGTTTTAGTCGTTTCCGCCTGAACAGCATTAATGTAACTGTAGAACTGTAAGGCGAATGATAAGATATTAATCTCAGTGAAAGACTTAAATGGCGTATGTACTGCACGTGAAGGACAGGAGCATTGCTACAATTAATAGAGTGGTGGAACATTAACAACATTACAATAACGCCAACATTAGGGAATCACCCGAGGGCCAGAAACTAGATTTACAAGAGCAATAGCCCGGCCAAAGGCTAAAAGGCTTTATAACGGCAAAGGAATTCCAATAAAAGTGAGGTTGGTTCCCTCTAAGAGCAGCACTCTTTGAGTAATAGGATTAGTAGAAGTCATGAGCACAGCCATTTTAACTCTTCATGTTGCAGAAATCATCAAGCAGCATCTCTGCCAAAGCCAGTGCACCTGCGCTGAAGGGGCGAGAAAAAGCCCGGGCATGTGTATGCACACATGTTTTTTGCCATGCAAATAAATATGGATCACGGCAGTGTTCAGCACGGGAGGGACTAAGACAGCACTGATACGCTAGAGTTCAGGAGATGTAACAGCACAGTTGAAACGAGTAATATATGGGGTAATGAACTGATGACTCCCAGCTTATCTCTAATTCTTACTCCATTCCACAAACTGCTGACTGTAGTTTGTTCCTCCCCACTCCCACCTCCATGTCGCCCATGGCAACTCTGACGGACCTGTTCTTCTCTGTTCTTTAAATGTTGAATGAAATTAGCGCAATGCACCAGTGAATTCATTTTTCTCACAAAAAAAAAAATCACCCGGTAACCCGCGCTGCACTCGGACACCTGAAGGTCAGCCGCATTTCTGCATAACCCCGCTCGCACATCCCTTTTTCAAACATACGAGTAAAATTGTAGATTTTTTTTTGTCCACCTCCCTCTCCTGTATCATCCTCTGCAGACTCGTTCCTGTGTTTCCTCTCTCTATCTCTTTCCCTCTGTCTTCTGAGTTTGTAGGAGGCAGGCTCTCCATTAAACTCAGTGAGGCGGCAGATGAGCTGGGCATCCTCACTGTGCCAGAGTTTGTGCGAATGTTTTTGGTGGGAGCAGGATGGCATGTGTACTTCGTCTATGTGTGTGCGTGTGTGCACGCATATGTCTTTACACACATGCCTGCGCATACACACGAAGCCCGTTGCAGGTTTCCTCTCCTTACGTTTAAGCGCAGTCTGCTTCTATGCTCACAATGCCTACTGGTCTCATTTCTGCACCTTTCCTATTCTCCCTAACAGCTTGATGGGTCTTCCAGTTCCTAGATCTGGCTGTCTAAATCACCGTGTCAGAGTCCCTGTGTACTACTGCAAAAAGAGCACCCCCTTAGCGTTCTGTTAGCATTCACATTGCTGACGGCTCCCTGCTTCTTTCCTCTACAGAGACAAACTCTGCTGCAGGAGTGGTTCCCACCGCGGGGAATTGAGCTGCAGGAAGATACAGCAGAGCAGAGCAATGAGTGATGGAATTGTGCAGAGATTTAATTCACCTCTGAGGAGATGGCAGCTTAATGTATATAAATGTACTACAAGGAGAGGTATAACGTGCGGGGGGGATCACTGTGGCTATCTCAAAGCCAAGAACTACAGCCATAATGCAAGATAATTCAATACATTACTACTGTAGCATAAATGTACAGCCCCACAGCTAAAGACGGAGCGCTCCAGTTATTTGTTTGCTGTTGTCGCTGCTGTGGGGGTCACGCAGAGCTGATGCCTTGTGACAGAATAAATGCATTTGAAATTGTTATCTTTTTATGTGGATTTTACTTTGCAAGCCTGTGCATTTGTGTTCGCCCCTGCGCGTGTGATGGACAGAATAGCAAAGGTCTGTTAACAAAGAAGTCAAAAATGGTTAAATCATAAAGAGGTTGGGAGTATGTTTAGAGCAGTAATGAGACTTGGGTCTGTAGTTTTTTGTCTGTCTGCCATGTGATGCTCAGACAGTGCTAGTTCTACCCTGACCACCAACTGTCCTCACATGCTGACTGGATTTCCCCTGGTGTCTCATGAGGCCAACTGAGTTTGGTTTCATCCACATCTTGTAGTCAGCGAGCCACTGTCCCCAGCAATGGGCTCCAGAGTGTCAGATCTGGGGCATGCTATGACACTTGGGGCTGGCTTTCATTCCACCCTCACACACTGACACTTTGTTCACTGTCACACTCCGTCAGGACGTGCTAAGAAAACAAAACTAACACTGTTCACTCGCACCCATTGTGCAAACAAACGCACACGTGTAGGCGCGATTTTATACGCTCACAATCACGGAGGTGGACACATGTACACATATATACCCCTTCTTCTGTACACTGCTCCGCTGGAAGGATGTCGTGTCAGCGATTGATTAGTGGGAAGGGAAGGCAAAAATATAGAGACAGAAACAGAGAAAGCAAAGTCAGATAAAGAATGAATATGTAGGAGAGTTCACGAGTGAAGCAGCATGAAAGATGCAGGGAGACATGAAGGAATACGAATACAAGAACAGAGTAAGAGCTCAGAAATAGACATAGACAGAGCAACAGACAAGGGAAAAAGAAGAAAAGGAAAAGATGGACAAAAAAGCAGAGCATCAGTCTTTACTGGGCCATTTGGCATTCTTCTCGCTGTCCTGTCTGTGACATGTCCAGTTACTCAACTGTGCAGCTCAGCCATTCAAAAGCCTCTCACATTTCGCACTGGGCTCCAACATTTTCTTCCACTTCCTCCCACTTCATCTTACTCTGCCCATCTCTCCGTCTCTTAACCCCTAGTGCCACCTCGGCCACTCAATCCGCAACGGCCCGACAACACAGGGAAAGGCTCCTGCATGCGCGCGTGCTTCTGCCTGCTAGATATAGTTTCACCAGTTTCACCATCTTAAATAAGTAATCTGCCTTTTCAAAAGTTTACAAGAATCATTTGAATGTAATGCAACATATGCGATGGTGTCTGAGCTTAGTAAATGCTAATCATGCGTAAACATACGTTACTCCTGTTAACCCATTATCACTCGGTCCCACTAGAACCTCTAACAACAAAATCTAATGAAGTAAGAATAGAACACTCCAGCATTATAAAGGCACGGGGTGAGTTTAATTAAACAATGCTAATGAGCAACTAATTAAAAGCTTTCTGATCAAAACAAGCTAGTAATTACCTGGAGCAGAGATGGATAATGAGCACACCAGCAGATCAATTCCCTCAGTATTAATGACTGTTTTCTTTTCTCCTGCTTCGTTTTCCTAATGTCTGTCTCTGCTCCAACTCTTCCAATATGTCAGAGCGCAGAGAGGATGAGCGAGGGCTGACTTGAAGCCTGGAAAGAAGCTCTTGAGGAAATATGGTAACTCAAGTGTTGACAGAAACATCAAAGATGCTTCTTACGCCAGTGTCATTCACCCGCTGTGTGTCTCTCTCCAGCGTAGATCAGTTGACTCAAATCCCTTTTTTGTCTGTTGTCCTACTGGTCTCGGATTTATTCTCTGATTGCAATTAACGGCGTTGATGGAAACTTCCTAGACTAATTGTCTATGGTAATATAAAGGTTTTCAGGTTAAAGCTACATGGACATGTAGGTGTCTAACTCCTCCTTTTGCCTCCACTGCCACGGAGAGTAGAGACGTTACCACATCAAAACCAAAGGAATTCCATGGGATATTCTCGCATCTCATTCTTCATCCTGTATGCCATCTGGGTCAGCTTGCCATAAATAGGGAGACCGCAGGTGAGATGAGGGACAATTGAAAATATGAAATGAGCCTGTAGATGTTGTAACGGGACACAGTGGGAAAAATAGAAGAAAGGAACAAAATGGTAAGACAAAAGAGCAATAAATGAACACAGGAATATGATGAATGGCCAAAAAGAACAAGGCAGAACGTGTTAGAACGTGTGAGATATGCAGACATAGATCCAGAAACAGGGAAGAAAGACAGATAACCAGATGGATAGATAGGAATGCCCTCTTGGCATTTTTCTTCCTTTTGATCCTCTCCTCACAACTAAAAAGATTATCTATGTCTCTGCAACGCCTCAGTCAACAGAACAGTCAGTATCATCTGTTTCCTCTCGTCTCTTATTCTCTCAAGCAACTCCACAGAAGCCTGGGTGTTATTATAAAGTCTCTAAGTCTCTAAAACAGCCATCGCTATGTTATCTACAGGGATAAAACACGTGGAAGAAATAATACAACTAATGGTTTAATATTGATGAGATAATCAGTTCTTAAGATTTCAAGTATTTAATATTAATATCATTTCCAGAAAAGTTTTCAAATTGTCTCCATCATTCAGGGCACACAGTCAGAGAGCCTGCTTATGTGGCAGTTGCTTTCTGTAGCTTGAGGATGAAGTCAGAATGATGGAGGTATATGTGAGGCCGCACAGGCCCTAAAAGTTGCGCTAAAACAAGGGAAGCAGCTCTCCCCCTAAATGAGAAAGGTATGTTTTTTTTTTTCTTATTGCGTGCTGAATAAAACGGTCCTGACATCTGAGCATCTCACACAATGGCCGCTCGAACCGCTCTGCGCCTGCAGCTGATACTACAGCCCAATCTCACGCCAGCAGAGGAGAGCGCGAAGGGACAAGGTCACATTCAGAGTTCCAATCTGAATGTCACAAACTCAAAATGCAACAATTTGTCATCCCGTGAATTTGGTCGGAGCAGTGCACACACACACCTGCAGTTATCCTCGCCCAACGTGCGCCGGACATTCTGATTCTGATGGTTTTAACAGTCATTCATTTTAACAAAGCCCAAACTTCTCAAGGACGGGAACTTAAACAGACAATGGATTCATGTCGGTTCGTGTTAATATTAAAAACGGATGTGAGCATAGAAATTAGTTTGCCCATCCTCAACTGTCTGCATTAGTTTTCACCAGTCATACTGCAATGTCTGTGTTAGAGGGCAAAGGATCTATTCTGAGCTTGTTACATAGCAGTTACATACACTCTCACTCATGCACGCTCAACACAGATAGGAATTAAGCGAGGACGCCGCAGTGTGTGTTTGAACCATCTCTCCCAACACATGCATTAACATGGTACAAACGGTTTCACGAACTGTTAAGCAACCCTGTGTGACAGATGTTTATTTCAGCTGCTATGTGGGCAGCTCCTTCTTTTTTTTCCTCCACCGTTGTATCCTGAGAAAGATAAAAATATTAAGGGCATACTTTAGAGAGATATTCAAACGGAAGGGCACGAATGCAATATAAATTGACGTAATCATAGTGTACAAATTTACAAATTAAGGGGTTGTCAATAGAAACACCACAGTACCACTTATTTCCTGCCCATTCTGGGGGAAAATTTCACCCCATCATTATCTTTTCCTTCTGCCCTCCCCCTAAACGGAACGTCAGATAAATAAGGGTTTATTATTTGTAACAGTATCTTATTCCGCGTACAGTACGCCTCTGTGCCTGTTACATATCGGTGACCTGGTTTTGTGCTCGCAACTGTAAGAGGTTTCCATGATGGATCTGAAGCTTCAGGCTCTACAGGACAAAGCAGCAAACTCTGGCAGACAGCTACCTCAGATCACAGTACATGTATCTACCTCCACTCACTACTCTCATCTCCTGTCCTCTCTTTTCCACTTTTCTACTCTTCTGTGAGGACAGAGTGGTGGGTGGGGGGTTTAGATAAGGCTGCTTCCTCATGAAATTGCCTATCACAGCTTGGGAATGTATTCTGCATCGCTGCCTGAAAAATGCTGAATTTGTCAATCCAGTTCAACTCAAAGGAATTCGTGAGCTCAATTTTCGCTGCCATTTAAAATGAGTCAAGTGCTATAGGTGTATAGCATGCACACTGTAAAATATATAGCTAACATGGGAAACAAATCATTTGCTGCTTTCATTTGCATTCATTCCTTTTGGAGTGAAGACCTTCCCACCAAAAAAATCACAAGACATTCATCACCGGCAGCAAAATGGACCTGATTTTTATCAAGGCAAGAGTTCTCTATTGCAACAGTCTCCCACAGCTACACACTATAGTAGATATATAACTGCTAGTTCTCTGCAGTGGTGCTATGAGAGGCCATCATAAATTATAATAAAACAGCATGGTAAGACCCAGCACACTGTTAACCAACTCTGCGGTTATAAAGCACGGAAGTAATTGTCGGTAATGTGTATTTATTGCTTACAGACTGCAGGGGGTGTGTTTATTTATTGTCTCACAGTAACACAAGTACATTTCTGTGGGAGTTGCAGAGGGTGTATCACAATTCTATAGAGATCCTCCCCTTGAATCATAGACCATCATCAGTTAGCCCGCCATCCACAGATGAACTGACCTATCGCAGCATGCATCCAATATTTTAAAAAAAGTAAACCGTGGGTCTTCAAAGGTCCTTCAGTTGCATGAGATATGTTCATGATGTTCAGAGACTTTAGTCACTCTTCTATCCAGCGTAGCTCTGACTTTGGCTGACTAAGTGTTTACAGGTAAAGTTCGCTTGCTCCGCTCTGTCATCTGTGTCGCGCTGATGTTTTATGCTCTACCTGGGACACATCTCTTAGTAACATGCCACAGCTAAACCGTATTACCGATGAAGTGATATGATTGGAACAGATGGTTCTAAGTTCACTCTCTATTAGTCAGGCCTGCTGTGAAGGCAGGGAATGGTTGAAAGGACATAAACATTTGCAACTTGCTGAATTACTGAGCTGGTAACCATTACATAGAGGTTACTACGCAATCTTCATAATTATCGTGCATAAAATTCCCAAGATAAGGAGTCATTTGAATTGATAAACATTTCTGATCTGCATCCGAGCCACTTCTACTGTAAAATAGTTGTACTGGGTTATTGCTAATACATATTTAAGCTTGATCAGCCATGACCAATGACCAGCCGATCAGTGTGAGTTAACCAGTTCTCTGCTAATGACATTTCCAAGCATGATCAGTCATTAGAGTGCGCACCAGAGCGCGGTGCAGAGGTGAGGAGTTTTGGGTCGGACATAGCCATGGTTTGAGTGTGAGCAGAGCATTTCTGCCATGTCAGCTAACTCCATCTGCTCATGTCTATGTTGTGTTCTGCACCCAAGATACACATACATGCATGGAACTTTTAATTATCTGAACTCACGGAATCTTGAGGTCTAACAAACATACATAAAATAATTAAACCTAAAACGTGCCTTTCATTCAACACTCAAATGCTATTGCTTACTTTTCACATGAGTCCAGGCTCACCCAGGAAGCGATCACTCATTTTCTTCATGATACTCATTGCTGACAAAACCGTGGAAAACCCAGCCTGAGGTTGAGCCTGCAAATTCTCTAACCTCACACAGGACACGAAAACTTGGACGTGATGCTGAACAGAGTGGACAGAGAGACTAATGTAACATCTGATACTACAAGACTGATTGTGACACCTGGGAAAAGGGCTGAGCTGTACTCGTTGCCCCTCTCCAATCAGGAAGACATTCCTCTCATCACACGAGTGAAATACAATTCTCCATTATTACCCACCAGCATCCTAAATGTCAGGGCTGATTTGTAAATGATATGCTACTCCTAATTACACTGATATTTCCCAGAGCAAAACAAACCTCTTAACTTCAGTCTCTATATCTCATCGCCCTATACCTCTTTTATTTTTATTTTTTTTTTTTGTTTTTCACATTTCCTCAACACCCTTCTTGGGAAAAGAGCAAATCTATTAGCATGAGTAACACTTAAATCTAACATTTAAAAACTCTCCACTAACAGGTGTCCTTTCCTACGCAGGGGTGCTGATGTCCTGAAGGTTGGAACGTGCGTCTGTGAGAATCAGAATCGCAAACTCAAAACCCACAGAAAATGTAGAAGTGTGGTGAAATGAAAGACTGAAACCACTCCTGAAAGAATCTACTGTGCACATCACAGAATAACAGCAGAACAGTCAGGTGAGAGCACCTGAAGGTGTGCAATATTCCCTTAGTGCAACTCTTACACACATTTACAAAAACCCCAAATGGTGCCATGTGTCATTTGTATTTATCTAATGGCTGAGTTAACACCTTGGCTTCAGCATTGATCACCCCACAGCATCAAAAGTATTTAAGTGCGGCCAGATAATAAAGCATTTGGAGGATGTGCAACGGTGATATATGAGTGTACCACAGGGGTTAAGACAGCTTTGAGATAGTTATGTCAAATGAGACTTTTGGCTCCAATAGGCAGCACTGACCCTGAGGGTCAAAGAATAGGTCACGCTGACACGTCTCACGGGACATGAAAGATCGTTCCAGTGGGTATTACTATCATCATTAGGGATGTTTTCCACAACATAGCCTTGGGATAGAATAAATGAGCCTTTAGACAGAACAAATGACTGGCCCGAAGAAGGCCTTGCTTCACCACTGTAAGAACTCCACGAGTCCCTGGACTCCATTAAAGGGGACGACGTGATTCTCTTCTGTAAGCTCCCCACAGCCCTCTCTCAGTTTGAGATGGGATGAATCTTCAGCTGCAGCCACCAGGGAGACACATAGACAGTCATACTGACCTCAGTTACCACCATTCAGATGTGGAGATTGAATGAAAAAGTTGGCACATTTGAAAACATTAGGGCTCTAGACAGTCTACGAAGGAGCGTGGGCTAGTCATCCCTGATCTGAGAGCCATAACAAAAAGCCAAATGTCACGTGTGGCATCTATTGCACTGATTCTTTGTCTCGTTTAAGCAACGCGCTCGTGCAAATTTGACAAACACTGTTTGATCTGCAAAACAATTATCAAGTTGACATAATATTTCCAAACAGGGGGAACAATTGTTCTTTTTTACGGTTTTTCTACATATTGATTGTCGGTGTAAGTGTTTGTGTGTGCTGACGTTTGCTCATACGTGTACGTATCAGTGTTCATCCTGGTTGCTGCCGCCTGAGGCCCTGCCCTGACAGTAGCCCGGGATGCCTGAGTGCTTTGTGTGACATTTTCTGGTAAAGGGCATTGTAAACAAATGCATCTCGACAAGCACTAACAACGCAGGCTCACAATTTCTATGTGAAACGATGAGCACATTCTAATAGCTCTTTTACAGATCTCTTTTTTTCAGCAAAAGAAAAACTCTTCCACGTCCTTGTGAATTTCCCAGGCTAAAGACTTAAGACAGGATGGGAGACGCAGGATTCTCAGGCTCCCATTACTTGTCCTGTAACATCTATTCTGAGTACTATTAACTGGTGAATGACTGTCCGAGCGTTATGCATACTTGAGGTTAAATAGGCCGCTTAATAAGGAAAAATCTTTTTTTCTTAGCTTAAGTAAACCTCTGCAAAGGAAGCTATTTAAGACAGATGCCACAGTTGGTCTATTAGGGAGCCATAACGATGGAAACAAATGGACACTGAGGACGACAGTTTGTGAGCCGATGCACAACTGCAGACCCACACACTAAACATGGTAACAGAAACCAACTGGTGCCAGAGAACACGGCGCATGGCTGGCATGCAAAGCACTTGCTCTCATTCTCCCTATCGCTGCGCTAATTGCACGTGTGCTGTTCTATCAGGCATAAGTACTGTATACTCCACCAATTTGCTGGACAATAGGACCGCATTAACGACACCTGCATTGTTCTCCCCTTGTCCCAAGGCAAACCTTTCTCCCTCTCACTGTAACACTCCCTGTTTCTATCATTACTGGTGGCAAACAATGTGTGCACTCCTGGTTTGGATTCCACCGTGCCCATTATCTCCTGTTTTGTATGATTATGGTATATTAAATAGTCTGTCCTTGTCTGTCTGATATTTATTCTACACTGATTTACCGCACGGAGTGCCTAAGGAATCTGTTTGTAAAAGGAGACGTTAGGTAAATTTAACGAGTAGTGTTGCTTTGCGCGTTTCCATCCACATCCACGGGAAGAAGCATTTCGGGGGCCATCTTCCATCTCTGTGCTCCGAGGCAATCCATTACATTTCATCTTATCTCGTCCTATCCCAAACGGAAATTAGCTAACCCACACCACCACAATCTAAATCACATCCAGCATCTCGCTGCTTGGTTCACCATCTATTCTCCACATTCCATGCAACTAGCCTCCTTTTTATGACCCACATCCTCACCCCTTCTCCCCTCATACTCACACACCCCTGATGATTTGCCTGAATTTGAGGCTAACCTATTCATGCATTGCAGTGTGAAGGTTACTAAAGTCTGGATTTGAGAACAACTGACAATCCCCCATTAAGATGCCATTGTGGTCACTGTGGTTTAAACTTTAGCCCAGTTAACTGCAACATTTCTTCTCTCTGTGAGCAGCACTAGGAGACAGTTAATGTACATGTAACCATAGAGAAGCTATGTGTGGCATAGGATGCTATTTATTTAATACAAGGTGAACATGAAGAAGACACAAAACACACTTTAAATCAGCAAATAACTGTTACTTGAAATGTTTAAAAACTATTTTGTAAAAAGAAACCGAGCTGCCTCCTAGCTGGTGTTTGAAAATCAGATTAACCTACTGTTATCAGCTTTAAATAAACGGCAGGATTCAAATTAAATACAGCAATACATACATGGAAATTAAATAACAACACAACACGCTTAAGCTCAATTACTCCTCTTAAAACTCAGCGGGATGTGGAAGTAACAACCACCACACACAGACACAAAAACAAAAAGAGACAGAGGCAAAGAGAGAGGAAAAAGACAAAGGACAAACTGAGACACATTGAGCGTGATAAAAAATGCAGGAAGCTGGTTTAGCAGTGGCAGCGATGTCACTGGGGAATTCACACAATTGTTGACTTCCATGTAGAGAGAGACAATGAGTTCAGCTTCATTGACTTCTACAGAAGCAGTGAAGCACAGTAATTACCAGGGCTCAGACAGAGGAGGCGCTACCAGCACAACACTCGGCAGCGTGGAGGAACCCGCAAATCAGACCGACACACATTTTAAGCCTAACTCTGCTTCTAACTAACGCACACAGGCACACAAAGGACATGTGCAGTAACAAAGCGAAAGTTATTCTCCAGCAAAGGAAAAAGAAGAAAGAGTAGAAATAGTTGCAATTGCAACTGATAGAGGCAGATAAACAATATCATAGTGGTAAGAAAGTGGTACACAAAGAGAACACATAGACCGAGAAGTATGAAAACATGAGGAATGAGCATCCCCAAACAATCTAATCTGTCCTTGAGTGCCCTCCTACTGCAGCATTGTTCTGTCAGAGTCAGATAAGTTGGGAGGCGCTGCAGTGAGTGAACAGAGGAGAGAAGAGGGAAAAGAAAATCAATGATAAGAGTCTCCACTTGCCACAGAAAGGACTGGGCTTAGGGGGGGTGGGGGTTTGCAAACTGAGGAGGGTGCAGCTGGGGCAGACTAAAGGGGACAAACGGAATAAGTGCACGGATATGACCGAGAGACTCTCACCTGCATACATCCCCGTGTGGATACAAGCATTGCTTTTGTCTCCACAACGAAAGTAAATAGTCCAGAATATCATAGTGTCAGTGCACAGGACCAGTTTACTAAGTCCATTAACTTTTAGGTGACCAAAAGAAAAGGAGGCTGTCATGTCCAAGATGAGCAAATCCATCGTCCTCTCATGATGACATGTGCCGACATCCCACTAACAAGTGTAATGGGAACAAATTCTTTATCTTCGATCTCAGGCCACTCATCCAGGGCCAGCGTAATTCATTAAGCGCTACCTTAAGTGGCTGAGGTGGTGGGCGTCTATTATACAAAAAAGTCTTACGTCTGGTATCTAAATTAAAGTTAAATACTTAGAAAATCTTTCCTAAGCTGCTAGAAGGCTGGAGCTGGGTGTTTTACGTGTTCACTCGCAAGATAAATCTGACTGCAAACAGATGATGTCTGTTCTGAATTTCCTGAGCGCTGCGGTGTTCTCTGACCAAACATTCAGTGGTTAAAAAAGAAAGAAAGAAAGAAAGAAAGCTTGTTCATGCTCGAAATCTGCCTGATCCCACACACACACACAAGTTTAAGACCTGATGGTGGATTTTTAAGGGCATATTTCAGAGGAAGAACATGATCAGAGTATTTGAGTACAATAAGGATCAGACTATCACCAAGTCATTTAAGTCTAAATGACTTGGTGACTATTTCATTTAGACTCATAGAGTCGCTTGAAAACGTCTAAATGAATTCTATCAATGATGCTAATTGTCATACTGCTGCTTACTACATGACAATGCGGACATATCGAAGGTTGTGGATAGCCTTAAACCAGTCCACACATTTAGCTTTGCTCAGTGTGGTCTGACAAGGCTCAGGCATTTGCATGGTATAGCAGCACTGCCAAAGACTGCAGAAAAAAAAATTCCTCTGTTGACAATAAGGTCAGAACTTATCCCAGCTGTAGATGGCTGCCAAGGGCTCTCCTACACAGAAACAACATGAATACTTCTGTGCCTGCCTGATACATGCCCAGCTTGCTGGTCCATATTTGGATTTTGTTTCAGTTTGTTAAAGTGGAAAAAACAGAAAGGTGCGAGACTTCCATTTAAAATACGACGCATAAAAAACGGCCACTGTTTCCAGTAAAACCATCAAACAGCAGGTCGTATCTGCAGTCACTTATCCATGTGCTCTTTCCAAGTCCAGAGGAAACCAGCTGGCAAGACTTGCATTTGACAACATTAAACAATAAAACTATAAAACTTGAGTTTTTCTTCTCTGCCAAAACGTTAGCTGAGCTCATCAGTTTCAGAATTTCCCAGGAATAGTTGTGGTCACATCATTTCAATGAATCAAGCGGATCAGCTGTTAGCTTTAAAATAGAAGCTTCAGTATTTGAAGCAAGCAATAAGGCTGCTGATTTTCTGCTGATATGTTACGCTGTATGCTTCGTGTGTAGGCTGGGCATGTTTGGCACGTTACTTTGAGGGTGAGTTACATATAATTCCATGTCATTTCCAGGTTTCTGCGTCAGGTAGTGAACAACTTCCCTCCCACACAACTGTCTTCACAATGTACAGACTCTTTCGAGTTTTAGTTATTAATAAATACATTTCATAAGTTGAACTTATGGAGTTGTCTTAACTCTGGTGTCTTTAAGTCTGAAGCTGTGCGATAGAGAAATCACCCTTTCTACCTGCCATCACCCTACAAGCTTTAACAGTTCATGTATGATATTTTCGCAGTTTCATTCTTTACTATTGGGTAGATTTAGCCACTGAGTAGATGCGTCTATCTACCTTTATTATGCGTCTATCTGAAACCTGTTCACAGACACATACAGAGAGCAACATGCTATGTTAAGCGCAGAGAGTGGCTTTGTTTTTTGGCATAGATTAGTGCTTCAGCTGTGAGGAAAGGACAGCCCAATTTGTCAAGACAGTGCATGGAGCTAATCACATCAAAGGAACTGCTACCCAGGCTAATATCAGCCCGTGAGCAAGACGCCTCATTCATTAGTCTGCATCTGCAGGACAAATGACTTCTATGCTGACATACACATACGCACACGAGCAAGCCCGTGTTTAGGAAATCTTGCAGTGAAATACTGACATGAGATAAACAAAATTGGAAATATTTGATCTGATGTACTGAATGTGACATTATATTAAACTCACCGGATTGTTTTCTATGCAAAGGCTCGCACCGTAAATGTCTACATGGTGGAGAGGTGCTGCTCGCACACTGCAGCAGTCATGTGCATGCAAATGTGTGTGTGTGTGTGTGCTTCAAAGGAAATGGCTTTTCTCTTTGGCACAGTTCCATTTAGAGTGCCTTTGCTTGAGTGGAAATGTGGATCAAATGGATGAAAGATGTTTCCACCCCTTCCCTACAAGAAGAGGCAGGCATCTAAAAAAAATATTCTAGCTTGTTAGCTATAACAGAATGTCTGTCCAGCAGATATCATATTCGACTCAGCATTTCAACAAACCATTCTCTAGAGCTTTTCTGACCAACGATGGGATCAGAGTAAAGATGCGTATTAGTGGACCAAAGATTGCTAGTTGTAGGGTGGAAATCAAACCAATGAAATGTTTATTTACCTAAAGCCTTTTAAACCACGTGCGTGAGTATAGTCAAAGCTAACATGACCCAGCTAGGATTAAAGAATACAAATAAAACTATTAGTTTTTCATCCCTTTCATCATAGATGGTGACAATATTGTTATTGTGAGGTGCTGTGGCGTGATGAGGCCAACTCTTTTATCAGCACAATACGGTTAGTCTTTATTCTGCTTGTCTATTTCATGTTCCTCTGTCTTCGCCAACCTGCACCTCCAATTTTACACACATGCACTCGCACACATTTGCGAACAAACACACGCACACACTCCGGTGCATCGAGAAACAAACAAAAGAACACATCTGTGATTCCAAACCTGTTTTCTTAAAACACAACAGGAACTGTCAAATTGCTGTTGCTAAACTTTGTGATTTACCAAACTATGAATAATTTGTGCATAAATTAAGTGAAAGGATAATGAGAAATGCCACGCTTCTGTGATGAGAAGAAATGGAACGCAGCAGTGGCCAATCAACTCATGAAGATTGGGAATAGAATCAACAACCTCACCTGACAAAAGAAACACGCAGGGATGAAAAAGCTGACTGGAGCATCGAGCTTTCGTGGCTCTGGTGTCGGAACAGCTGTAAATTAAGGGGCAAGAGCTTCTTTATGGACGTGTGGAGACGGATCACTAAACATGCTCCGTCTCCTTACGGGGTATTCACACATACAGATACAAAAACCTGCGCCAGCAACAGATGCCAGTTCATCGTCAACAGACAGCCAGCTTTGTGGCCTTGTCCCACCTGCAGAGTGAGACAGATTCAACACGAGCTCACTACAGGGTGAAGTTGAGGAAGGCTCAACTTTATGCAAATGCACTGACACAGTTTGGTTGTTGCCAGCAAATGGTTGTAGTAGAAACCAAAGCAGAGTCAGTTTACTACTCGATGTAAAACAATCTGAAACCCACCAAAACTCAACAGTCCCGTGGTTTCCTGCAGTATTTACGATGTGTCCTCAACACATTACATAACAGAGTACAGAAATATAATAACTTTTAAAGATGTAATCACCACAGCTGTTGGTGCATCTACCAGTCACAGATACATCAGACACAAAACACAACTTTCAATCCAAATGCAACAGTCATCTTTCCTAGCTGGGATGATGTGAGGAGCAGGTATATATATACATATATATATATATATATATATATATATATATATGTGTGTGTGTGTGTGTGTGTGTGTGGTCTCGATCGGGCTTTGAAGCTCCGGTGCCTCTGATCTGTCATCTGTCTCTTGACTCCCATGCCGTCCAGCGTGCCTCTGCCCATAGGCAGGACAGAGTGACAGTACTGCAGCTACTGCACAGAAGGTCAGGCCTCTTTTTTGGAACAAGCAAACTATGCTAATTCAAACTAATTGAACGACTTGGTTTTGATGCGACAGTTAAATATTAGCTGGCTGCTGTGTAAGGCTGGTCATTTTGTCTAGATTATTTCTGCCACAAACATGGGAAAGAATGTATAAACAACACAATTTTAAGGTTTTAACTGCAGGGCGTGCTGACATTTTCTCTACCTTTCTTAGAAATGCGTTGTTATTTAACACCGGAGGCTGCAAATAGTTACCAGAATATTTCAACATACGTAAGGACATAAGTCACTGCAGAGAGTTTTTGTAAGGTGCAGATAGTGAGTCAGCAGCGGGTCTGAGAAGCACTCAGTGAAGGCAATATCACAATATTGTCACAATATTTTGCTCCAACACCATCTCTCCTCTGCACGTTTCTTTCTACCCCACAGCCCGGAGGTGTCTGCCTAGGAGGCACCTCACCGCCGTGCCGTATTTTGCTACAGTCTGTCTAAGTGCCACCATGGCAAATCAATTGTTAATAACCCATCAGAAGGCTTCCTCTGCTATACCTTTCATTTTCTTTCCTCAAAGCTGCGGGGCAAGTTAGCCTGCCAAGAGGATAAGAGGGATCAAGCGATACGAGAAAGCAACAGAAAGGGGGACGGGAAAAAAAAAGACCCAACACCTACAATTAAATTAAAAAAATCACTGCTCTTAATTAATCAGGGAATTTCAAGCAGAACTGTGGGTCTGAGACGTGACTGACACAAGCCTGTGCTCACTGCATCTGATTTTGTTAGGGCTGCTGGGATGGAGAGGCAGAGAGAGGTAGAGGAGGAAAGGAAAGCAGATGAAAGCTCAATAAAAACTAGCTGTGGAGCCCCCTGAGCAGAATAGTGAGGCTCTTACCACTATTCCTCCTCCCCCCTTTTCTTTGGTTTCCTTTTCCACCCACTCTCTTATACCCCTGTCATGTCTTCCTTACTTACCCCCCCCCTCACCTCCAACTATCTCTATCCCTCTGTACACCCCCTGCCCTTCTTCTCCCACTCTACCTTTCGCCAGTTCCGAAACCTATGTTTGCTAATGAGGTGTGTGATTGACAGCTGGATTACACACTCAATTTGTAATTCCTTCATTTCTGTGTTTAGGAAATTCATGCCCAGACCAGGGTTCTTCCTCCAGCTTTTAGAGATATTAAATAATGTATGTGTGCTTGTGTGTGTGCATGTATAAGGAATGTGCCTGTGCAACACTGAAACAAACCATTCCCAAAGCCCAGATCATAGCAGGGCTCTGAAACACTCATCTTCCCTGCATCCTCATCACCAGAAATGACTGTGGTAGGGCAATTGTCGACCTGTTGAAGTGTCCTAGGACAAGACAATAAACTCCATCCCTTGGCACCTAAAATGCACGGGATCACGAACGACCCCCCGCACTCTGCTGCAGTACATAGTTGTCGAACCAATGAATGACGGGGTGGGAGCCCATCTTTCTGTCCCTCCTAGCCCTAGCTTAGGGCAAGGCATGTACCACCTTGCATGCCAACTTGTCTGCAACTCCTCATCCCTTTCTACACCAGAGAGGAGCAAACACTCCTCCAGCCCTGCTCCTCCTCCTCAGCCTTACCTCCCTCCCTTCATCTAACCCTTTCCCTCGCTCCCTCATAGGAGCTTGTTCCCTCAGCGGCCACAGGATTCACTTTGTTTTTGATCATTCTCAGACTCAGAGCTAGACAACTTATGTGTTTCTCTATATTCTCCCAGGCCCAGAGGAGGAAAGCGGCGCCTTTTATTACCCTCACTCTTTGCCTCTTCTTCTGATGTGCTGAAAAAGACAATAGACACATAGGAGGTAGGGGGAGAAGAAAAGGATTGTAGCCAGTGTGCTTTTAAAACTGTGTTGGTCCCAAGGCTTGAAACAGCTGGCTCACTAGCCTACATTTAATCATGAAGCCTAACCAAAAGTATTACAAGGTTTTTTTCATGGCCCTTTTTTTGGATCAGAATACTGCAATGTGGCATATCAATCTACAGCATTCAGCTCCCAGCTCGAACATTTCAAACAACTTTAACTGTACAGATAATCACTCTGCAGTGTCCACAGCAAAAATCCTTAAAACAATTCACAATTCATCCTTTCACCCTGAATTCCGCATTTCACTCATGCTGTAATTGCAAAGGAAAACAATTGAACAGTTAATGAAGCAACTCAGACAACGTCAACATTATTTACGATACAGACCAAAATGCTCTTAGCACTCTCTCAGACTGGATGGACAGCCACAACAGAGGAAGATTTACCCAGATTCATTTCTGGTCTGAGTCTGTGAATGTTCACTCTTCATGACAATAAGAGTACAGCATACTGTAATTTCACCAACAACAAGACATGAATGAGATCATAAGGACAGTAAAAAAATATATTATTTGAGTTTCGTAGTCACTGCTTAACTGTTTTGAAAAAGAAAATCAGATATGACAAATACAACATCAGCATAACAAATTAAACAACCAGTAAACAATCCTCTAAAATGAGTTTTACTACTTAGTGAAAAGTATTCTACTTTAGAAGTTCCAGTGAAGAATCCACCGTTTAGTGCTCATCTAACCACAGAAGTGGAATTTCTTCAAGGTCATGTCAATAATCAACTACATTGATTATGTTAATTTAGTACAGTGAATAGAATATATCAACTGGTAGAAACATATACATACAATTAGAAAATCAATTTATCTTTTGAGGCATAATAATGTTCCCTGATTTGAGCTTCAAAAAAGCGCTTTCTGGTTTGGTTTGAAGATGTGATGGGGGCTTTTGACCATTTTATATAAATGACATTTCATAAATATAACATCAACAAGTTGGAAGTAAGTTGGAAAGCTACCTAAAAGATTCCTAAATGATGATCATTTAGCCCTAGTGGATCAAAAGGCATGATTTGGAAGCAAACATGCCCAAAGTCTCATTTCAATAAATTCAATATTCAACTCCAACCTCAAAGAAGTGGCTAAGCAGCCACTTAACTCTGCCTCAAACCACAGGATGAAATTAGTAAAGTCTCTAAAAACATCTATCTTGACATTGATCATCAGACCTTGGTTGCAAGGACCAGAGTTCCTCTGGAAGCGCCTTTGTTAGCCCTTTATTAGCTTTTAGCCTGTTGAATGCCACTAGCCCAGACACCACGGGACTCTTCATTGTCTTCTGATTAATTAACATTGCTGGCAATCTGTTTGTCGACCCCCAAGTCCTCCATCCTTTTCTTCTGCTGTCTCCTGTGTTCCTGCATGGCTTCCTTCTTCAGAGGCGATGATTCAACTGTGTGCTGAACTTCACAACTTAATGGGGAACATTCATAGGGAGTTGCAGACATAATTAGTGATTACCAGAGAAGCCATGTCTTCTGAAGACTCCCATACTTCGTTTCATCCTCCCTTAACAAAGACGAGGGATCTTAAAGCAAAGGGAATAGCATATGAGGCTGTAATGCTCTTGAATTTGTCCTGCCCACATTCTCAGAGATCATACACTTGTGCTGGGTGATTAGAATAATGTGAGAGACGGACAGAAATCTCCTTAATTAACAATAACTATCTGATCTGACTTGGAGAAACTAGGTAGGGTAGAGGATAATGCAGACGAGAGGTGAGAATACTGAACCATTTTTTCTTTTTATGATACTATCATGAGGAATTTTTTTTAAAAATTGTTTTTTACTTTACTTCTCTTTATGCATGCATTGTTCACTTGGTGAAACAGTAATAGAAAGAGAAAGTTTAATTTGTACACTAAAAGCAATGTGAAAGTGATGGAGCTGTGATATCAGAATTTTTTTTTGTTGCCTTTGCGGTGGCTTTATTTTGCGCCATAAACAAACAGATGTTGTACAGGAGTTAGTGAGCAGAGTGAGTGGGCAGGAAAAGGGCACAGCATATGGACCCTGACCAAAGATATCCTGGAGTAGTGGAAGGCCTCTTAATTTGTGTTTGCATGAATGTATTGTACCGACAACAGCAAGCAATGCACTGTATAATGTGCTACAGTAGCCCGAATGAAGGACATGAATGAGTTTTATAGAAAGCTTAGATCTGGATGCGGATTATGTTGCTTTTACCACTCATGAAAAAGTGGTATGATATGATACTAATGATGATACCAATGATACTAAAGAAAGCAGAACAATCTTGTAACAGTTGCTGTGTAGTTTTAACATGATAACGCCAATAAACCAAATATTTTTAACCTCAAAATCACATTACGTGTGTGTATATGTCTGTGTGTGTGAGAGAGAGAGAAGGGCGGGAGGTTGGCGGGTAGAAGTGTTCCCTTGTCATCGTGCAGCCTTCACAGCCCATACAGACCATCTGTGCATTAAACGAGTCCAAGCAAAGTATTCAAATGGGTTTATTGTGTTCAGGAGAGCTGTAACCTTGGTCCTGTAGGACCCCAGAAGACCCATCATTCCAAGGCAGGAGGTCTCCTAATTTCCCAAGCAGATGACAAGGATCCAGAGTTCAGCCACACCACAGAGTGACTCAATCTGCAGGAAGTCATCCCCTCTTCCCTGCCTCCCCATCTCCTTTGTCCCTCCTCTCAAAACAAAAGGAGAAGATGTCAAAAATCTCATTAAAAAATAATGGCCTCCACCTGCTTTCTTTCTTTTCTTTTTCGCTCCCTCTTGCCTTTCTAATGACCAGCTTGGAAAAATCTGGAGGATACCTGCGATGCACTGAGCAGCGAACCACTACCTCAGAGCGCGCAGCACATTCAAGCCCAAAACACACACACACACACAAAGCACACAAGGGCACATGGCTGTTCCACAGCATGGTCTCCCACGCTCAACAGTTTTAATCAAAAGGAACTCATGCAGGTGTAATGTCTGCCCCCTTCTGCTCATCCCAAAACCACTCGAGTGGAGACGGTGAAAGAAACAGTGGACCATGTGTCTAAATCATCTATACGAGACTCTCTGGAGAACTTTTGGACACAGACAGGCTCCGGGAATGCAGGTTAACTCCCCGAGGTCAAATGAACCACTACTTAAGCATGCGTGTTGCATCGTCCCTGCTTCACAAGACTTCCAGCAAATGTCAGCCTTATGCTTGTCTGTAAGTAATAACCGTGAATGTCTCCATGATTGCACAAAAAATTATCCATAAACCGCGTAATGGCTCAAACATATGAGGAAGAGAGAACAAGGATTTCTGAGGTTGCTTTGCATTTTAAGGGACTTTAGATTGTTCTGTGAGCAGCAGTTACAGAAACAAAACATGATTGATTGAGAGCAGAAAAGGAAAATCAAAGATAGATCTTCCTAAAAGGTTGGAATAAAGTAAGATACCATGATCCAAAACTAATAAAAGACAACAATGAGAGTCGTTTAGACAGAAACAGAGGGAAACAAAGGATGCTATTATCCTGCTCTGACTAATCTCCATGAAGATGCCTGTCTCCTATCGACCCAGATAACCCTGCAGGCTACGTGTCATGAGATTTGGAGCAAAGGTAAACAGGAAATCAAAATTTCACTAATTTGGGTTGAGTTCGAAGAGAAAGAGAAAATTGATAAGCAGCCCTGTGGAAGAAATGGCATCTTTTATTCAAGCTCCTGTGATTCTCTGCTTTGAAGCAGGCTTCTGTCCCCACATTATCAGCGCTCTGAAAAGCCAAATCGGACCAACAGAACTGTGCCAGCTCTGATTTCTGTGAGAAGGCAAGGCAATCGTACGTTTACTTCGCCACACACACAACGCAGAAGTTACTGTAAAGAAAGGAGAAACTAATAATTACTAGATAGAAACTTGTGACCATCAAGCTGCACAATGATCAGAATACAAAGCAAAGGTAAGAGCCTGGCTTTTGGATTTTGAAAAAAAAATCACCTAAAGCCTCACAGGAAAGCCTCACTGACAATGGCAAGTGAGACTCATCACCTGGGGGCTTCTGGTTGCCCGCTGGAAGAGATTTTTGGAAATATTATCCTGTTAAAAATTACAGCTTTGAAATATTTCGTTTATTCAGCATGCAAAGCTCTCTCATCCCTTTCTCCTGGTTTCTGGTGATCCTCGAAGTGGGCAGCAGCCAAAATGCACTATGAATATGATTGAAACAAGGTGGCACTGAACAGAGAAAGGAGGGATCTGGGTCTGAGATGCAAGGCATAGAGTTAAATGTCCTCCACTCTATTGTAAATCTCCACTAAATGGAGGCATATACAGACACAATAGACACAGAGGGCACCGTAGGTTCACGTGTAAAGAGGACATAGAAGCGGTGCTTAAAAACCTAAGCTTGGCCAGCACAGTGTTACGGTCACCTCAAATACAAATATTCAGGCCGTTGATTCTGGCTGGCGAGTGGATACTGGAAGGATCTCATTTTCAAAATGGAGCCAAGCATCAGTGGACTTTCTAAAAACAAAGTGATGACTGCAGTGAAAATCTCCAGCTCCTCGGAGAAACTGCACACTGTGGAAGTCAGCGTTCTTACAGCTCAGGTACTGACGTGTCCAAAAAAAGCACATACACATGTCAGAATTTACCAAATCCGTCTTTCAGTTCACTTTGCCTCTCCTATTCTCTGCCTCTCCTTCACACACGTTCAGACAAATAACCACAGTCGCACATACAGAAAGTGAGGGCTGCCCACAACCACCAGTAACCCAAACAAAGTCCAAGGTCAGCAGAGTGGGCTCACTGAGCTGAAACCACCAGCCCTGGCTTTCATTACCAGGAAGAGAATCAGCAGAGGGATACGGGGACACATGGGATGAGGTTACGTTAGCTGGCTCTGTTTATCTGTGCGAGTCTGGCCAGAGCCCAACGCACACTCTCTCGTCTGTGGGATAGAAAATACTCCAAACATCACGACAACATCTGTTGTTGATTCGAATATCAAAGCTTCAAATTGTTTTACCTACAGACGGTATTTTTCCTACACAGCTGAAGCAAACATTGACTGAGGAGGAACTTAGTTGCAATCATATTTCATCAGAGAACGCATGGGTGTGTGTTGGTCATTCGGTCGCCTGGTGGAGCTTCACCTCTGATGACAGCATGAATGCATGAGTGGTAACTATACACCGTCGAAAATAACAGGCATATATAGAAATGTGTGTGCACACAGACGAGCACGGGCGAACGCGACGAATGAGATCTCACCCGTTTAACTCATCATGCCACCTCTTAAAACCCCTGCTGTGTCTCTGCCGTCCAAGCAAAACAGAAAGAGAAATGTGTTGTGATGTATCTCACCAGACATCACCAATGATCTGTGAGATACGGAGATTTTAAAAATATGCAACACTCCTGTTCACAATCCAGCCTCACGGCACAAACTAAGCATAGGTGTCCTGCTTTTATGTGCCATTAACTTTGATAACTGGCATGGAGTTAAATGTAAAGTGAACCAATTCACTCAACGGGAATAATGCAGAAAACAGAAGAAAAGTACCATGCTCATCAATAAAACCTTGTGTTGGCCAGAACACCCAGGGTTTTTGGAACGTGATCTAAAAGAGCATCGCAGCCTATTAAGGGAAAATTCATCAGAAACAAAGTCATGGAAAACAGGACGTGACTCGACGTGACTGAAAATGGAAACAATAGAGAACAGATGTAATGTAGCTTAAAAATGTGAAACAAAAATACATACATTCATACACTTTAGACAATATGGTGCTGAAAATGACAACATTCCCGGGTTCAGTCCACAGCTTTGTCTTTGTCATTGTATGTGCTCTGGTGGTTTAACACTACTCTTTTACATTTTGCGGTACTTTGCAGAGAGGCAAACTGATAAAATGTGAAATGTAACACCCTCTTCCTCCCTGCTGACCTCGTGTCTAGACCCGAGCATTCTCCCTGTCATGGCCAAGGTCCTAGTTCTGTCCTTCCTAATATTTCCCCAGTGAGTAACATAGATATATACAGAGCAACCCCCCCCTCCCTGGTCTTATTTATTGTGTCGTTCATGTCACACTGATGATGATTCAAATCATCAAACATCATTTCATATGAAACAAAGAGTAAATACAAAATGCACTATTAAAAACTAGTCATACCTCCTGACTCTATGTGAAAACATAATTGATCTTCTTGCTATATCATAACTGAATTGTGATTAACTACATCACAATTCAATTTCACTTGGCACACCCTGGATGATTACTGCCAGACTTGTTAAAGCAAGAAATCACTGTAAAAAACTGTCGGACAAAGCCAAGCACTGAAAAAACAGATCATGCCGCGATCTAAAGGATCTTAAAGAAAGGCTGGAAACAAAATAGCTGACATGGACGGGTTTAGAAAGGGTTACTACGTCATTTGGAAGCTTTGGGACTCCAATGAACCACGGGGAGAGTCATCCACAAAAGAAGAAAATGTGGAACAGTGAACCTTTCCAGGAGTAGCCTGCCTACCGGAATCACTCCAAAAACATTCCGACAATCCAGAACAACATCTAAAGAAATGCAGCTTGCCTCAGTTAGAGTCAGTGTCTGTGTGTGTGTGTCTGTGTGTGTGTGTGTGTGTGCGTGTGTCAGCGAGTGTCTGCGATTCTGATGGTTTCGGGTTAAACAGTGTTATTATTAAAGCTTTCTCAGAGACACTTCCTGCCCTCCTCTAACGACACCCTTCCCATGTATAAATCACTGTCTGAACTAAATCATACGTGTGTGCGTTAGTGTGTGTCTGGCCACTGCAGCTGTGTTTTCAGATGGACGGGGTGACGGCAACGCAGCTGTGACAGTGTCACAGGAAAGATGAGCACATGTTACACAGACGAAACTAATGACGAAAGGGAAATTAAAGCATATGCTTTGCATGTGACCTTCTACCAGTGCGCACATTTTATGAGTGGAGACGATTTATGTTTATCTTATTACACAGCGATATTTGAAACTGACTTTAAAATGTAGGAATGAAAATGTTAGTGTGTGTGCAGTGGGATCACACTAAAGCGTCTATTGTTGGTGGTAAATTGAATCCCTTAAACTGTAAACAACCCTGTTAGACCTCCAAATATTGGTTTATGTGTGAACAGAGACAATTTCATCTCCCTGAGACTGAACGAGATAAATAATTCTCTGAAATGAATGGCTCCTGTGCAGCACTGATGGTTTATTCTGATTGTTTATGATTGTGTGGACACCCCCTGCTGGGCTAAAGACATCACTGCCGCAAATTGGAAGCTCACTACCAGCGACAGTGTCCCAATATCAAATCCCACTTCCAGCCAAGCTACAATAGAGTAAAGTTTATGAAATGCTAGCATCAAGCCAAAACATTTCTCCAGATTTCTATCCCGGCAAACAAAAAAATAATACAAACATGCGCAGAAAAGACCACACATCATATAATGTGCGCTATTGTGGCGTGCACTCTTGGAGTAAGAGGCCTGTGTGTGTGTGTGCGTGTGTGCGTCTTCGTGCACAAGCACACTCAACAGAGTCTAGACAGCTGTATCCCCGCCAGGTCTCTCACGACTAAGGAGAGTGAGAAATATATACTGTGCAGCTGCTGAAGACACAGTCGACCCACAAAAGAGCTATTGTGCGCCCACAGCAAAACAATACAGCTTAGCTGAGCAATGAGAAAAAAACCATTGGGATCAATAGAGAATTGCAATTAGCCTACATTGGCAGGAGCAGTGCCAGATTAGACACAGGATGTCGATTCCATTTCCTGCACTATCGGGCCCTCAAACTTGGTTGGCTCACTGTGTAATTGGAGCAATGCACATACAACTGGGTGAGACGCTGTAGTGTAAAGGTGATCAGAACAACGAAAATAGTGATGGCAATGTCAAAATAACTCGAATAGTTTCTGGGGGGGATAAGATCTTTCTGCGAAGCCCTCGTGTAACTGCGTTGCAACACCACACCACAACAGTAGACCAGTGAACAGAACACTCCCGTGCATCACAGCTTACTCACTGTTCACAGCTGTTTACAATTTTTAATGTGACCCTCAGCTTCAAACGCACGCGCCGCTGTGATGCATCGTTCTGTCCTGCTGTTGCTGTTTCACATCATTTCCAGCCTCACACGTGACGCTTATAATAATGTGCGCGTTTCCATTGATGGAGCTGCTTTACTCCCGGTGTAAATCATTGAGTTGCCAATTAAAGATCTTACCTTTAAGTGTGACCTGGCCTTGCAGTACATCCCTGGGAATTAGCACAGAGTAGAAGGTTTGTGAGAAACCAGGTCGACAGGGACCTTTGGAAGCATGCTCCCCATTATTCCTCTGGAAGAAACAGAATACAGTGTAAGACATCGATATACATGGATTCCATTGATTTCTTACTCCTCTTTGGCTGGTGGAGAAATGCTGCATACAGCACAGCAGAAATGTATTCAACAAGTTTATCAAGCACATGATCCCAGACAGACATACTGTGTGATAAAAATGTGCCGTGCATCATTCTCTATGAAGAGAAAAACACTTCTTAAGTAACAGACTCGGGGTAAAGTGAGAGAAAACTGCATGAATGCAGCAACATCTTCTGACTCCTAAATGTGGGACTTGCACTACCAGAGGGCTCAGAGGAATTAAGGAGGAGCTGAGCAGTGCTTAAAACTGCTCAAACGACCTGCAGAAAACTTTACACCCAACATTTACTGCTTGTTAAATTGATTGGAGCCGCTATGTGCAACAGTAAACTGGTAAAATGTGCGCGCACGCACACGCACACCGGCAGGAACGTAGAAAAACGCACTGGTTCACCTCCTCTTGTGAGACAATAACGCAGGAGAAAATGACTCTGTGGCAAATCACTAACATATAGAACCTGAGAGCGAAGCTTTAGCCACAAACGGAACCAATAAACATTTTTGGAGAGTTGCCCGACGCGCGCTGTTACGCGATTCCACAATTCCTGACGAAAAACGCCAGAGAACGCTTGAATAGCAGCTTTCAGCTGGAAAGTTTCACGTATAGGAAGGTGTTCGCACGAGAAGCCACACAGATGAATGTACCACCACAACAGGCGAAATCACTACGTTAGTTTGATGAGCTTATTAGGAAAGTCGTCTCCGCGGGTTATTCAATTGTGCAGCAACTTGTAGGGGATACTGCAGCCAGGAGACGAAGCCGCAGCGACCCTGAGACGAGCTGATTCACACCAGAGCTGACAACTCTTACTTTTATGCATTTTTCTCACACGCTGAGATTCACCGGGGGAATCATTCAGCGCACTTGTGGGGAAATAACGATCCGCGCCGCCGCTGCAGGAGAGCGCCGCTCTGGCACAGGACTCCATCCGACTCCACCACTTTATTCATGCTTATGTTGCAGCTTTAGCGCACTCTCATAAGTGAAGCCGTGCCACCAGCACACGGGGAATCTTACCCAGAACGTGTCCAGGAGAAGGGCTGCTGTCAGGACCAGAGCGAAGTCAGCTCTCATCGTGGCGAACGAGCGAGTCGAGGCTGCCTGCACGGGAAACGACGAAGAGGAGGCTCGAGTCGAAATTCTTCTCCAGTAATTGTTTAATTCCCCCCTTCTCTTGGTCAGCGTTAGTTACGTCCCTCCTTGTGCTCCGTGAATGTGCTGCAGCTCTGCCCCGAGTTTCCCCGGCTCTCTCATCTGCAGGTGAGCGCTCCGCTCAGCACCAAGGCGCAGCCAGCGTCACTCCCCAACCCCTCCTATCCCTCGGTGCAGGAAAACTCCACACACACACACACACACACACACACACACACAGAGAGAGAGACTTAAAGAAACACTCGTTGGTGCTTTGGATCAAACAACTACAGTACTGGCGCCTGTGCGGGGTCCCAGATATTTCACTCCATCTCCTATGGCCATCTGAGGGCCTGTGCAGTTTCACGCTGGCAAATAAAAGGGTCTATAAAGCCCGAAATGCCCAGATGTGTGGTAAAGCCATTACCCATCAAAGTTCCAACACACCAGACATGTTCAGTATTAGATTTCGACAGTTAACTAATTGCACAGATGTTCTTTAAATGTGACTTTTAGTAAGTTCACCATTATGATTTTAACATAACGCGAGACTCAGTTTGGACCCAACATAACACTCAGAGCAGACCACACATGTCACTGTGTGCACGGCTGCAGGTGATGAGAGAAAAAAATAACTCGTGCCATAATCCCCACCCACCCCCCTTTGTCACTGTGTAGTCTGTTCATTTGTTTTTAAAACATATCATCAGCTCATCATATTGATGGGTCCATAAGCTCGCTCCTGTGCCATAATGCCATAAGTCTCCTGCCAACTATGTGACATATTTAACATCTGACATTCCAGATAGATTTGCAAATTAATCTCACAGAGCTCACGTTCTAATCATAGTCGTGGGGCATATAGCTCCTGTCTGTTCTGTGGATAGACAGAGACGTTTCAGAGTCCAGAACAGGTTGCAGAAGGAAATGTATGTGCTTCTTGTCTGTTTTTACTAAAATAACAATAATAATATTTTACATTGCACTAATAGATCTTATTGTTCACCTTGTACTCCTCTACCTAATCAAAGCGTTTCACTTTGCTGACTGTGTGTCAGTGTTTCATGTTTAAATGCCACAGAAATCGTCTGCACCCTTAAATGCATAACAGGTGCAGCGTGTGGGAGTTTTTCTTCACGTCTTACGTCATGAAACACAAATCGTGAATAAATGAATATTAACATCTGTCTTTATGGTTTGATCAACACGGCGTGAGTGACACTTTCAGTTGTTTTGATTTTCACTCTAATCCAGCTGCAGATACATTTTAATAATGAAATACTGTTAGTGGGCATCTGGTCATGAAGTAATGGATGCACTTTGAATTATTTATTTTCGTCATATTCTGTCTTGAGGATTACCTTATATGTCATTACAGTCTGCCCTGCTGCATCTAGGAATCGTTTTGACTAAAGGGATGTGAGTAGTTTTCTTTCTCACTTCTTTTTTCATGTATTTATTGATAGGCTTTTGTTTTTGATCATTTCCGTGACCAAGCTGTGGAATGTTGTTAAACAGCAGTTTACTTTTTTGAAGAAATGTAGTGTTGGACCTTTATAATCACACAGACTCGCTGCAGCAGATACGTACTAAAACTACCCTTTTTATAGTGTCTGTAAAAGAGAAAATTCCTCAAAAGAAAGCACGAACAAAGATAAAGTCAAATCTGAGTTGCAATGTTTTCGCACAAAATGAATTTAACACTGCCTGAAACAAACTTCTTGTTCTAAGAAACTGCTAAAATGGTTGAGTAAGTCCAAGCATAGGGTCTAACACTATCTCCATTTGACGTTTGAACAGGGTCTCATAGCTACATGAAACCTTTCCCTGACCTCTGAAACCATCATATGCAGTTTAGGGTCAGCTAATAAGGATCTTTTTATAGGGCTGTTTCTTATTGCCAGTCTGCTCTCCATATTTGCCTAGTGAGCCAATGGACTCTAATCTTGTCAAAAAGAGTATGACTCTGCATTTGTGGGTGGCTGCTCAGCCAATTTCCTCTGTGTGGCATGCAAGCATTTTACCAGCTCTCTCATCTCATTCCCTCAGTCCCAAGGATGAGCTCCAGCCTGTTTATTTGTGATGGGCCCCGTGACATGGCTGTCGTTTTTGTCCTGCTTTATGCCATGACTGGCAGGTGGCACAAGTGCTTGTGTGGCACAGAATATTACTCAGTATTTGGTAATACTGAGCACTTGGAATATTGACAGTAGGAAATTACAATATTCTAATTCCATATTTGCATACAGCTACTGTTTAGCAACTGAACCAGTTTGTTGGTAATGACAAATGGGATACAGTATGTTGAGGATTGTTGCTGTGGCCGCACAGAGCCACGGCCACAAGTCAATTTTGATAAACTAATAGTATATGCAGAGTAACTCTTATATCCAGAGCAAACAAAGGTTTACTTCACCATAAATTGCATTGTGCTAAAGTGGAAACATTAAACCAAGTCGATTTTTCAGTTTGTAGGCTACTGTGTCTTATACTAGTATCTAAAATCTAGGTTTTACCTCCACGCAGCTGGAAATAAGCTCAACGACAACTGAAAAATGGTTCGATGGTTTGTTATTTTATTTATATTCTAGGCATCCTTTCTTGCTAAGGTCACCTTTGAATCATTCAGATTGCCTGGGAGCACAGAAAGTCTTAAGTTCTAAACTTGAATTCATAGTTCATCATACAGTTTTTTATCTTAAAAGTTTATTTGTTGATTGATGACAGTGGAATTGCAGAATCATTTCTGAATGAATCTCATCTAAGCTATATACAGAAACTACATAAGCAGTTCATAAAAAAAAAAACAAAACAGGATTCATCTGCCAACATCCAATTTAGGATTATTGCCATTATACTGTGTGCAGGGTACTTTTTTATTTAAACTTATCTAGCTGTATTCAAAGTATTCAAATAAACTCAAGCCCTGGCCAGACAACCTGGGTCTAATGGCAGTGAAAGAAAGTTAAGGGGAACAGGTGGCATCACTCGAAGTTGTCTGTAAGCATATTCGAAGGGGCCCGGTTGTCTCTTACTCTCTTGATAATGATGCTTTCACTAGCCATTGGGATGCAAGGCATGTCCTATACAGTAAAATCACTAGGGATCTCTGACTCTGACTCCGTCGCTCCCTCTCTGAGCAAACTAATTTGGTCGCAGTTTGGTTTTCACGTTTGTATTCCTGTCCCCACTTCACTCTAAGCCCATTAATGCAAATTATACTGAGAAAGGAAAGTGAGTAAAAGTGCAAAGGGTAAAAAGTAAACCCATTGAGTGTGGTACCAATCTTTATACGAACGATTAAGTTATTCTCTTTTCATGTGCCCCCAGGGACCTTCCTCTCGGTCTGAATAGTCACTCAAGACACAGACATTCTCTTGTCACACCTTGGAAAAGAAGTATTTGTTATAGGGACACGGATATGATCCCATCCACTCCTTTTTGGATTATGTGGCTGCTGGGGTTTCCTCGTCCTGGCCCCAGTATCCTGTGGTTTGGCCCATGGTTGACACAGAAGGCAGGGCTTTCAAAAGCTGATGATGGATTCAAAGACTTGTTGACTTGTTGACAGCTGTGGAACAATAACCCAGGCAAAGATTGGGAAAATTCTGGACTTGTAGCAATACAGAATACCATTGTTTGATTTCCCATCTTTGATGGAGACACAGTGGAAAGAAAATGTAGCTGGACGTCCCAAGTGGCATAGCTGTGGCACGAATCCTTATGATATTCAGACATCACAAAGCCAGCTGCAAAGTGGTCAGCTGAACAATGTGGAGCCGCAGGTCCCACAGCCTGTGAAATTCACATGGCAAGTGAATAAAAATGGTCAGTGGAGTGTGGCACTGTGCCATTAAAATGCATTCATCTCTTAAATGAGTCATGCAAATCCTGTTTTTATAATGTGTTAGATACTATAGAAGTTGTAAATTTAAGATATACTATATTACCTGTATATGTAAAGTCTTTTGAACCTATGAACACTGAATGCATGAGAGGAAGGGGGGACAAGAAATATGACATGGCTAGTATGGATGTACTATATTATCTGCTAAAGTATGGCATTGGATTTTAGATTCTGCTGGACTGAGAAGCACGACTAGTCCACAAATTACAAACCTTGTTACACTGCTGGTATGGGCACGTGGACAACCTATACAAATATACAGGTGTTCACAGTATGCAGTAGGCACGATGCACGTGCTACTGTATGTCCTATGAATGGACAAACGTGTGAGGGCTATTAGACGAGAGGTGTTAAAATGGTTCCTCGGCAGGGAGAATTTTCAGCAGCTATGGGAGGCACTCAGTGGAGATGCTCCTAAGGCTGATAGGACGCTTTGATCAGAGATGGAGAGACACGCCTGTTAAAAATCAGCAGCCGCATGTTCCCCCTCTATCTCTTTGTATTCTTCTCTCTCTCTCTCTCTCTCTCTCTCATCCCTCTGTCTCAACATCGTCTTATTTTGCGACTCATTCTCTCTGCCTTGCTTTATTCTCTTTTCTCTCTTCTCCGCCATCTCTTTCTTTCCAACTTTTTCTCTTTCTCATGCAAATGCATAGATACACATAGCAGGGTCAGAGGAGGCGTCTTGTTTCCACTATGCCCATTCCAGCTCCCCAGGTGGCTGCTTAGCCATCCCCACAGGAGGCAGTGGCACTGGACAGATGGCTCGTGGCATTCCCTGACTCTCATCGCACCCTTAAGACAGGCAGAGTTAATAAGCGCAGGGCAGACGTAAAGGCACGTGCGTGCACATGACTTTCTTGCAATATAGACTATTAAATCATGCAAATTCAATCAAGATACAGTAAATGCACAGAGAGACAAAAACACAGCCACAACCACAGACAGAAAGGACAGATTTCTGTGCTGTTATATGTAATATTTCAATTGCTTTGATTTCACAGTAGCGTATTTATTTCTGAAAACACTTTCCCAGTGATTTGGTTTAGTGGTTCACTTTATGTCTTTTCCAGGATTGGTGCAGTGTGGGGATTCTCTGACACTGAGCAACAGTAGTGAGTAAATTATTCCATTCAATTATCCGAGCATTTGCTCAATATAAATACCATCTGGGTGCTTGAAATAGATTAGTTTAAGGCCATACTAAATTATTAAACTATTCCCAGTGAACGAGTCCCCATTCCCCTTTAAATGAGGCAGACTTACAGGGTTCATACAAGTCTCTGGTCGCCTCACGCGCTGAGCACTTAAATAGCGTCTGCCTGGAAAACTGTGACTGGATTCCCAGCAGGAACATGAAAACGGGGGCCACCATCACTTGACCCTTAGTTCTTTCTGCCCATACAGTTAACCCTTTTCCCAGACTAACAGACCTGGCCTAACTAGCGTAAAGACAGAAACAGAAAAAATAAATCAGATTTAGGCTTTAGCTCAGGATGGGGCGTGCTCTTAAAAATTCAATCTCTCATTTTGGTATATTTCTCCAGACCATAATGTATTTGGTAGGAGGAGTTCTCCACCACACTTCCACATGACCCCAATAACTTATTTTTCTCTCTGCACACATGAATTCAGCTCTGTCAGACCTACAGCGAAGTATTTCTCATTTATTTAGCACGATCCCTGAACATATGGCTTCACTGTAATGTGCAGACGTTACTATCCCCTGAACTGCCTAAGTGCAGTACTTCAGCGGCTTAAACACCTTCGCACTACACACAGCAAAACACATACAGTACACTTGACATTCCTAAAACTTTCAACTGTGCGTGAGTTGGTTTAACTACCTTATGACATGATGCAAATCATTAGTAAAATGGCCTTGATAAAGTATTTTCCTCTCAGACTGTTAAATTAACATGGGCCTGCTGACTAGAAGACAGGGGAACAAGTTTGTGTCTTGAAGGAAAAAACATTATTATGATTTTAAACACATATGTTTTCCACTATACAGATTTATCTTGAATCAGAGCTAAAACCATCTTATTTTTTTTAGATTTGGTGCATAATTACTGACACAGCTGTATTTCTAAGTTGTCAAGCTGACTTAGTTTGTTTTTACATTTTAGGGGGGACTAAACCAACTACTAACCCTTGGTAGAGTTGATTTTCATTTTCAGTGTAGCAGCTGAACTTTTCTTACTAAG
Source organism: Microctenopoma steveboyesi (assembly GCA_032359275.1). Taxonomy (NCBI): domain Eukaryota; kingdom Metazoa; phylum Chordata; class Actinopteri; order Anabantiformes; family Anabantidae; genus Microctenopoma; species Microctenopoma steveboyesi. Next base: position 15,063,387 of record JAUMHF010000024.1, read on the forward strand.
TTAAATAAACATAAAATGATTTACAGTGTACTAAGAATAACTTCTTATAATTAGCATCATATCATTCAGAGCGGGTGTCCAAACCTGTTACCTTTAACAAGCAGATTTTCCACCTACACAAAATCTGTACAAAAGACTTCTTTTACAGATCATGGACTTTAGGAGCGAAGCCTCTTCACAATAAGACTCTCTGATCATGAGCATACAGTAGAGATAAATACTTACAGAGCAGTGTTCCGGCATTTTCGAAACCAGGGTTGAAACACTCCATCAAACAACACATGATCAAAACACCCTTTGAAAGAAAAATAACTTCCTCTATCTTAGCACAGATAGTGAGAGCCATTTTTCAAAGACCAAGTATAATGGAAATTATGAAAAGGCAATTTCACCCTTGGGTAGAATTGGGGCAACTGAGTAAGAGCTGGTATTGTGGCTTATAATGTCGGGTTGTAAACGCAGAGAAACAGCCCTGCAAGTTGTTGACACTTCTCCTCAGTGCATGGGAATGTTAGACATACTGTAGCACCACAAAGCCCACAGATCAGGGAGCAGAATAAGAGGCTCCTTTCATTTTAGTGTTGACACTGACATTACATTCACTCTATGGTTGTCCACTGTCCTTCATTGTCACTAATTTTATTGCAATAGACATATTTGCTATGTTTGTTTTATTCTTTTACACCCGAAGCACTGACTACAGTCAATTCAAGCTGTGTTACATTTGCATATGTTTAGAATGACCTTTTTCCAAAGTCAATGATCAACAGTCTGTTTTCGAATTATATGAAGGCAATGCATCATGTTCTGGCTTTGTTTGCATTGAAAGGAATATATGAAAATTAATGCAGGACCATTTTTGGGATACTGTCCATCAGTAGTCCTTGAAAGACTAGGTTATTCTAAAAGACTGCCCTTTTCCTTAGAGAGATAAACCTTCAAATTGAGTACTGAGCAAATTATATTTTTCTTCAGCCTATTTATGAAAAGGCTCAGTTTGACAGGCCAAAATGTTGTTGTAGGAAATGCAGGAAAGAGGACTTCCTGCTACATTTAATTTCGTCAAACTGTGCAATGTATTTCATGAATCATTTAAACACACCGTTGAATCACATGGTTTCATTATTTGAAAGGACATTCGGACCCAGTATCTTATGGAAATGCTGTACACCACAAATTGTAGTTTACGGCACAATTGTTGTTTCTGTTCTGATCAGTATGAATACAAACACCACAAAAACAAGATGTTTAACTTTTATAAAACGCAGCATCATAAATAACACTAACGCAAAACAATACATATTACAAATTTTCCTTATTCAATCCCTTTATTCCCCTTTTTTTAGGGGCATATATTTATCAATTTATGAGCAGGCAAATTTCAGTTCATTCTTTAAAACATGGGCAGTAACATAACAACATGCATCCAGATTCATTTGCACAGTTCTCCTCGGATTGAACAACTCACAACCTTTAACCTCATAAATTCACAGCAACAGTCACTCGTATAATACAGTTAGAATACATGTGTTTTTTCAGATTGTTGGTTGTGGTGTTATTTAAGATATACAGATGTACAATATAGTGATATTTACTGTATGAAATATACATTTTTGTTTTTTTAAAGACCCTGTGGGTGTTATTTTCACCCAAGAAAACTGAGATTACAATCTTTTTGCATTGTTGAGGTGAAAACTTGCTTTTTCCTCTGTAACCTTTGGTTGAATATGCACTAGCCTGGAATTAAGAATAAACTTGAGGCCTGGGTTGGCATTGATATATACTAAACAATCTCCCTATGTGCATATCCATGTGTATACGTGTGTAGGAACGTATTTACACATTACACCAATCTATACCTATGAATTATGCATACTTTATGTTTGTGCACTTTGCCAGTGATGCTCCACTTTATTGGACTGCTGATGAAAGTTAAGTATTGGGAACTGTCCAATTTCACCCTCTGAACATAAAGATTATGCATTAAAAATAGATTTAAAGTACTACTGACATTACTAATTGTGACATTGCTTAACTTTCATCAGTGTGAGTTCTGTTTACCTTGAAACACTGAGGCGACATTAGTAACATTTACCATGATGGTAGGAGAAAATGAAACATATTTATGGCAACTGTAGAAATTCGTAAATGCTGGTCACTGACTTATGTGGTGTGAAAGCAGACAGACCAGGTGTGCATGAGGTCAATATTATGTCTCTTTGTTGTGCTTGTGGTGTGATTAACCCGTCTGGCACCTGTAACTCTGGTTGAACTCGGGTCAGTGACACTGTTGGCAGAGATTGTTAACCCAGCTGGTGTCTTTGACACCAGCTACTTAATACCTGAACTTAGATCAGTTTGACTTATTAGTGCATGGCAGCCCACCTGGGAAGTTGAACTAAGGTCAGTTGGACAGTTAATAGCAGAGTAAGATCCATTTCCTTCTTTGTGTTGTCATGTAACCTGACAGTTAGTCTGACCCCCGTGTAGCGAATACTATGTGCAGAAAGCCCATTCTGCTACTCAGTGTGTGATGCTCAGAGGATGTTTTGAGACTGGAGACGGGCTGGGCTCATGTTGAACCTCCACTGCAATGCACACACACACATACTGTAACATGTCCACTCAGGGGATATGCGACTGTAGGGTATGAAGAGAAACGTCCATTAGCAGGGTGAATTATTGTAAAGAATGCAGCAACTTCTACGCATTTGTAAGTAAACAAAGTGATTTTCATTTTAGATTAAACGACACTCTCAGAGCATCAAGGTAAAATATAGACAAAAGAAAAAAAAACAGCATCTAAGAGAAACAAAATCAAGAATTTATTCCAAGATGATTATACATTTGCATACAGGTTAGAATGCCAATGGCTCCTTATACACTGTGTGCGCATGTGTTGCTGTGAAATTCAAGGTCTCATGCATTCTGTGAGATGAGGGCTCAACTATGTCCTCCGGACTTTACGCTAACTTAATTCAGTAATAAAGACATGTTAAATGTTTAGGGGCACATCAAACATAACTCTGATATTTGTTTATTTCTTTTTAATACATTACTTTGCGGCGGCCTGGTATAACCGAGTGGGAAAGGCAGAGGGCTGGGATGCAGGAATAGTGGGATCGATTCCCAGCTGTGTCACCCAGCCCATCCCCCATAACAGGTGTGTCCCTGAGCGAGACTCTCAGCGCTAGCTCCCCGAGCGCCGCCGGTGGCTGCTCACTGCTCCCCCCAAGGTGGGATGGGTCAAATGCAGAGAAGAAATGTCATCGTAACATGTAACAATGTATTCAGTGACAATAAAGACGATTCTTCTTCTTATAAATAAAACATGAGTCATCTGCAGGGTCCACATTATGGTATCGTGATTTGTTTGTGCTGCTTATTTTCATTTCAATTCATCTATTTTTCACACTTAAATGATTCAGATCATCGAACAAATTTCAACATTACACTATTTTATATTATTGCATTTTAATTGAGATTTCATATAATAAGCTAAATAAAGCATTTAAAACTTTTGTGAAAAAGTTGCCTTCTAAATCTTAAGGGAAACAACTACAACAAACTGCAAAAAGGAATTTGCAATAATGGCAATAGTTTTTTTTACATGACTGTAGAGGAATAATTGCTTGCTTCTGAATCATTTAAGTGTCACAAATAAAAATAAAGCACTAAAAAAGTCAGGAAGTGAGTAAAGTCAAGTACATTTTATTGAGTAAAGTAAAAGTTTACATCAAAAGGCTATATGATCAAATAATAATAATGATAATAATTATGGAGGAATATGTTCAGCAGCTCTATCACAGGAAACACCAGGGTGAAAGTAGGTTAGTACTTTTCAGAATACTTGAAGCTGGCTCTAGTGGACATTTGCAGCACTAATGATGAACATAGAAACATCAAAGACTTGCTTAAAGTAAAGTAATAGAAATCATAAGCACTGAATTAGTTACAGTTTCTGCATAATCGTTGATTGACTTAAGTAGAAATCAAGGACACATTTGTGATTCCAAGTTAAGAAAATATTATTAGATAGAATTTGTGGTCCTCTTGAGAAGGATATTTTCTTTGATTGTTTTATCCTCAAAGCATGTTCACTGGTTATCTTTGAGGAATTCTTTACTTTAATTGAGATCAAAAGTTCAGTTTTTTAGAAACAATATTCTATACATCTGTTGCCTTTCAGTGTGGAATAAAAAAAAAAGTTAATTATACAGCTGAAATTTGCATTTATGTGAATATGCATATTTGATAAATCATGAATGAGCTGTGAACAACCACATCATTTGGAAAGTTGGGTTAATTTTCACTTGCCACACCCAGGCCTCAAGGCACTGGAGTAAAAGCTGTCTGGCAAAGTGCAGCACAGTAAAAGATCTTGAAAAAGCAACACATCTTGCTGCAATCTAAAGAAAATGTATAATTTTGTATTTACTCATCTTTGTGTCATACTTTTTTTTCCCAGCACTACATGTCACGGTCTTCATACACATACAATAAAATAGCATTTATCCATAAGAGTCTATTCAAGGAATTCTTTACATGTGGTGTCAGAAGCTGAGATAAAGAATATTTTTTAAAACACTGCAAGCATGTCTTTGCCCACATTGTGAAAAGTCATACACTTCTACTTCAGAGACCTAAGCCTTCTCAAGGTTATAGGTTTTGTTCCTTTAGAAAAAAATATATATACAGAGATTGTTAAATCCTCAGTTACTCTAAATGAAAATGTATTATACCGATGGACTTCTGGAAAACTAAAAGTGTAGCATGATCATTTGGAGAGCCAGAGCAGCATGAGTCGTTTATGAACAGTATGATAGGTCCAATACACAATCATTGAGGGGATATACGTATACACGGTACATAGATTTCAAATGTATAAATATGCTTTAGTCATATTTATTTGCATATAGCATAAGTGACGTGCAACAGCTATGTAGACAGCTAGACTAATTAAAATAGGAGCATCTGTTTGAGACATGCATGGCACACAAAGCTTTTAAACACTTTGGTGTAGACATGGCGTGATGACTGCTTTTTATTTTAACCACAGTGGCCCAATGTCAACTGATACGCGTTATGTACATTTAAATTTAAGGAAAAAAAATCAATCTGTAAAATTCAGGGAACCATAATTGTCATGAATAATGAAAGAACAGCTCTTCGGGCACTTCCGTGGGGACAGATGGAGAGAGATATACAGTGTATACATGCATAAGGGCACCTCAGTGATACAACCGATGAAAGTATATTAAGACAGGAGAACACATCACGTCAAATGAGTGACCTACTGTCTACTTTCTTATTGCTATTGATGCGAGGAGTGTTTTGTCGGAAGAGGTTTTCTGTGTCATATTGATAATGCTTCGCTGATCTTGATTCAAGCGCAGGCGAGAGTGGAGAAAGTGAGTGTGGGAGACAGGTAGCGGTGGCTGAGGCTGCTTTGAAGTCAGAAATATGTCTTTGAAGGCAGTTAGCCTTGTAATGTGCTTTAAATGTTTCTGTACCTGAGGAGAATTTCTATCTCCTATGCTCTTCCTGCTACCATATCCTAACCCCGGTGTGAAGAACAAATTCCCATAAGTCCTGTAATCCCCCCAAGAACCAAGAGTACTCTGGCAAATTTTTGTTTTCACATTGATGTTGTGGGGAAGTCAATTTGCCATTAAACCGTAAGCGATCCCTTCGTCTCCCTCCTGTCTTGTCAGATCTCTTCATCTCGGAGTGCCAGGTTCAATCAAACCAGGAGGAAGAAACCCAATGCTTTGTTTTCGACACATTTGCAGCAGAACAGCATCAACAGGCTGCAGGGTCTATGCTACTTCTTCTCACCCCTGCTCCCTGTGACCTACACTGAGCGCAGCGTCACACCTGAGGCACAGGGACCGTAAAGAGCACTAATCAGCAGATGTCGAGGTGTTCTGCACAAAGTGCTCCAGTGCTCCAAATGGTAGCTCAAACTTTCTCCTTTTAACATTTAAACCTTTTTACCTTTCTTTTTCATCATCTTCATCTCATATTTATATGTTTGTTGGTTTCCTTGCTAGAAGATCCCTTCAGGTAATTTTGCACCTAATCAACCTGTTGATTTGAATTCATCAGATTCAAGAAGATCTAAATACATGATTAATATCAGAGAGCATTCATCATCATTTTAATAGAATCACCTATATTTGGGGTCTGTAGAGGAGAGAAGCAGATGTTGTTGTGATGCTGCAGACATACATAAATATGATAAGGGAGTGAGCAGTCAAACTCCAGAAGGTTTAGCAGCAGCTCCTCTTTGAATCACACAGCAACAAACTGTGAGAGGGAACTAAAAATCACCAGTATCTCCCAGGATTACCTCTGAGAATGACTAAAGCGCGGGTACCATTTGGGTTAAACCTGTGAGAGGGCAGTGCATTTAATATGAGAGATGGGTCAATTTAATATTCTCGGCTTTATTAGTCCTGTGTGTCTTTAAAGAACGGCCTATAGTGTAAGCCAAGGGACAACTAATGAAGGTCAAAATGGCGTTTGCTCTTTTTAGAAAATGACTGGAGAAAATGTGTTACTTAAAGATAAAAAATCACAATACTATTGCTGCAAATGTAGTGTGGTTACTGTTAGGTGTATTTCATTTGTTGTTTATATACATAGACCGTTAGTCCTTAAAAGGAGGACTGCGCTGATCCAAGAGACCAATAATGATTCACAGAACACAGACAGCATATTTGCATGTTATGATGTCTGGACAGATAACTCTTTAAGACCTTGAACATGACCTGTAGTCTAGCTTATTCTTAAAGCATACTTACTTTTTTACCTTTTTTAAGAGTACTAGACCTCTGAAGGCCAACGACACTCAACTCTACTCATTAGATGACAAAACACATAAGTGAAGAACTCTGATTCTCTAGATTGGACTGAATTGGAGTGTTAAGCAAGTGAATAGTATAAAAGTTACTGTAAAAAAACATAATCATGTCCAAGTCCACCGAAAGACTGTCAACACTGTTACAACGCTGCAATTATCGGATGTCCTTATAATGGAAACATACGCCACAGTTTAGGTAACATGAAATCAAACGTGAGCTCGGCATCAAATGCAAAGATTAGCTGATGAATAACTTTTGACTTACGTGTAATTTTTTTTCCAGTAATCCAGTCAGACAGCTGAGCTGCTCTGTTTTGGTTCGATGAAGTCTTTAGGCGTGGTGGCGCAGGAGCTGGATAACAAAAAATGGTCTTTTAATAAGCTTACTTAAAGACCTTGGCTACATAATAGGTTTTTTATAAGCATCAAATCACTGTCTGTTAGTCAGAACACAAGTGTGACAGAAGCCTACGTTCAATCACAACATGCCAAATACAGACCTGTCAGAACATTTGTAAGGGCACAACAACCACATGGCGCAACACCCAACACAACACAGACAAAACAGCACAATACAAATGACTTAAAGTCTCCTCAAACATAAAACCCACCCTGTTCGCCCTTCTGTCTGATTTTTGATTTTCCCTAAGAAAGAAATTGTCCATGACAAATGTAACTGTATGTTGTTATCAATTTTAAAAAGGTAAGGACGATGTTATTTTATTCCTTTACTAATATCAACATTTCTAATAAAAAGATTAGAACCAGCAATTTGTTTACTCATTATACCAAATTTGCTGATTTTCATGCTTGAGCTTGAAACTTGGGCTTGAGGTGTGGGGGTGCAGTTAGCCTCGAATAAAAAAATGTGTCATCATTGAATGTGATGTACTTACGACATGTAAGGGAACTTCACACAGCTGGTGGCAATTAACAAAAGGACTAAGGAGTGATGTCAGTAATTAGCAATATAATTGCTATTTTATTGTGAACATTATTTAAACTGTAAAAACAACAATTTAAGTGATATATTCCTAATTTTCCTTATCCATCATTTCTTTCATGCTCAAAAAAAGAAAGTCATAATCATATCTATGAGGTCACATGTTTGGTTTGATAATAATCCACCAAACTGTTTTGACTCATTTATTCACTTATTTATATAAACACTGACTAAATGACAATAACACTGTGATTCTGTTACTGTTTCCTTCATAAATATCTTACATATTCAAATGCACAAGTTTTTTTTACATACATTAATAATAACAATGTGTCCTATACGGCACCTCTTACATGCAATATATTTATATGAGTTAAGTTATAATCACTCACTGTTTTTTTAAATGACATTTAATGATAAATCTAAACTCAACACACACTAACGTCTAACATCACACACGCAGCCTCCACACCTGGGTGTCCCTGGCTTGGTGTCACCTTATTTAAATCTCTCCTCCTTATATTTTCATAAAAGTAAAAGACTGCTGCCCCACACTTTTACTGATGTTTGTCCACACAAGGTGTACAAAAAGAGAAAGTGCCAGAGTTCATGGCAGTGAATGAAATAGTATTTTAAAAATCTGAGAGGAGCTGAATTATGTGAATCTATTGTACGATAAACAGTAATTTGATTTTGTTTTACTAAGGTTCTGCTTTGGTTAATCTCAATGCCTTGCTCTAAAAACAATATGAAGCTTTTAGTAAAACCTCAGCCCCGACTAAAGGACTAGAAATACTAATAGCTGGGTTTTATTTTTTTTTATTAAAATACAGTTTGTAACATACATGTAACACACATTACAGTCATTGTCTCACATAACTACTATTACTAGGCATTAATTCAGAACAAAAATGTATTTTGCTAATTTCGATTTGATGAGCACTGGTAGTAACTAAACATACATTAAAAGAACCCTCTGAGGACTCTGATAATGGCAGTTTCCACTGTCTGCTGGGAAATGAGCAGAAGGCTGCAGCAGCATCCAGTGAAGAGCTCTCTGTAAGGAAATACTGCTCTGCACTGCTGTAATAAATTGGTTGTTTATTACGTTACATGAAATTAAACAGTGGCCCGGGAAAGGCTGCGTGCTCAATTTAAGCTCATGAAGAGAGGAAGAGGTTTAAAGGACCAATAAAGTCGCTCTACAGTTCCTCTAACAGAAAGTGAGATGCCTTGGGAAAAAGTCCTTGCTGTATGCCTTTGCTCCCCTTTATTTCATTCGGTCTCTTATCTTAATCCTCATTAACAGCGTTCTCCTGCTCAAGTCGGATCTCTGCTAATGACTGAAAGGACCCAAGTGAAACACTTACACTTTTACACTGTTGTCCAGTGACCATTCATTGCTCCTTTTAGGAACTATACGTCAAAATGAACAAACAATGTTCAGTGTCATTCGTCATTATGGTCATAACTCAGACTTCACAGCACCCAGGGGGCTACTACTATGCTGCAATTAAATTTGCTATTGTCGGCCACACGCGTAATTTCACATTTCTGATATGCATCATGTGCACATAAATAATAGGAATGAAATTGTTGTTTCTTCCTTTAAGGTAAATGAGAATATGTGAATATGGGCCACATGTAAATGCTTTATTGGAGGAACAAAACGGGGAAGGGAGACAGTAACTGGTCAGAAGAGGCACTGCATGTGCATTATCTACTGCAGCAGTTGTTTCCCTCCTTGTTCTAACCCGTTCCAGCAATAAACCATTAGGGAACCAGCAGAGGTAAATACGAGGGACTAGTCTGAACACAAGAAACAAAGAAAAGTTTGCTCACTTCATAAAACAAAAGATTGAAAATAAGTTTTAAAATGTATCTGCGTCTATGGCTGTATGAGAAAATCAGATTTCCTGCACTTGCCAGGATCTCAAACAGACAGAGTAACAGAGAGAAGGCAACAGAGACAGTGAGTCAATATGAGACAAAAGCGAGCAGCTGGATGTTGTCACATCAAGACTGCCCAGGTCCAAAACTTATTTTGGTGAACAACAGACTTCTTTCTTTGTAAGCTCGTGTCTGCTTCATCAGCCGCTGACAAGTTTGGATTTGGGACAGGGGAGGATGAAGTTGTTCAGTAAACAAACAGTGCGTGTGTTTGTAGTGAGTGTGCTCAGGTGAGGAAGAAGCGGTTACGTCTGACTATAGATATGCTGTAGTCAGCTTCACAATAATACATATGATCTCAAAAGAGAAATGAGATGGGAACAAGAGGAACAAGTACACAGTCGCTCAAACGCCTTCCCCTATATTACAGTGAATACGCCGTGTGCACTATAAATAAACACATTCGTACTACAAATGCAGATGAAATCGTTTAGCACATGTAATCACACAGGGAAACAAGTAGTTGTGTTTCCATGTGCTGCACTCATCATTGTGAGTGTGTTGCTTTAGCACAGCGGTTTCTTATTATTCAAGCCTCTCTTAGACACACTCCAACCTTCTGTGCGAATGTCCATGATGTAATGAATAGACCAAACTGGAATGCAAGCAGGTGATCAGAGAAGGCCGGATGATTAAGAGAGCATTGCAGATGGTAGACTGGCTACAAATATCCTGAATAAAGTGAGTGAGCGAAAACAGTAGCATGCCCCCTGCCGTTACTGACCTGTATCATGGTTTGTCACTAACCGCAAAGCTTACTCCTGAATAGAAACAGCATGTGGACATTTGTTTCAGACGTTTCCCTGTTGGTTGTATGAATATGTAACATATTTCACTTTTAAACATTCAAAGCAGAGGAACGTCATATTGAGTATGAACATCAACCCTTTGAATCGCTGCGGTGTCAAAACATATTAGGGCCCAGGTGGAAGAAGTGTTTCCTTAGATTAAACTACAACTTAATGCTTTTACATGACATTGTCGTTTTTCCTTTTTTCCTCAACTCTCCTTGCTTACTACTTTACATTTTAAAAAGCCCGACCATCTTTACTACTTCCTCTCCTAATTTTCTATTAACATTCTCTCCAGTTTTCTACATCCCATTTCTCTCTCCTCCCTCCATCCTTTCCCGTTGTGATGAGAAAATTATTACCTATCCACAGAGAGGATCCTCATCTAGTTGTATTACACAGGTAAGAAAAAAGCACGCTGCTATTCCCTCCCGGCTTTAACAAACTAAAACAAAAATCATAATGAGTGGTTTTGGTCCCTTTTTAGATAGAATAAAAAGAAAGACATTCAATATTAATCTGTCTTTTAGGATGGTCATAGAGTGAGCTGTACATGCAGACCCTCAGTGGAGGAATGAAGAAGTGAAAAGCTGGACATGAATAAATATGACACCAGATTCTTTTCCTTCTCCTTATCGAGGTTGCCCAGAGAGAGGTGGAAAAGGAAGTGCACCGATTACTGCTACTGCTGCTGACTCCCTGACAGCAGATGTGTTGTTGATGATATGGCACACAACTACATGAAGGCAACATACAAATCTGTTGAGAGTGAGCACAGAGCCTCCTAATAACTGGTAAAAGTAAAAACTCTCCATTCAGGCCTATAGTTCTGCTTAAGTACAGTCATAATGTTTAGCGTCTCAATAAAGACCTCCACTATCTTTTCTGAATTTGGGACCATTGCTTGTATTTACATGGCGTGAATATTTTTGCTGGTCTGCCTGGTGTTGTGCGGTGTACGGTCCGCGCTACATCCATCAGTGCATGTTAGCACGCACCGCTGGGTGCATTTCAATGACGACAATTCTTTTTTCACAGATGTCAGCTCAAAAGCAGAATCAACGGACGTATTTAAACCTCCCGACTTAAAAAAAACAAAAAAAAAGCCACCTTACACAACGACGCATCACAATAATGCCTCTGTGCATGTGCTCATTACTATGGTGATCTCCCGCTGTGTCCGAGAGGCTTAAGAGGAACTAACTGTACTTTGTGGAATTGAATGAACAAAAAACAGAGGGAGAGAAAAATGACACAGGTAGACACATGAAAAAAAAGGCTTCCACTGGTGGATGAATTGTTTGAAATAATTATAGTGTTTAATGCTCAGGCTGGTCGTTTTGTGGAGGGGGTAATATAAACCCTGTTGGGCTTTGCACGATTCCTCTATGGGCTATTCACAGCACAATGAAATGCTCATCAGCCCGTCCTGCATCCACACCCTCACAAATACACACATTTTTTGATGCTTGTGTCTCTGTTTTTTCTTTCCTCTCTCCCACGTGATTCAACAAAAGATCACAGAGTGCTGACTGACTTTCACTGAGAGGAGCAAAAGGAACAGTAAGTAAGTAGCAGTCACCACAGCTTTAGAAAACCTCGGACAGTCTGTGCACACTGGAAACGTTACCGGGGAGAAAAATCTATCAAAGTAATGCTAGCTGGAATTAACTTCCTCCTAGCTATCATGTAGACAGGAAAAATGTTGTGGTAGCTCTCCCCTATGAGTGATGTTTGGCAATTGGATAACATAGTGTCTGGAGGAGGGGCTGCATGAATAAGTAGATGAACTGACTGTCTATTTGATCGACACACAGGAAGAACGAGGCACGTTCTGTGCATATATATTCTTTCCTGACTGTACTGCAGAAGCATGCCAAAGCTAGTCCCATCATCTGCAAAAATCTCTTGTCACCAGCTCTGTTTTCCTGGAGCTCAACAATAAGGATGAGTGTTTGTTGTAACCCTGTTAACCCTAGTTGATGACATACTTGTTCTGTTGTTGCCATTCCTGAGTGATCGCGTTCTCCAGCGGGCCCCATGCACAACCCCTTACTCTAATGTGCACTGCACTCCAGGAGGAGGCTTTGAATGGATGATTATCTGAATGCTTCTCAGTCTTTATTCTTGATTATCTTGTTGAGCCTCTGACTTGAGTGATGCATGTCTCTACCCAAGCATAGGACGGAGACAAATAGGGGAGCAGGAGAGGTCGCCATCATTAGATATATCTTTTGGTTTTACCAATGCATTGAAATAAAAAGCAAGCCCTTCAGATTCTCAACTTGTTTACTGTGGTTCTAGTCTGGGAAATGATGAATCGTATAAATTGTCCTGCTGCCTCCCATGTATTAAAATACTGTCCAGCTAAAAAGCCCAACAAAATACCCTTCATTACTGCATAAACTTATCTTATTTTGCTCCCTGATATTATGGAACCTAATTCTCCAGAACGTCTAGATGAAAACATATCATCAGACGTTTCAGGGATGTTTGTTTCCTTCAGAGCCCCCCACCCTAACCTGTAGACTTCACATTAATATGACACCACACAATAATTGCCCTGGTTTGCATAATGTATACTGTACATGCAGAGATAATGTGCATAATAGAGTTTGTCACAATGCTCCAAATTAGATAATTGATTAGTAGTATTCACAGGTGCAAATGTTTGAGAGCACTGAGACTGAACCAAACACCACAGTAGCACACTGTCAAGCAGATCAATGAGTTTCGGTAACTGGTAAACTACCGCGATTGGGTGTGTTTTCTTCACCAGACTTCTCCTGAAGTAACTATCGTAAGCTCTGACATCAGCTTATACAATTAGAAGTGACATTTCAAATCCTCATCTTAACTCAGAATGTAAATCTAGAAATCAGTGTTCCTAATCCTTGATCTTAACACCAGTGTGGAAGCAGGTATGTCTTATCCCTGATCCTAGCAGGCACAATCAAAAGATCGTCCAAATCATTAGTCTTCTAACTTGATTAATACTGATGTAGGGTATTACCATCCTAGAGGAGAGGAGATGAGAGAAGAGGAGAGGATTGGAGAGGAGAAGAGAAGAGAGATACTTTGCCTGTTGCAAAGATGTCAAGTAAGACTCTGATCTGACTCGGTCCGTCTGATCTGACTCGGTCTGCCTGTGCCTCACTAATAGACATACCGCCAATTAGAGAAACGGATGCTAATCAAAGGCTAGATATATGACTGTTATAGTTCCCTGGCATCCTTGTTTAAGCTAAAGCAGCAACCTGCAACACTTCTAAAATAGCATACTTTCCCAAAGTAACAATTTCCTTGCAATCTATTGTTAAGCGAGAGATTTGTTTGAACTTACATGAGCACTTTAGGCAAATGCATCACTGTGAGAGACTTCTGGATCAGGTACAGACTAGATGAATCCTTCCAAGACTGAGAGCAGCAATTTTTTTTTACAATTTTCATCCGTGCTCTAACTGATGTTTATCCCCTCCAATTATTTCAGGGCAACATGCAATGAAAATATTTTCCATTGTATAGGACATAAGAGACACAGAAAACCACATGGTTTTGTGTGTAGGTTTCATTTGTCTGTCACATTGAAGCTTCGAGCCTTTGTGTTGACCCACGGATGACCCATTGTGTTGTAGATGCTACTTTTTCCTAATAAAATTTTAACACCTGCTGAGTCAACAGCTCCTGGAGTTCAGTATTTTCTACCTAGCCCTGAAAATGAAAGAGGGTTTTACTTGGCTATCTTGTGATTCAGGGTAGCACATTACCACACTTTCAAGCCTCAGCATCTCCAGCTGCTGCTGTGACCCCAGCACACTTCACGTTGCATTGTGCTTCTAATTACACCATGGAATGATGTAAGGATAGTGGGGAATGGCTGATGTTGGCCCGTCAGCTCAATTCCAGACTGTGCGGGTGTAATAATTGAAGTAATGTGCTCACATTTTGTGGCCACCTACACAGATTACACAAGTACCATCACAATTAATCTGAAGCAGAAATGTACACCTCTCTGGTACATTGGTAATAAAAAAATTATTACCAATGTTTTTGCAAAAATAAAATATGTAAACAGTCGATTTCATTAGTGATACATAAAAACAAGAGTGATGTTACTGGATTTTGATGCTTAACACTCAAAGATATGTAGATTTCTTGTAGTATCTTTGTCAAATATTTAGTAAATTTCGTATCTGCATTAGCACATATTTTAATATTTTAAAGTTTTGGATATATTTTGTAATCAGAAACATTTAAATATACAAATAAAATGAACTAAAAAAGCTAACTGGATGTTGCTGGTGTTGCTTTACGCTGTATCTGAAACAGTCTGACTTAGAGCATGAAGTGAAATACACTACATCCTGCCTTTGACTTACATTCATCTCACACATCTCAATCTCCCAGTGGTGGACATGCATTTCCACCAGTGCACAGTAATATAGAGTGGTTCCACTCAGTTTGGCAGCCAATTCACAACTTACGTCAATGCAGAGAAGAGCAGAGAAAATATGTCATGGGAGCTCTAATGCTGAAGCTTTGTGCTATGTTCTTCCTAAATAATCTCCAATGACCAGGTCGGCACATAGTAGACACAAACCTCTGACACCTAATCATTCATTGACTTGCAGTTGCTTCAGTGGGAAAGAATTGAGAAGATAGAGAGATCTGCTGTGTCAGAGAGACTGGATATTATTTGGACAGAGAAGAAGCCATTGGCAATGTCTGGGGGAAAGGGGATGAGATTAGGAAGTGCTGTGTGACTTGAGCAACTCTTGTCTTAAGGCTTGTTCAAACTGATTTGTACGGCACTGTTCTCTGGTGAGTTTTGGGCTAGAGAGACACTGTCTGTTTGGTCAGAAAGTCTGTGTGTCATTCATTTCAGAACAATGAGTGAGGATGAAGTACTAGAAATGAGAGAGAGATGTGCAGAGTGCAGCTGGTGTGTAACAACAAGATGAGTGAGTTTAGTGGAGACTCCGAAAGTAGCTTTCCGGCATGTTTTTTTGGAAAGATGCAGTTGATGTGTACAGTCTGTTAATGAAAATCATCATGCTAATCAGGGATAAAGAGAGGATCTTATCATCGCCCACTGAGAGGCTTATCAATATCCTAGCTTCAAAAGAGAGGACTAACAGCATGGACCTGAGAAATATCTTCAAATTACTGTAGTTGCATCAAGGAAAAGCTCAGGCTGAAGCATAATTACAGGGTAAATAGCACAACTGTCTGATATTAAAGAAGTCTGAGATTTGGGGCATTTTTCCTGTACCTGAATATAATGTTGACTGTCTGACTTGCAAATGTGTTTGGCCTTGTAAATATTATCAGCTGTTTTTTTTGTAAGTGAGTTGGGTGTCTTAGAGAAATGAAATATGCTGTCTTGAGTATGCTTGAACCATATTACTGTGACTACTTGCACATGCACTCTGACAGCCATATAGAAATCTGAGAATAGCTTAATTGAGCATACCACAACATACTTGAACTCCAATTATTCCTCTTTGTGTTCTGTCAGCTTCAACTGTTAATAGCTTGAGGCTTTCTTTCATTATAAGCACAGGTTCAGCTTTCGTTTGGATGGAGTAGAACGGTAAACCTCTCACATATCTGTAAGTAAATTCACTTTGAAGCCAATCTCTGTTGTGTATCTGTTGCGCAAGTACTCTTTGACACACATGCACAGATAGACATCTGGAGGAGGTCAGACGATGAAAAGTAAGGTAGCTGTTTGTCAGAAACTATTAACGTGGGAGTAAAAGTAATTATATTGGCACCAATTTTAAAGGAAAAATATCAGCGCTTCCAGCAGGTGCAGTGGCTTGTTTGTGCTTGTTGGACTGGATTGTTGGTTGAAAAGTTAATATAGCAGCCAAGCCGGACTACCAGGAAGACAGTGAGAAGAAGGTCAAATATCTGTGAATTCACTAAAAGAAAGGCGGGATAGCGTGGGATGATTTACTAGTTTCCATCTCACAGTAGTAGAGTTTGTGCAACATTATGAAAACAGCTTTTATTTTTAACTGTATGTCAATATGAGCCTACAACTGACGCCAGATATTCATTATTTGGCATTTGCTGCAATCACAAACAACTTCACTTCCTGTTACTTTGACTTTTAAATACACTAATCTTGACGTAAAAAAACACTAACAGCTATTCGAGCTCTGCACAAATTCTTATAGATTCATCAAGCAGAAAGTAAAGATGATGAATGACGCTTGTTTATTCTAAATACAACACACTACAGCGTTCTACTCTACTACTTGTTGTTCAGTAAGAGTTGACTTGTTTTTTAAGAGAAACCTACCTTGAGAATGGTTTGGAGTGGGTTGTTCCTTTGGGCTGTAACTCTGACATGTTCACTGACCACTGTGGAGACGTGTCCATTGTTAGTGAGGTCACACGTGCACACAGAGGAGCAGCTGTCTGATTGGCTACATGTCACTGTGACATCAAGACATTCCAATGGACAAGCTCACTGCCAAGTTGATTCTGTTCAAGCGAGGGACGTCTGCTAAAAAACAATCAGAGGAGGCCTGTTGGCGGAGGTCCAGAGAAATAACACTGTTTGAGTTCGCTTTTCGATCTAAGATCATGGAGCATGTCTGCTCTGATATTCCTTTGACTCTTTCATTGACATGTTCATTTATTTATGAATGCCAACAGAGAATTCACATCAGCCTTCCTCAAGAGAAGCCCTGTCACATCTACATATTTTTAATAGCTCATAACTCGAACAGTCCTGGCTTGACATGTCCCATCAAAAAGATTAAACACTTCGCCCGACATTTAACTTTCTCCCTGAAACCTGGTTGTCCCATTAACTCCTCATCTCCTCTTCTCCTCAAGTTAGTGTACATTATGACCTTCGAGTGCATGTGCAGTAAAATAATAAACATTACTGTTACAATCTGCAACACAGCTTGTTAAAGGTTAGTAAAACTCAAGTGAGACAAATCTATTGCATTTCTCTGATTGTTTTGATGTTAACTATGATCTTTATGTACAGATGCAGGTATGGGTTAGATGAAAGCGTTTGAAATTCAGCTCATGTTCTGCTAAGAATACTTTACCTTCTTTATCTGTCCCACCACTGTTTGTATATACTGTACATTCTCCCTTCTCCAGGCTGGAGAATGAAAAACTTATAACAGCTAAATGAATCAAGGATGCAACAGCTTCCCGCCAGCTTTTATTTCAAGTCAATATTTATGCCCAATATTAAGGGAAGCGAAAAGCAGCAGGAGCTATTGACTGTATACTTCTTAAAGGTGACAACAAATAAAACCAAATGTGCAAAAAGTCCCCCCCGCCCTTTACTTTGGCAACCTAAAGCAGTTCTGTATTACGAAGGTCTTGTTGATTGGTTTATCCTAATAACCCAGCCACCACTACTAGTTCCCCTTTTGGTCTCCACCAGGAGACAAACGTGAGAAGCAGAATTAACTGGATGCAGCAGCAACAGTTTGTGGAATGTCTTAAAGATTTTGAACACCTGCTTCTCACACCAGTCACTCAGACTTGAGAAAGCCCTCTGGATTGGAAGGGTGAAGCAATGTGCAGCTCCGACGAAGGTGTATAAAACCATGGGAGTGTGCATATGTGAATATTAGAATGAATGGCGTCCACATACAGTAGGAGAGCATTGAAAGAGCCGTGGTGTCATCATCACAGAGTATCTGAAAGAGGATCATCCATCGAGTCCTATGGACAAAGCCAGTCAAGATGTATGAGACTATATCACGTACGAGAAACTGTGAGCCCTGTACAGTTTCGAGATTTATATTCAGTGCTAGATTTACTGAGCTGCTGGTCTGTGACTGCAATGTAGAGGAGCCGTGCCTAAACAACAACCTCCCTCTCTGCACTGTTTAATCTTACTAATACATTTGGTAATGTAATGAAAAAGGAAAGAGGAATCTCTGTTATTAAAGAGCAAACAACCCCCTTTTTCATACATAGGGCCATCTTAACATGACACCTCATTTTGTAATTTCTTGGGAGTGCAATCACACAGAATCACCTTATTTGAGTCTGACAGGAGCATGTTATGAGATTTCACCACTTTAATCTATTGCAAATTCACAAACATTGGTTGACCTGAGAGTTGGATCCTTGTCTTGTTCTTTTTCTTTTTTCCCTCTACCTCTGTAACCCACACTAACCCATCATTTGTCTCGTCAAAAGCAAAGCGAAGACACGTAAATGGAATCATGCTGGTGGATTGGGGTGTGTGTCTTATTATGTGAAGCAGGTGTCTGACCTGTTCCACATAGTTTGCTCTGAGTTATACAGAAACTAGTACAGTACGAAGTAAACAATATCCTCAACCTCACAGTAGTTGGAGAATGAGACGATTCACGAGAAAAAAAAATCTAAGAATTACACGTACTCCTTGTTTATTACAGTTTTAGCAAATAACCTGATATTAGGAGAAATTAAATCCAGCAGCAAATGCTTTGACAGTGACAAGGTAGACCTAATTCAGTATTTTGGAAAGTTCAAGTCTACATTGCAGAGATACAATAGTTTTTCTAAATGTCAGTTGCAGGTGAACTGGTGACATTTTGCCATTTGAGGAAACTGACATTTTTGTCCTTGTGGTAAATAAAGGTTAAAAGCACAACTAAATGTTGTCGGCAAAACTTTCATCGAGAACTTAGTTGCGTGAACATGTTGGCTTAGATGACTTGAGGGTTTATTTTTATCTATAATCATCCGAGGCATGTTTTTTTATTCATCCAGAGTGATTCTTAGAACAACCACCGTTTTTTGGTGTTATCAAAGTTGTCAAATTAGTACATCATGTATCTGGAAATCACATCTTGTGAAACTGTGTATTTGTAATATGAATAGTAACACAAAAACTAGTCACTGTTATAGAACCTAAGTAATTTTGCTTTTAGCATGATTTGTTAATAGTCTCAGAAGAGATTTGCTCTCAAAATAAAGTGTGATCATGTCAGAGAGAAATTCCTTACTTTCATGTTACACCATAACTGTTTTTTTTTTCAAGTTGGCACCAGTTTCAGTCTCATCTGAAAAAAACTTTATTGCAATTTGCTTTCCACCCACATTTACCTACAGCAGACAAAAGTGTGACACTACCTCTGCAGTTTAAGCACTATTTAAACACACCATATGATAAATCGGCTACAGCGCGTATCGATTACAGCCGGCGTTCACTTTATTATGTGCACTTCTCTCTTTTTTAATCTTTGAGCTGATTAATCACGTTAGTAGTGAATGTTTTAACTTGCAGTGATCTGTAGCATTTAGCAATTTGGATATTCCCCGTGTCACTAAGTGCAGGGACTGACAATTCATTTTGTCCTTTGAGAAAAGAACATCAATACGATGTTAATCACAAAAGCCATTTATTTCCCTTAAACTCTGGAACCAGCTGGAGGCGGCAGCAATAACAGCACTTGGATACCTCTCTCCATCACCACTCAATCACAATATTAATTGCCCAGCTATGTCTGCCTGTTATCAGTCAGTCTACCAATCACACTTTATTAAATAAAGATACAGTTGGCTTCTGGCACACACTCACACACACAGAAGTGAGCTTTGTCGTTGTGTATCTACAGTCGACAACTCTGCAGCTCTGGATACATAAAGATGATCAGCTCAGGCTGATGCTCTACTATCAACAAAAACCACACAGTCCAGGCTTTCCAATTAAAATCCCCTTTGTGTGCTTCTTTCCACTGGCATTTGGTGTGTTTGAATGTGTATTTATACACATATGGTCCTGCATGATAACGCCAAATGCCGCAGCTAACATGTCTAAAACACTGTTCAATATTTAATGCCGTAAGGAAGGAACAGTTTTGCTTCTGATGTACCTCACTATTTGCTGTTTGTCCTTCCCACATGGGATGACTCAGTGGCTTGTGGGCTGCCATAGAGACGGTTTTAGGTAGGGATTATGATCCTTTTATTTTATTTATCAGATCTGCTTTACAACCCACATGAACATTTGTAAATTATTTAATAAAACCTGACGTTAGGTTTGTAAAACATCATATGGTAAAAGAAAAAAACCTTGGTTACTGGTTGATTTCATGTACCCTGAAGATATGAAAAATGCTTTAGATTTTAGGTTAGTAATTAAAAAATGTATGGGAGACTGTTGTGTGCAAAGAGAATATTTAATTAGTTTGAGAAGAGGTAACGTCGCACATAACTGTATTTTCAGCGACTACTTTGTAGAAAGTTACCACAATTACTTGCTCCCTTTCAGCCAAATGCAGCATTTGTGAAAATGTTCTGATGTGTTTTGTTTTTGTTTTGTTTTTTCAGCTGATTTTTCACATCATCCACAGCCCAACGCTATTAATTACCGTGGTTACATAAAGCAATGTAACAAACAACAAAGGAGAAATATCAAAAAAGGTACTGATACCTCAATGTCCTTTGGGTCTCAAACAAATCATGCAGGGAATTCCTTGGATGCAAGACTGCACATCCACAGGCTCTTGAAAATGTAATTAAGTAGAACACTCCAGATTTGAAAACGTAAAATTAAGTTTAAAAAAGTGTTTTTTTCCCACTTTATCACTTTATGACTGAAGGCTAAAGGAAAGTGGGACAGAAGCATGTCAAAAAAGGTGAAGATGTTCACATCATTATCAGTGACATGATTTCACTCGATGCTTCACATAGGCTGTGAGCACAGACGAAACGGAATGCCGGGTTCAAGTGAATTGCCTTTGTGCCGTTATCATCCTCCCACTGAACGGCTTTTAGCAAAATCATTATCTAATGGCTGAAAAAGCAAAAATTAAAGCTTGCAGGGCTAGCAATAACTCACTCCTATTTTGTTTCGTGGAGACTTAAATGACCTTATTTTCCTCCCACACCCTTGCCTTCCTCACTGGCACTACAGTTAACATAATACTGCAGCACATTACCCAACAGAAGCATAGCTGCAGAAAGAGAAAAGGAGCCAATTTGTATCTAATAACAATGTCAAGGTTCATTCATCATCATGTGGAACCTCCTCCTCACCTTGTGTCTGTGGATGACCCCATGTCAATCACTGACTGGCTGCACTATTACTGACTGCAGCGAATCACAACCCTGCCTTTAACTCACTCGTAGTCTGCCCTGCCTTTGAACCTAGCAATAAGCTAATCTAATATGTGATATATTTCTGAATTATGAATGAATGTAGTACCCGTATAAGAGTACCATGACTGAAGTGTCTTTAGCCTGTGACTGAACTGTCAAATATTTTTGTAATTCCAGTAGTTTTCCAAGTGACATAAAACTAAATGTATACTACAATTTTCCCAAGGGGATCAATAAAGTATTCATTATTATTATTAATTATTTTTACGTATAAGTAAAATATAATATGATCATGATAATGTGATATAATATTTTTTTATATAATATAAAATGTGTGATGTATGAACTAAAAAAATGAACTAAATAAAAAAAATGACACAAATTGTATGACTGTCTGCAGTAGTTGACAGACTAGAAGGGCAGGAGTATCAGTCTGCGGGTTGTGACCGCACGTTAGCCTTATTACTGTTATTTGGTAGGTACAGTATGAAGCAGTCAGCTCCCAAAGGCCACAGTGCTACAACTGAATCGACGTGGCATAAAAACATAAAATGAGAGCCTTGCAAACACAAGGTCACTGATTACAGGTTATTTGGTGTGTTTGAAGCAGTCAGTCAGCACTGGAGGCTTTCTGATTCCTTTGCAATGTCAGTCCATTAAACACTTTAGACACAGCTTCAGTTACAGTAGCGTTGTATTTTAATTGAAGGCACAAGTGTATTCTGTAAACGTCTGCGTTGCTTGTATGTTGCATTTCACAGTGACAGTGAAACAATTCAGTGTAAATAAATTGTCCATTGTCCACCACTCTGTTTCAGTGATGTTGTGCATGTACGGTATGCATTTCAGACAGAGGTGGACAAAAACATCTTTAACAATCTGAATTTATCACAGATTTTATGAGGAAAGAGAGCTAGTTGTAAAGTATTGTAAAAGCAACATAATAGCGTCAGTTTGGGATTACACGAACATAGAGAAGAGATTACAACAATAATCCCAGGAGACGAGTGGAAAGATTTCCATAGCCGTGTCTGTATGTGTATTTAATGATGAGGAGTGAATAATCTAACAGTCTTTGGTATTCTTAAAGTTGTCAAATTACTCTGTTATTCCCATGTTTGAGAAACGTGGGTATTTTAAGTGTGGATTTGTCCTCAGTACAAACACAAAAACAAAAAGAATAGTAAAGCAAAAGATTAGTCACTATTTGATAGAGTCAAAAATAATTTTGCTATATAAATAAATCTTATTCAGATACAATCTTAGTTTATGCGTCTGTAGACATTAGGTGACACTTGCTTGAAACTTGTTATTAGTCGCAAAAGATACAACAAATTCTTGGCTGTAGTTAGTGATTCCTTCAAATCAGAGAAAACATCTGAAGGGAAAAGACCTTCCTTGCATGTTACACCATAATTGCACTTTTTTTCAATTGGCACCAATTTGATTATTATCTGAAAAGATAATAATCAAATTGGTATAAAAGACATTTATTGCAACATTTTTTACCCTGAATTATTGACATTGCCACTAGTATTACTACTAGTATGACTGTATTAACAGCTATTTAGTCATTGTTCAAGTTACTTTAACTTAGAACTTATTTTACTTTAACTTCTTTGCCAAATACCCTGAAAAACTGTGAGCAAGTGTAGTAAAGTGAGTTAGCCCTGTTTGTTACACTTGAAAAATAAAACCTGTATTTCAAAAATATCCTCCAGCCTAAACATTATTTGCTCTCTACTTTCTGATACAATACTTAGGAACATCTCCTATGCACTCTACCGAGCACCACTTCTGAAGACACAAGTGATTCTTCAGTGTACTCATTTTACTTTTAGTGAGTATACTACTTTATAATATAAAGCTCCAGTTAATGACACACTGATGTCGGACCTATGTACCATGGTACTGCACTACTTTTTTTCTTGTGAGAAAATGAAACATGGCACTTAAATACTTTTATAAACCTAAATAAACCAAGTTTTGTTTTATAGAAGTAGTTTTATAGTATAAATTGCTGTTGTTAGTATTTATTTTGCTTTAAACATTCTTTGGTAGAATTCAGTTAATGAATGGATACCTTAATACTTTAATTTGCTTATAGAATTCAAATCATACAGTTCCATCAGAAATGACAATCCATCCCAGTCCAGAAGCAGATAAGCAGACCGAAAACCTGATGCACCACCATGTTTCATGTATAATATAAGCTTTCTATGCTGAAAAACAGCGTCTGGTCTTTTTTCGTTCAAGCCAAAAAGTTCTACTCTGGTCTCATCTCTTCACAGAACATTCCTGCAATAACCTTCTAGCTTATCGACATGGCCTTGAGCAAACTGTAGATGGACAGTAATGTTCCTTTTGAAGAACAGTGGCTTGCACGTGATTTGCTGGAGAGACTGGTAGAGTCCAAACTTCTTCCAACCTGCTGAGCATCAACATCTAGTCTTCTAGCTTTTTTCATAAATCTTCTTTGTTTGAGGCATTATACACTTCTACAAACCCTATTGTTAGGAACAGACTCAGATCATGACTGAAATGTTGTCTTTGTTTAAATAAGGCAGGACAACTCACACTCCAACCCAATCTCCTTAAAATTATGTTCCTGTGCAACTAAACTGCAATCACTCACTAATACATTCTCTGTTATGATCATATGTTGGCAATGAATATAAATAACAACTTACAAATAGGTCAATACTTAACATATCCATGAAATGTATGCAGGCAAGATCGTTTTGGTAAAGTTTACTTGCATAGGATAAGAATTGTAGAAAACAGGGTTCCACACTCCCTCTTGAATGTCATCTCACTGATTTCAACACCTGACCCAATTACCAATAAAATAAATTGATAATCCTAGATGTTCACGCATTTTTGAAACGCATAAATATATAAAATGTAATTATTTTCCACAATAAATAAGAGCACTATACACACTATAAACTGTCACTGTTTCGTGACCAATGTGGAGAATATTGCTACTACATGCTGAGATTTTTACTACGCCTTGATTATATGTTTCTTTTCTTCGAGTAAGACTTTTATACTGCTGCCCTAGAGGGACGCTAATACTTGCGGTTAAGGAAGGGGTCTGAAGTACACCAGACAGAATTAGGATAAGTGACTGTATTGCTATTTAGTGGACTTAAAACCATGACCATTAGGGACCCCATTTAAATTTGACTAAAGGTTCATTGTCAGAATCTGAACTTTAAGCTATTATCATGGTAATAGTCAAAAAATCTGCTCCCTGCTTTCAAAAGGTACCAGAAATGAGAGCCTAAAGGCAGCTTTTTAAAAAACTGTGTCCCACAGGGATATACCGAGTGAAAGAAGAAAAAGACAAAGAGAAGAAAAAGGAGTAGGTAAGGAGAGAACCAGAATGTCTATGCAACTTTAACCTGGGTTGTCTCCCTTCTCGACTCTGGCTACAAACAATAGGACTTTAGGCATGCTTTTGCCAGTGTCATTGGAAGACTAATGAGATGGCACCAGGCCCGTGAATGGCTCATTGGCCTGATGCACATTACTGACTGTAAGTGTTCCTTCATCCCGTTATGGCCAGCCATGCAGCAGATCGTATACCTGTAGCAAAGACTGTGATGAATAACAAAAATGTGAGGTACGATGGGCCTCAGAATAACAGAATAACAAAGTTACAACCAGATGTTAAGGCCTCGAAGCCATTCTTCCTAAAGTGATTCATTGACTGGCACCTGAAGCGATGATGTCATATCTGAGTTACTTTATTAAACATTTAGTTAAAATGACAATTCTTACATTGTCTTTAGATATTATATTTCACCACATCCCAAGTTGATGTATTCAAAACTGAATTAAATGAATCTCAGTGAGTGAATTTCAGAGGTTCATAGATATATAACAGTTGATTTAAACTGTGTGATATGTTGTGCACATTTAGTGGATCTCAACCTACTGTAACTGGAAATGTTATTTAGCGCCATATGCATTGTAAATGAGAATTGGAAAAGGCTCAGTAAAAGTAATTAATTCGCCTACAGGTAAACATTGCAGCTAGTAAATTAGTAAAAACTAAACTAAACAACAATAATGCTACGAGTGTTAAAGGAGCCAGAATGTCACTAAAACTCTGACAATAATCATCAATTTGATGGTTAAACAGCATTTAAGTTACTGATTATACTATGAATCTCTTAAATTTCAGTTGAAGTCATTATTGCTAATGCATCCAGTTGCAGAAACACTTCATATTTCTTTTAAATTGTAATGCCTCTAGTCTAATATTCATTTTCTATTGTTTGAAACTCTATTATTGACTTCGCCTAATTAGTGATATTCCAGGCTGGATTCCAAAAGCAAAATAAAAAAGGAAAAGTAAGTAGACTATATAAATGTAGAAACAGTACAATGCATTAACACGCCCAGTCCCATGAAGCTCAACTCCAGGCTTGACATGCTCCCTGTATCCACAGACATGGAAAGGAGGGCAAAGAGAGAGTAAAATGAGAACACAACATTGGGTGGTATTTCAGCATGGGATGCCCAGTTTGACTTCAGGGAGATAATTAATTAACAATAGCAAACAAAAACGCCCAAGCTGAGAACTCCAGGGGCATCCTGTGCTTCC
This sequence comes from Microctenopoma steveboyesi, assembly GCA_032359275.1. Classification (NCBI taxonomy): domain Eukaryota; kingdom Metazoa; phylum Chordata; class Actinopteri; order Anabantiformes; family Anabantidae; genus Microctenopoma; species Microctenopoma steveboyesi. The sequence goes on from JAUMHF010000024.1 coordinate 15,089,633, forward strand.
TCAGATCTCTGTCCAGGAAATGGATGGCTGGGCTAGGAAAGGCTTTATGTAGAGCGTAGATCCACAAAGACAGCTTACAAGCAACCACTCAATGAACATCAGGCACAACAAAAACCTAGAGTCAGCTCCTTCCTTCATTCCCACAACCACATGATAAACTCGCATGTCATAATGTTGAGTGTAGTTTAAAAAATGTAATGTGTGGTATTGTCTTACCCTTTAACTTTAAACCTAGTCCTCCTGTACAAGTTTTATTGACTTCCTTCAAATCAGACTACTTTAAGATGTTGTCAAAAGTGTTAAATCAAAGCATAAATATGAAACAATTTGTGATTATGTTGACATGATATGTGTAGCTGAATGTATTCATTTTAAGTATAATGATGGGAGAACTGAAAATGCTAGCTGCGCTGCAGATCTCTACAGTATGATGATTGTATTTAACTAATGTTAAATGGAATGAAAATAAAAATGGGATTAATGATAAACATCAAATTTTACATGGAAACATTTCAAAAATATACATATATATATATATACATACATACATTAGGGAGAGTTTAACTATTCATTAGCATCATGAAGTGACAGAACTGATAAAATTCCCTTGTGACATATGAGCTGTAGAGGAAGAAGAAGAGAAAGCCTGATGAGCTCTAGACACAAAAGGAAGCAGAATGAAATCACTGATGAAGCCTTCGTGTGTAGTGTCATTTGATGTTTGACCAGCTCCGCAAAATGATACTGTACATCCTTTCTGTCTCTGGCAGTGCACTGGAAATCTGTGCTGCCGCTACGCGTCTCCCAAAATGTTAGAATCCAACAACAACATTAGTTATAGCAGTAAGAGGAAGTAACAACAACAGCATGTGTCTTCACATTTATGTTTTAAATCGAACTTTTAATAGATGGTGCTTTTTGTGTAATAGGCAAAAACCGATCATTTAAAAATGCTTTAAATAATGTTCCCCAGAGTCCAGATAGATAATTTGTCTTTATAATAACAAAACAAAATGTTTTCCCCTCGCCACTGCCTCTGACCACATTCAGCCTCCATAGTGCTGAATTCACTAAAAGCAACTCAAGACCGAGGGTCACATTGCTGATCAGGAGCCACATCAATCCTTTAGCATGTTTTTCCATCATGCATGCATTGTATGCTAATAGGACATGGTGTTGTATGAGGGGGCTACGGCTGTTTTATTAGCTCCCTCAAACTCAATTTCCATTTAATTTGTGAGCTGGCTCCCCGAGTCTGTGCCTGGCAGCTAAAGGTATAAATCTGGCCTTATCTGGCCCCGGCATGCACAGTTCATATCCACACACCCTGTGCCAACAACAGATCTATAATTCATGGCCAAGCACACCCACGTTATTGGCTGCCCATGTAGTAGAAAATACAACAGAGGAAAAAGAATTCAATGGAGTGTCATCCAAACAGTTCAGAAGGCAAGAGGGTATGTTATTTCCTCCAGAGACAATCCATGTGACACAAACTTCTCTGTAGTGTCATTACACATAAAACACAGTAAAAATATAGATCTTGCCGTAGCCTACAACTTTAAACATTTATATTCTGCTGAGTGGCATCTTGTGTCATTATGCAGAGGTGAGGGTTAACATCAGTGTGACTCCACAGCAGAGAGGAGTGCTGTGTTTGACAGATGGGGAATTATTCCTTCCAATTAGGTTAATTGGAAGAGACAGGTCAGGGCATATACGGTGTTGAATAAAGTCAAATAAACAGAGGAGATGGTGGCAAATTATCTTGATGAATACCACTGGAAGAACAAAAATAGGCCGGTGTCTCTGTGAAAATCTATACCAGGAAAAAAACATACTGTCGCTACAATAGTGGCTGGCCCTGTGAGCGGCTGTCTGCTGATAAGTTTTTTGAAAAGTTGTCCATTAATCATTATCCAATCATCACGTATTGCTTGCTTGCCACACTCGAAAACTGCCAACATCAATAGTAAAAACCGCTAACAAAGTTACTTTTGTCAAAGAGCTGGCTGTTCGCTTATGAACATGCTCGTTCTTTGCAGTGGAAGTGTAAATATACCCCTAAAATAAAAAATCCCCAAATATAAGAGAAGACATATGCTACGTCAAAGAAGAGAAAGCACTTAAATGTCCAAGCATTCCCACAGTACATGTTAACAGCCCGGCAGGATGCAAGCTAGACTCAGTGAGTGTCTAATGCTCCCCATTAGGAGACGAGAATTTAGAGCTGTGGCATGTGGACAGGTGGTGCTTGAGGGAATTTGTGGAATTTGCAGCAGGCCATTCCTCACCGGGTCGTGTGAAAGTGAGAGTGAAAGTGTAGGGCCAAGATGAGGACCAGTCCCTCTGGTGTCCTCTTTAATGAGCATTACCATGCCAGCAGAGGAGAAGGAAGGGTTCAGTGCAGCAGCATAGCGTGGTGGTCAGCCTAGTGCTAGTATGGCTTCCCCATCCCACAGAGAGGCTGGGAACAGACAGCGAGATGAGAGAGAGACATCAGACACTAGGTAATTAGGACCACTTGAGAAAAGAAGTGGCGAAGGATACAGCTAAACACTTCATCCTCTTATTCTCTCCTTCAATGATCCCTTAGGGTCATGCTTGTTTTCGCCGTGATATCTCTGTTAATGAATGAGCACAGTGTCTATCGCCCAAAGGGAACCGATGATTGTGTCTGAAATAGAAGGCAGGGAGGGCCACACAGCATTTTGTTTGTGTTGTTCTGAAGCAGCTGGAGGCAATGACAGGGAACACAATAACAATTTTCATGCGCTGAGTGAATGCATAAGCACCTAATCATCACAAAACCATAAGCATACAAACACAAACACAACTGTAAACAAACACCTGCTGTAATGTACAGCACAGAAAATAACTCATTATTAATACTATAAAACATCTGGTGTCAAACAGCTGGGGAATGAAGATGTAAATATAACCACATAAAGGTACAGCTGAATCATCTAATTGAATTTTACACTGAGTCATACTACTCCTACTGTATGTCATTGCCTCAAAATCAGCTCTGACCCTGATCTTACTGAAGGATAAAGTAGAATGTCAATATTTTTATTTTCATCAACAAATCCCAAAAGAAACTCAGCTATGAATTTCATCTGCCAGTGACAGATGTACAAAGTTTTTACATGAAATGGCACAAGTTTTTGGCAGGGTGGCATTGTATGGAAATAATGAGCCACTGATGTTTTAAATGGCAAATATATGACAGAAAGTATCCAAAACAAAACGTAAATACATGCCATTCTGCTGCTGGTAATTACAAATTGCAAAGAGTAAAAACATGTCATGAGATCCAGCTGGAATTTAACTAGCATTGTCTAGTGTTGCAACTGCAAGTCGAGAGGTGCCACCCTATAAATGTGCCCCTGATGCGTACCAGCTATGAAATCTGTGAATCTAGAAACTTATGTTGCTTATCTGCCAGTGCTCAGTGCTCAACCAAGTTATATATATTAGTCAGATGAATCGAGAACTGATTTTACGGCCTCTTAACAATTGTGTTTTAGCAACTGGAGTTAAATACTGTAAAACTAACCCTACTGGAGGAACTGCGTAGGCAGATAAATAATTACACTCAGAAAATACGTTTGTGTGTGGACACTGTTTGGCATTGGCTCTGAACTTGGTTTAGTGCTGTTTGTGTCATCTGAATCTGTTGCCAGGGACATAAACAGTGCATACACCTAAAAACCACGCATTTGCTATTTCCCACATTCAAACTGGTGTTAAGAAATGAGTCATGTGTAGAGCTTACATGTCACGTTAAGAGAAAAAGTGTAATTGTAAAAGCAAGTGTAAAGTAAAGAGAGGTTCACAATGATCAGCGGAGATCTTTCAATTCAGAAGAATCTAACCACAGTGGTCCTACAAAGGTGAGTTGCGAGGGCATAATGTGCAGGATGGACAAAAACCAGACCCAGCTAGAGTGTTGGCTGGGGTTTGGACAACAAAAGCACTTTGGTTGGGGATATAGCAGTGCTTCTCAATTAGTGGGGGCGGTAAAGGGGGGGTTCGAGACGCATGAGAATCTATTATTTTTAGCAATTTTCATGCTGTAATGCTAAACCACCCCCAGTCGCTAGGTGGCAGTGTCGCTCAAACTAATCAATAGGCTGCCTCTTTAACCTTAAAGAAGTAGGCCGACCGCAAACACACACACACACCAACTTCAGGGACGAAAGAGGTAAGTAGAGAATGTTATGTTACTTAGCACTTGGATTTACCGTGAACATGGTGGGACAGCTGACAGTATGACAGTATACTGGGTTAGAGGAAGATCGCAGTTTTGCTAAATGAGTTGTATGAAGTATGAAGTTACTGTTAATTTTCCTATATAAAAAAACCCCCAATCTTAGCCACATGCTGTGAGTGCCTTCACCAACCTTAAACCGCAAGATGAGAAATGTATGTTGAAAAATAATTTGGTCTCGGTACATTTAATGTTCTTTATCAATTTAACTGACTTGGCAGTTATGATATGATCATAACTTCATGTGTTTGCGGTTATGTTCTCCGCAAAACAGGGGTGGATCTACAGGGGGCAATGGGCGGCAAATGTCCCCCTGCTGTAAATATGCCCTTTCAGTTGCCCCCCAAACATTTATGTCCTTAAAATCCTTTTTCTCATTTTTACCTAAAGTTGTCTTTTCCTAGTACAGATAATAATACAACAAACAATAATTAATTTTAAAGTGCATTTGTGATTATTTTGTTGAGGCCATTTACATACAGGGGATTTTTGTATAATTCACTGAGGAAGACCAGCTTTGTCATAATATAATATTCTAAATGCCACAAAAACATATTTGTAATTGCAGTTTAATATATTGTATACAAACCTTTTTTTTCATGGTACAGATTCAAAACAAACATTAACTTGATACATTTATTTTAAATAGCACGTTTATTGTAGACTTTAGTATTTAGTCACCTTATTTAAGCTCTTCATCCAATTGTCCAGATGTTTTATGTACTCATGTACCTGCTGAAAATTTCACACCTGGTTTCCCCTTGCTCTGAGCCATCCAGTCCCTTCCACAGATGTGTCCTGTCAATTTAGATAAAGAGGAACATGACCAGCTAATTGCCATGTTTTTGTGTTACAGAGTGGCATTGCTCTGGCAATTTCTTTACATTAATATTTTTGTTTATATGTTAAAGGATAAATATCCTTTTTTTTAAGAAATCTCTTTACAGGCATCAGGACTTTATGTAAATTAAATACAACCAGTCTTCTTTAACCTAGGAGGAAGAGAAGGGAGGACCTTAAGAACAACCATGGGAACAATAATATGTTGTACAGTATATTATTAAACAAAGCAGCCTAAGTGTTGTTAATAATATGATTAATATTTCATGTTCTGAACATTCCTTTCAGAACATGAAATGGATGATTAAACTGTGAAGGTTCATTAGTGTTCAAACTAGGTCATCAAGTTAGATTTATCAGCAGGTCTGTTGGCAGGTCACTTATCTGGAAATAAGGAAATCGCCTTTTATTGCATTTCAAACTAAGGATATAGTGTAATTTTGTTTTATATCAAACAGGGGGAAAAAAATGAATTTCAATTTTCTCTCCCTCAAAAAAGCTCAAGGATATGAAAGTTCAATAAAACCCAGTATATCCCATTTGAATGCTTATGAATGAACAGCTTAGACAGCGTCCTGGTAGCTCAATGGGTTAAGCGTCAGACTGGAATTTAGAAGGTTGCAGGTTCAAAACCCCGTCTTACTTCTAGTCCGTCCCTTACCAGGTGTGTCCTTAAGCCAGACACGCTTCTTGTAAGTCACTTTGAATAAGTGCGTCTGGCAGGCAAAGTAAATGTTTAGCAGAAGACTTTAAAGTTCTGTTAAGATCATTGTCACCTGAAAAACATGTTCACGATATCTCTGTGGAGTTCTGCAGAGCATACCTAAACTTTAGTTGATAAGGAAAGCCTAAGTGAGCAAAGATAAACACTGCATACCTAAACAAAAGTAATAGATTCATGGGTGCCATTAGTGTTTCTTCTAACCATGAGTGAATTTAAAGCTCAAGCAAGCAAGCAAACAAGCACAAAAGTGTGAGTGAGAAGGGAGTGGAACAATGACCATATGGTGAGCGTGGTGAAGCCTCAGGGAGATCGATTGGTAAATATTTCATCACAGCCTGAAATTATTCTTTCCAAATGAAAACATACATATCTCCCTGAAGGTGAGGCTCTACCATATGTGCATGTATATTAATCTGGAGGCCTTGCTATCTGGCTAGAGGTGGAGGCATATAAATAATTACTTTTTTAACCATTACCTGCTGTTACTACAGAGGTTCATTTTCAGGCAAACAAAAGGTAAGCTGCTGACATTTACACTACACCGAGATCTTGCCAAAACTGAACACTGCTGCCTTTAGAAACAGAAATTACAGAATACGTTTTCCTTTTTAGATGCTGGTTGACATTGTGACTATCTTTTTCAAAAACTAGAGCAGGATGAAGCTATTCAGTCACAATAACTATCTGACCTTCCTTGTATTTTTTCTGAACTAGATTCTTTATGACTAACGCTTGGACAGACAAGGATGAGCTTTCAATCGTAACTACATGTGTGCTTATGCGTTTGTAGAAAGATTCGACACATTAAACATAATGGTATCCTCCAAAAAACAACAAGTCAACAAAAAAGCTAATTGTCCAGACCAAGGACTCAAGGTGTATAGATAGCCAACTGAGTTGAAATGAACACCAACAAAACATTTGTAATTTTAAATGCTGGTGCTGAAGTGTTAATGACACTGATGTCATGGCAGGAGGGGTTCGTTGCAGTTTTGTCATCGCACAATTCTCTCAAGTGACAGGAGACAATTAATACTCTCCAGTCTTTGGCCCATGTTACAACATCGGTTCAAAAAAATGGAACCAGAGGAAGGAAGAGGATGGGGGAAGGGAAATAAACCCTTATCAAAGCTCTTTATCTTTGTGTTTCTCTTCTCATCTCTACCTGTCTTTCCTATCTATCTTCTCGTTTCCCTTTCTGAATCGTTCCACGTGTCTCTCAATTCTGCAATATCTTTACTCTTCTTTATCTGTCATTATCTGTTTGTCTTTCCACTTTGTTTCCACCATCCACTCTCTTAAGGATTTTCTTTTCTTTGTCTGGCATTTTACCTACCTCTCACAGTAATACTCATCCATCCACATGAGGGATTTTACAGTTGGATGTTTTAAACAATAGACTCTAACCTAAAGAATCGACAATGCTATTTTAGCTGCCCATGGCCTGTAATCATTTACAGTATACCAACTGCTCTGTAGTGTTCGCTGGTAACACGTCTGAGACTGAGATCGGGAGGCATTGTATTACTTTGTTTTCAGTTAAATATGTCACACCTTTTTTCATTGGTGATAATTCATATTTAAATTCAAATATTGCACAGGCGATACTGTTTCATCACATTCAGAAATTGCTCACATTGAATTGAACATTTCTGGCTGTGTTGCAACTCTTTTTCATTCACACATCCCATTGTGTTATTCAATAAATGGCAGGCTGACTTTTGCAAGTCAATTTAAAGCAACCTATAACAATGTGATTCGACGAGAGATCCACTGCACTCTATGTAGTTCTGACCCTTTCTTTTAGACAATTGTGACATAGAAAAATAGCATATTTGCAGGTATTTAGCAGCAAGAAAACTAGACTTATTGAGCTAACAATGTTAGCATATTTGTCTACTACCTGATTATATAGAACTCATCAGAAGCTGTCAGCTTCAGCACATAAACACACAGAGAAATGCAGAGCAAGTCAAATGAGTCTCTCTGTGTGAAGCAGAAAATCATCTGCTTTGCACATCACAAGGGCTTAAGCTGTTTATTTGTAAGTCAGTTTTCAGAGATAGCAGTGTGTGTGCGTACATGTTCGTGTTTGCTGACGGGTAAAAGGAGAGCAGTTTTAATCACCAGTAACCCTAACGCCCTGCTGACAGCGTCAGAGAGGACCAGTCTCACCCCCTTCCTATGATCAGCTTCATCAGCTGTCTGCTTAGCCCTCCATTCATCTTTTTATTATTTATTTACCTCCACTTTGTACATACATACTCCCGAGGGAGCACATCCTTTGCGCATTTAAATAGAGCCCCTGCTAAAGTATCTCAGCAGAAGAACTTTTACTCTCCATTTGTGTTTCACATGAAAACCAGAGTTCGCTAGTTAGTTAGTTTCACTTTGACATGTTCTTTTTTCCAAGTTGACAGATATTTTTAGGAAAGCCTGAGAAGCCTTATTCAAACTAAGCTTTGGTGTTGGCTTGATTGATTTTAATTTGACATATCGCCTAAACCAAAAACAGACAGCTCATTTATAAAGAATAATCACACTAATGGGAAGCCAATTAGAGGCACCAAATGACAGCATATTTGTTCGCACTGCTATTGATTTTGTATATACAAAATTAGATTAACACAGTCAATAGACAGTGTCTTTCTCCTGCTCGTACAGCAACAACAGATCCAACCACTTAAATCATTCTTTCACTCTTGATACATCTCCAAAAAAAGACACCAAGATCTGATATTCTTAGATTCATTAGATGAGGCCATTATAAGTGGGAATTGGTCAGTTTGAATTCCTTGATTTCTGTTAAGGATTTTCAAAATCTACTGTTAGTCGTATCATGTGACATGGTCCCTGGACAAGAAACAAGGGGCAGTGTTAGGGCTGCGCGATGTATCGATATTTAAAATATATTGATATATTGTGATATTTTAAAAATATCGATATAAATTCGAAATGCGATATGAAATTATCATTATCGTAAAACTCTATATAGCTCTTTTGCGTCTTTTCTGTTTTGTTGTCTGACAACTCACAGACAGCCCCTCTCTTAAAACTCTTCTAACTAGATCCCCAAAACTACATCTTAACATCTTAAGCAAGGGTGTATCTTGGGGTCCACCATTGAGGGGGTTGCCGATGCCCAACAAGCAAACAAAATAGTTATAATTATAAAGCAACCAATTCAAGCCGAGCTACAGCGCCGACAAGCCAGAAAAGTTGACCAGATATGAACGGACGTTTTAATGGAACTACACATAGCATTAACATTAAATTCACTGTGTGACAGTGCTGTAACACACAGCTATTCGAGTTGTAACTCAGTGAAAATAGACATTGTTCCCACACAGTACATCCCTGGCAGCATCTGGCTTAACTTCACAGGAGACTGGCAAAAGCACACTCAGGAAATTGGAAATTATTCAAATATCAAAAGATGCAGTCTGCTGCAGAGCAATAGTCATTGCTGAAAAAAACTCAAACCTTGAGTTACCAACTTATATGTGTGTGAGTTTGTGCAATAGCAACATATATGCTCCTAAACTGCGAGCCCTAACACCTACGCTGAAAAATAAGCATGTTGTAGTAATGTTACTTCAAATCCCAACAGCAGTCTGCCCTTTAGTTAGTATCTGAGAATTTTGTGCGTAATATGCCCCTAGAACTGTAGTAGTTTCAGAATCTAACAAAAAGTGTCTGTCTTGAATAATGTGCACCGACAGAAACATTTTTCAGAAACAGTGCTGCTTCAGCTTTATGCAGAATGCAGGGGAAAAATGGAAGAATGGCTTTACACACTACATGCTACCATTAATGACAAGTAGTCTAACTGCAGGCAGAACTATACATTTGCCTTTTTATAAGAATAAATGTTAAATCCTGCTGAGGAGAGCTTCAAAAATAAATTATAGCTTAACTGAGAATTCTAATGATTCATGTAGAATTTGAACTAAATATATTTCCGCTTGAAGTTTTAATTTGAAAGGCACCCTGCGGAGTTAATTCTTTACACAGTTTACATTCAGTGTTACTCAACACTGTAGCATTTCAAACCGTCAGATTCCTGTTGAAATTCATACGGAAATATGGACCTCTGTTTACAAACTGCACTTTACATGGCATCCATCTATTTACTATTGTTATTATTTAATTAATGTTAATATTTATTCACTATGTCACACAGTTATGGCTGTGTTCTGACAATATCACTCACAAACACACGCACAAGGACAAACACTGGGGAAAATCTTCCAGCGGCTAGTATTCATATTCAGTGAGGGGGCAGTCACGCACTGAATATACAGTTTAAAACTTTAATATTACCTGTAAACTGGGAACAGACTGGAACCACACTACAATTAGTCTCGCTAACCTCCACTGTGATGAGAGGAGTTGACTGTACAGCGGTTTTGTTGTGCTGATTTTGTTGTGTTACACCAAGGATGTCAAAATGAGCAAGGGCAAAATATGAGCACTTGGAATCTCACAACAAGATAAGAGCCATTACAACCACTAGAGAGGTTGAAGAGTAAGTTGGTTGTGGATCGCAAGAGGGTTGGATCATAGTAGGGTCACGACTGGACAGGAAACAAAAAAGTCAGTCAAGACCTATTGTTGTAGTTTGCCACGTTATTAATAAAACCTAAAAAACATATAAAATAGTTTGATAAAAAGGCTCATGGGACTTGATGATAGAGAAAAAAGAGGCGGTATTTACTGGTTATTAAAAACATGAATAAAACATAAAAACCAACATACTGTATACAGTCTTTCAAAGCAAGTGAAAGAGAATATTAGAGAAAACTAAGTTTTATTCTCTTTTAACATTTTCTAAACAAATCAAGTTAAAAATTCACTCTGTAGCTTAAACCTGGTATTTATTTATCTGTGACACCAAATTCTCATCTTCATTATAAATTATTAAAAACACATTGAGTTGCCCTGACTGTCATGTACCTTCATGTAATAAACATGGACACTGTCAGTCATTCAAATTGCTGTAAATACTCCAAGTATGGAATCTGCAATTGAAAGTTGTCCACATATCCCGTGCACTATACTCTTGTCTTTTGCACAAACAGTAAATCCCTCTTATCACAGTTTCATAATCTATGTCATCAGAATTTAATATGTCATTGCAGAACAAAGACTGTGATCAAGCTCTTTGTATTGCATCACACAGACTGACTCCCGATAGAATCCTGCCCGCCTGACAAATAGTCTCCCTCAGTGATGTTTACAGAGCGCTTAACAAGTGTAAAATTTGTACCACTAATCAGGGACACGGTGGAACCATGTATAGCGCACAAGTTATCTATTATGAAGTTCGATCATTGTTGTTCAGCTCCAATCTCATTACCTCTATTCACCATTTAAGTGCGTCAAAGATGGAGACTGGCACTTTTGGACAATCAAAAAGTATTTTACACCTGCAACAGCTTGGAGGAAGAAAGCGACACTGCATTGCTTTCATTTTTAAGCTTGCTTCCTCTTTCACACAGGGAAATCTCTCTCATGTATGAATAATACAGTAATATGAAACATAGTCCAGACGTTTCATATTCATAAGAACTTGAACAATGTGTGTAAAGTTCTTTGGATTTCATGCATCTAAAATTACCTTCTCAAGCTTTTTTTCTCCCCTGTAGCCAGTGAAATGCATTCACTGAATGTTTCATCATGTCTCTGCCAAATATGTTACTGAGAAATTACAGTGCAGCCAATGAGTTAGGAAGCACTATGACAGTGGCCCAAGTAGAATCCAGGGGAGATGAAGTATTATGACATTTTCTTGGAGGAATCTGGAATTGAATTCTGATTCAGTGCAATATGATTTTAAGGCAATGCTATGCCATTTCCTGATAGATGATACACAGGCAGCAGTCACGCTACACAGAGCATCACAGTAGATACACTGAGTACAGTGCTGGCAGTGCGCAACACTGACAGGCTGCATACAGATGAACCGCAAAGGAATGGGATCACTGGGGCATAAACATAACAACAAAGGATGTAATGGAGGGTTTACCTACCAAACTCGGTTAATCCAGCTCCCCAGTATCTTCAAAGAACTGTAAATGTTTATTCTAGAAGTTTATTTCATGCATTACAGAATCTGACTCATGAAGGTGAAAAGTCTGGATTAACACACGTGGGAAAACTCGATAAAAGTTCTCAATCATCCAGCTGAGTTGCTCTGGGAGTTTACTCATGGCAACTAGACTTCTTTTCTTTGTGGTCCTGAGGTGTTGGACCTCATGTGCCGGTCCATTCTATTGTTTAGCTTTCTCATTGTAAAACTTTGGCCACTTCACTGCACTGGGCCAGTCAAGTCTATTCAGATCAGGTGAGAAGCCAAACCAGCCTCCTCCTACCAACAGTTCTCACACTATTGGGTGCACAGTGAAATATTTCAAGCTACCTGGAAGAAGACCAGTTGCCAGTTATTATATATATATATATATGTATATATGTATATATATATATATATATATATATATATATATGTGTATGTATATATATATATAACTAATTATTTTCAAAATGTTGAAATTTTAATTTAATACAAATAGGTGTTGTACAGTGTGATAAACAAAAATAAACAGACTGTTTTACAGTGATGGTTATGTTTCTGTACCTTCCTCCCAGGACAGCACTGAAGTGCCTGTGTGACGCCCTCTTGTGTTGAAATTTTGCAAAAATGCACCATGTCAAATAATGTCAAACTTGAAATAGCAGAAAATAGAAATACTTAGGAAAAACTCAAACAAACCCTGTATAATTGCATAGTTAATAAATAAATGTACAGAGCTACTCTCACATACTGCTGGCTGTGTTTTATAAATAAGCTCTGTGATTGTGGATAGTTGAGTTTAAGATTTATGATCTTGTGATAAATCATTCTAGACTGTGAGGTTATGAGGTCACAGCAGCTTCAGAATTACTGACGGACTAACATGTCAAGCACGAGCGAGCAGGGACGAGTTTCCTGCACATTAGATGCCCACAGAGAGGAAATGGAGAAAGGGATGAGTGACACGGCATTTGCCCTCTTAGCTGAATTTCGTCTGAATGGGAAACTGTGTGACGTGGTGATCAAGGTGGGTGGCGTTGAGTTTGATGCCCACAAGATCATCCTTTGTAGCTGCAGCCCATACTTTTGGTAAGTAAAAGTAAATCCCTGTATAAACAAACTAACTATAATACCGTTATTTTTTTTATGTCTGTATATGTTTCTTAGAGCAAAGCTTCCCATACTTTTGGGAACTAAGTGATTTATTTTTGTGCTGAAAAGATCAATGTGTTAACCAAATGTTTAAATAATAATCAAACATTTTAAAGCAAAACATTCTGTAGTTCTGACTTTTTAAATGGGAGGATTTTCTGGTTTATTAGTAAGGCATTAAACTCATTAATGTAGATAGAAAATAATTTACAATAAACTTCAGTCACATCATTAATAAATAAATCCACCAATCAGCGAGGCTGTAGTTTATAACTATGAGTTACATAGGTATTTGTAACTCTAGTTTCATATACTAGCATATGCAACTGCTAGTTTCTATGCTAATTTCTAGTTGCTATGATAGACCTTGAGATCAATTTCAAGAAGAATTCAGGCTTGTATTAAATCATCTATGCTGAATTCAGGATGCAGAGGAACAGATATCTACATAAAGGCTTGCATTTCACGACTGGGCTTCATGTAGTGACCTTCCAAAAACCTCATTACTCTGATCATTCCTAATCCTGTAGCACTCTCTTCACTGGTGCCTGGGCAACATCGAAGAAGCAGATGTACACAATCCCAGGAGTAACACCCGAGATGATGCTGCTGATCATCAGTTATGCCTACACCCACACTGTTCCGGTGACACATCACAATGTGGCAGAGGTTTTGGCAGCTGGAGAGCAGTTCTTGGTCCAAGGGATCATTCGGGCCTGCTGCTCCTTCCTTGAGGACCAGCTGTGCCTGACGAACTGCATTGGCATTTGGAGGCTGGTTAACTTCTACCATTGCCCAGGGCTGAAGGAGAAGGTTTTTATCTACATCCTGCACAACTTTGAGAACATAGTTTGTGTCTCAGAGGAGCTGCTGAGTCTGTCTCTGGAGCAGCTGATTGTTATCATCGAGAATGATCACCTCAACGTAAAACATGAAAATACAGTGTTCGAAGCCATCCAGCACTGGATAAACCATCTGCCCGACCAAAGACGAGGTCACATCTCTGTGCTTTTACCCAAAGTAACTAAACCATAAGTCAACTGTCTTTCTAGTTGTCCTAACTCAGCAGGCATCAGGGTGTGTTTCTGTAGAAAGTCAGGCAGAAAGACAACAGCATTGATGGTTTCTTATCACCTATTGTACATTATCCCGTGATTATGTTTACTGGCAAGCAGATCCAAATAGAAAAGGGAAAAATAGTCTCCAGGGGTAGAACAGTTGTCTTCCAACTCAAGGGTGGGCGGTTTAATTCTCAGTCCCAGCAGGCTACATGCTTCCGTGTCACTTTCATCATGTAGTGTTTCTCTACCACATGGCACTGACAAAACCTAAATCAACCGTTTTTTATTGTTTTCCAATTGGGCAATCTGGTGCCTGGTATTTTTTGTGGTATTATCTATATTTGATGTTGAAAGTGATCTAGGACAACAGACCCTAGTACATAGTAATTATCTATAACTATCTAAATAATTAGATAGTAGTTAAATAGACGAGATGCTATAGTGGAGAGTCAAGCTGCCATCATGCAGTGGCAAAACACGGATATATTAAACATATTATATGTATATATATACATATAGGTATATATATATAATATGTTTTTTACATCCAACAATTTAGCCCAGGTTTGCGTCCACCTACCAATTGTACCTTTGTTCTTGACTGACTTCTAATTAGACTGTTTCTAATTGCTGTCTTTTCATTACCGAGGTACGACTAGGCTTGACAAGCCCTGGGTACCTCAAATGTGCTGTGATTGAGAATGCATTGGTGAAAGACCGACCTGAATGTATACCCATCATTAAGAAAGTAGTAAAAGGAAGAAAGAGCTCAACAGGTTCTAGGTCTAGGATCTACAGTGACCCGCTGTTTTGCCCACGACTCCCTCCCGCCATTTTATTGGTCACCGGAGGCAAAGATTTGCACACTGCCACCACCAGAATTGAGGCGTATGATGCCCGAGCTGACTTCTGGGTAACTTTAACAGCTCAAACGTCCCGTGCTCACAATGGTGCTGCTGTCCTCAATTGCTTTGTGTATTTAATCGGTGGCTGCAACTATCAAACATACTTGAGAGATGTGCAAAGGCTTGACATCATCACTTGCAAGTGGCACCACGTGGCACCCATGAACTACTGCCGCTGCTATGTCAGTATTGCTGTAGAGAATAGCTGCATTTATGCAATGGGAGGCTTCAGTGGACAAACTTATTATAACAGTGTTGAGTGCTACAAACCAGAAAAGGACCAGTGGACAATGATGGCACCCATGCAGGTAAAGAGGTGTGCAGCTGGGGCTACAACTCTAAATGGAAAGGTAGGTGAGACAGTAGCTAATAATGAATAGGCACGTTTTCACATTTTTACCTTGACATTATGTTCATCTTAGCTGATTTGGGAAAAGTGGGTTATGTTCAACATCTGCAGGTACATATTCACCATCTGCAGATGTAAAACCAGGCTATAAAAATATTGGGGCACTCATATATGGATTCTGACAATGGGTGTGTTGCAGGAGTGTACAGCTAACCACAAAAATGTAGAAAGTGCCTAATACTGTGGTTTCAACTCATTTAATTTAGTTTTATGATGCATGAAGTGACCATAACCTCAATTGCTAATGGAAATAATGGAACAATTTTTTTTTTTACAGCAGAAAAGCTAAACTCTGAATCAATAAAAGACTCAGTTCAGACCCACTGCTCAGTTCAGCACACCTCTTTATGACTTGGTCTGACTACAGTAAAAAAGCATTGCAGCTTGTGGACTTTATTGTGCTTCTGTAATGCAGAAACTAACATAGCATTTCACCAGAATGAGGATATGATTGTTACCTACAGTGGCTTTCATTAGCCAAAAAAAGAAAAGAAATGTCACTTTCTTTGCTCATTAAATTAAATTTAAAAAGCTTTCTAGCGCATTTTCTCCAACAGCACATGAATTACTATGATTTTAATATTACCATTACCGTAACTCCAGTGATGTCAACACCATACACAATGTTTGTATACTCAGCCCCTTGGTTATGAGCCAAAGGACTTTCATTTTGTAGCACCTCTACCCATACTAAATCAAACCAAAACCTGTCCTGTAGGTGTATATTTGCGGGGGTTTCAATGGATATTGTAGCCTCTTCACAGCTGAATGCTACAACCCTAACACCAACCAGTGGACCCTGATTGCCCCCATGAGGATATGTCGAAGCGGCCTGGGGGTCGCTGCCTACAGAGGCAAGATCTATGCAGTAAGTTTGTGATATTAACATGCACCTCAAAGTTTTGGTTGTACCATATTTGTGGTGGTTGGAGTGTCACTGAATAACAATCATCTACTTTTGAGGACATTTGTTTGCGTCATTTACAAAATAAATAGCATGTGGATGTTTCCAGGGGAACAATAAAATCTAATCCTAATGAATTGCAAATCTGAATCTGCAAAATAATAAGCAAATAAATCTAATAAATAGAAAATGTGGAGTAGTGGAGTAAAATATGTGTCCAAGCCCGAGTCAGACCTGACTCGGCTGGTGACCAGAGACCACAGTCTGAAAAGCAAGTGAATACATAATAAAATTATATTAAACACTCAACAGCACTGAGTAAAAACTCCAGAAGCTCCCTTTATTTTAAACTAACCAGCTCAAAGATCAGCACTGTCAATAATTTTGCAACACAAGAATAGCACTGATGTTCTCTGAAGTCTATAAAATATAAACCTTAAATTTTCTAGAAACGTAGTGTGCACATCCTAAATCTATTAACAGCTTTCTTCGCATGTTTCCTTTTACTTCTTCTGGCTATCCTCGTCCTCAGTTTGTGTTTCCATGTTCTTCACATTTCACCTCGTCTCTTTTAGGTTGGAGGCAATGTTAGTGGGCACACCCACCTGTGCAGTGTTGAGGTCTACAACCCTCAAACCTACAAGTGGAGCACCACGCTGTCCATTTCCAAGCCCCGCAGCTACTTTGGTATTAGGGTGGTGTCAGTAACATGCACAAAATGGAGGACCCAAACGCAGACCAGAGACAAGAGAGGGTTCAAACAAAGGATGTTTAT
>JAUMHF010000024.1:15106848-15121230 GCA_032359275.1 Microctenopoma steveboyesi
ATTTAATATACATCAGTGTCGATGAGCCCTCTGCAGCAGACTGTCCTGCAGTATGGGCTCCGTCTCGTTACAACCCTCTTACAACCCAATCCAAAATCAAAAAAAAAAATTGCTCTACAGGTGCATCCTGTTTGTGTGATATCATCAGTGAGCATATCTTTCTGTCAGTCTCTCTCTCTTCTTGCTCTTTGCTGTCAGAAGTCAGTGATTAGCAATATGCTTGTTGTATGCTTGCTTATTTGTTTTAAGAAATGCTCTGCTTTATTTTCAACAAATCCCCCAAAGAGACACAAAGCCAACATTTATATTGTCCTGCTAACTGTTATTTCTTGTTTTACTGGCGCCTGGTGTAAATTCTGAGTCCAGGTTATAGAGCTCCCTCCCAGATGAGCCATGTTATTGGATTTGTAGCCTGTCTCTTGGATGTTTATACCACTAATTTGACACAGTGCAACCACCTAAAGGAAACGCAGAACAGTTGCTTCTTCATTACCCTTTTCTGTGTTAATTTACTGCTGGCTGTGCGTTGGGACAGTGCATCGGACAGTCCTGCTGTCTATGGACTGAGAGGGGAGAATTAAAACCGTGATGGCACAGCACGAAATAGATAGATCATGTAAATGATCTCTTGTTAATTCCAGTCAGAACTCTGCAGCATTCTGGATTACCTGGAGGCTTCTGAGTGAGTTATTGGGACATCATATCAGTAATGAATTACAGTAGTCCAGTCTAGAAGTAACAAATGCATGGACTCTCAGCATCTTTGAGAGAGGATATTTTTAATTTTAGAAATATTCTTAAATATTGTGTTCTGCGCCCCGATTAGCGAATTGTGTGCGTCCTCATTGGCTGTAAACCATTGTCAATCAATTTTCTCCGTGCCGTGTCTCCTGTACAGTAAAAAATGCATTCTCGTCCACTTGATTTAGTGCACACCTGAGTGCGATTGATGCTTTTACACCAACGAAAGTGACATTTTTTTGTTTTTAGTTAAGACATCTATCATTCTTTACATCCTTCATTATGTTCACTGCTTTAAGACTTTATTTTCCCCATTGAATAAGTGGTAAAGTTTGTTTACAGCTCTATTCTAGCTGCTGAGGCTGACCTGCTCTTTACTTTAACTAATTAAGTTTTGGATTAGCCACATTAATTTTAGATAGGTATAAAAAGTGCCTGCGTATTGAACGTAATGGTAAAACATCTTCTGACTGTTATCTAGAAAACAAAATAACTGGTGCAAGAAAAAATGTTCACCTTAACATATTTGTATGCATTGCATAAAAGGTGGATATGTGCACTCTTTAATATATAACACTTGGGTGGTGTTTGAGATTGTGTGTGTGTGTGTGTACGTTAGTAGTGGAATTTGTGGCTCTTCCTTTAGAAAACGCTGATGGGATGTTAGGTTCCATTTTAGGAGGCAGCCATGCTTATAAATCGCTTGATGTTGTTTTGCTGCAACGGTAGGGAAACAAGCACAAGAGATCAAAAGCGTTTGAAAATGAAGAAAAAATGAATGACAAAAGGTAAAAGTGGATAGATTTGAAAGGAAAAAAAGTTCCTCCTTCGTTGCCTTTTCCCTTTATCTACCTCTCTTTCTCCACCTGAGTGATTGTCACTTGCTGGTGTTTTCAATTGTGCTGAGAAGCACATCTGTTTCTGGTTTCCCTTTTAGAATGCTTTCATAAATTGCCAGATCAAAGCAGATACATCTAAAAGTTTTGTTTGACACAGACGAGTGAACAAAGAAATAATTTCTTTGCCAAATGACCCCTCTCCCCCAAGTAAAAGTTACTCCGTTTCAGGTTCCTTGTCAATGAGGGAAGGGCAGAGGAAAAACGGGTCTTATTTGGTATTACCTTCACTGCTGTTTTGTTTATGTACAGGATCATTATGTATTTCATAGATTATATAATTCATAATGTAATAAACCTCTGTGTGCACAACGGCTGATCCCATCCAGGTCTTTTATTGTTTTTGTATATTTGGCAAGACGTTTTGACATTACTATGGAGCTTCTATTTAAATTTGCTTTTCTGATACATGGGATAGAGGTTCTGGTAGTCAGGTGAAGTGGTTTTCCAAATTTTAGTTAATGCTCTTAGGGTCTGAGCACTTTGGATACATAGGCTAGGTACCGCTGTTCTGTCCCTGTACCAGAGTTTCTGCTCACAGACAGCTCATGTTCTGTTTTCTATGCAGACACAGTGTAAAGTTCCATTGGACAGAACCGTAGGGCTACTTTTTCTTATCAGATGCCTGTGTCATGTTAACTGTGAGAACGCCAACTGTTGTGGCCATAATGTGCTTAATCTTGGGTTTATATTATATTCTGATCCAGAATATGATGTTGGAAAACACAAACAGTTTTTAAAACATTTTAAAGGTTGTCCAGCTGATGTGTAATGATGTAAAATGTCCCTGGACTTGGACTACTGTATGCTTTTTAGCATTAGCATTAGCTTTATTGCCCTTTGTCCCACTGGCTCTACCTTTCTCTTCCAAAACTGTATGACCCAGAAACATCACCTTAATCTGATTGCTCATTAATTGCAATTGTGCAGGGTTTTGTTCTGGAATACAATGCGTCTCAAGGAAGCTAAACAACATTTCAGGTAGCTGGAAATTATTTACCTCCAGATATATTTGGCAAAATATTTTGCTTCGTACTTCTTATGTTTTCGAATATAAAAAATAGTTGTTCAGCTGATGTTGTGTTTACTAAAATTAGATTCCCTATAGGAATATATGTGGAGCACAGTTCTTGGTCACTGTCTTTCTTTTTGTAGAATTAGCTTTATAAATTATGTGTCTTCCATTGTAGAGTAACACATGGGACAACTGTCAGCATTATAACTTAACTAGCATTAACAAATTCATGAGGCACGTAATAAAATGACATGTGTGAACTTGCATTTTATGCTACCAATCCCCCACTTGCCCATAGGTACATAGCCACACTAAAACCTTGGTGTTTTTACCCCCAGCACTGGCACCCAGCTTCACAAACGTATATATGTATCGTATATATGTAGCCTCAGAACACATTTTTTCTTGAGGTAAATTCTAAATTGATAAATCTTGGGATATATTTCTGTGGTTTGACTATTATTCCAATAAAACATCCCTGAACTCACTAAAGGCAGATATTACACTGTGGCTTTGGACAGTACCACATGCAAGTTATCTAAATGTGGCATCATCTTTTTTTTTACATTTATTTATTTATTTTAGTTATGTTTTTGTACAAAGTTCTGCATGCAATTGTACTGTTGCTAATGCGTCAGAATTCCGGTTGGATTTGTCTGGCGTGTACTCCTTCTTTTTGGAGTAATTCAAGGGTTTGACTGCCAGATAACTTTTCATTTACAGCTACTTCCAACTGGTATTTCAAGGTTTTACTGATAGAAAAGATACAAGAAAAAAATGTAGTGATTCCTTATAAAAAACGCCTTTGGCACAAAGTCTTAATATAATTTAACTGAAATTGATGTGTTCAGCTCAAGATGTAAGGTTAGCAGTTTAGCAGTACACTAGTAGTAGTGAATGTGGGCTAATACTGTACATATTGTATTTACCTAATAAGTCAACAAGATTATGGTTATGTGCTACAAAATAAATCTAACTGTATTGTGTGTGTGCGTGTATGTGGGAGAGAGAGAGAGAGAGAGAGAGAGAGAGAGAGAGCAGTGAGTTTCTTGTTGACAAGGGTGCAGATATAATAAACCTCATATGCATATTGACAAATACAGTGTAATTTTCTTGACATTTGGCTGCCTGCTACATTTAACATCAGGTACAGAAAAAGTGGGAGCTCTGTCAAGCATGATCTGATTTCCTCCCTTTTTCTGTATATATATTAATGTATTAAACCACATCATATTTCTAGAGCTCACCAGAGACATGGAAAACCACATTTTTCCAAATATTATTTAACCATTTTCATATCTCCTGGGCTCACCAGAGATGTGGAACGTGATTAATGCTTAAACTACTTAATCAACACAAAGTTATTAGGAACATTGCTGTTAACATTCAGTGCCAAAGTTGTGTACCAGTTCAGGAAATGTGGTGCTGTGAACAAGTATTTGGCTCCTTCCCTATTTTGGATTTTTATTTTTGCATATTTGTCACACATCACGCACAACTCAGATCATCAAACACATTTTAATATTACACAATAATAAATCAAAACATGTTTTTAAATGATTATTTAATTTGACATGGGATTAATGCTGTCCAAAGCTGTCTGGCTCTAAGTGCCAAAGTAATTGCCCCTAAACCTGATAACTAGTTGTACCATCCTTTGCAGCTGCAAACAAGCATTTGTGATAACTGGTCATATCGCTGTGAAGAAATTTTGGCCCACTACTATTTGCAGAATTACTTTATTTCAGCAACACTGGAGGGTTTAACGCATTTATGGTTGATAAAAAGGTACTTATTTTTAAAAGTCCAATGCTCCTTGTTGGTACCTTTCCAGCTCTGTGCTGTCTTCTTTTGTCTTCTTCTCCCTTGTTTTATTTTCTCATCTCTTTAAACCCCAAACTCCCTCTTTTCTCCGCGCAGGTGAGTAATGTCATGTCAGAACACCGGCCTATTGTGTATTATTGGACATCAGACATCCTGCTCTCCCTCTCTTACTTCCTCATTCAGTATGCGTTTATCTTCTTCTTAGTCTTTTTTCTCACCCTCTTGGGACATTTATGTCTCCTGACAGGGTGTGTAAGGAGAGATGGATAGATGAATGAAGGAGAAGGTTGCATGGACAGTGTAAATAAATGGGAAATAGGTGGTGGTGAGAGCATGGAGATAGAATAAAAATAGATGGAATAATGAAAATGCAATGGAGAAATTGAACAGGTGAAAATAAATCAAGCAAAGAAGATGAGGCAAGGATATATATTTAACAGTCATTGCAACATATGTTTTCAAGAAATTCAGTATATGGAGTAAAATAGAAAAAAAGATGGCAGGCATAAGATGGCAATCTGGAAATTCATGCAAGCAAGGATAAAGGAGGGTGGACCAGAAAGTGAGAAGGGGAATGGAAAGAGAATAATTGTGGAATAGCTTGGTGTTGTGAAAAATGGCTGGTCAGTGTTTTGGCCTTAATCAATGTTTGATTAATATCAATTCATTTGACCAAGGCAGTGGGGCGGGGCTTCTCGCATAGATTGATTGGGGAGAGGGCACCAAGGACGAGCTACACTTTTTATATCTCTCCAGCTCTAGCTTGTTCTCTCTTTGTCTTTTGTGCTGACATATTGTATGAACTTTCAGCTTCTCTTATTGTGAGGGATCCTGTGTTTTAACTTTTCTAATATAAGCACGTACGTGCACGCGTGGACACACACACACACACACACACACACTCCACTAATTTTACCTTTCTGGTGGCTCAGTATCATACACATGCGAAGTAGATTTCATTTGTGCAAAATAAACAATCTAAAAATAACAACTGACACTTCCTCTAAGCCTCATTAAAGTCAAACATCCTCCTGAGAAGAATCTTTTCTTTGCTTTCACTTTTTAAAAAAGGTAAAAAGAAAAAGAATTAACAGACAGGAGAAGCAGTCATACAACAGTCAAAAACGGGGGAAAGACATGCAACTATGACATGCAACATATCACAAAAAAAAATTATTTGAACTGCAGCGGCACTGTGTTTAGCAGTGGAATAGTTTTCTGCTCATGTTCTGCTTCACATCCAAGAGGTACTTTGCCTGTATATATTTTTACTTTCAATAAAAGTAGAGTACACGTTGTTTCGTGCAAATAACTGTGCTTTTAAAGATCGACCAGAATTTGTTTTTGAAATAGCCTTCCTTTGATAATTTCTCTCATTTTTTCTAAATGATAGTGATTTGGAAATCAGCCTCAGAGAAATGTGATAGTAGTTGCACTTTTTATATGAGTGTGACTGTCACCTGTAAATGTATTTACCTCCATATTTTCCATGTCTTCATCCTTTAGAAAAGCAAATGATGACCTTGGAATAACAAGTGACAGATGCCCATGCATGCACATCCAAACTGTTGTGACCTTGTTGACAGACATTTGAAGATTCTGCTATGGCACAGGCTTTTTACTTGCATTTAATAGAGTATTTTATTATGCAGACTGTACCTTTTTATAAGGCTGACGCAGAGACAGCTGGACTGGCTGAACAAACAGATTTTGTAATAAGGTGAGCAGTGCTGCAAAAGCAGAACTAGACAGACTGACTGCACAGACAAAAGGCCGGACTAGGAGCCGCTAGGCCTTGAATGGAAACGTGTGTGGTTGAATGAGAGCAAGGTTTGAAATGGTTTTATGGTAAAATCTCTTTAGGGTAGTAGAGAAAGGGGTCTCCAGACTAAGGACAAATAAATCATATATTCTCTAAGCTGCTGAACAACAAAAACTACTTGATGGTATTTGAAGATTCTAATGTAAAAATACATCACCTTTTTGGCCTAAATCACAAAGTGGAACAGTGCCACAGATCCTTCACTTCCACTAATTGAGACATTACAGGATTTGATTACATTGTCTAATACATTCTCTGTGGTTGGATACTGTGGAAAATCACCTATGTACAAAATGAACTAATTCAACTAATTCAAACTTAAAACAAAGCAAAGAGAGAATGTGTTACATCCGCACTGTTACTTGTCAGTAAAACCATGGTTTATAACAGCACTCCCAAACTGACAAGTGAAACAGTCCAGCATCTGCTCACTACCTTACATACTACGTTCATGTGAGAGCCATGACCAGCTCTCACATGAACATAGTCTGATTGAACACGTGGACGCTAAGCTGAGACTTGTACATGATATAATATTTTCATACTGTTTAATGTCTATGATGTTTACAGGACTGTCATAACTCAGGTCAGGCAGCTGTCTTTGGCTGTTATCTTTTAACAGATCTATACAACATGTTTGCCAGAGGGATAGTCTGATAAAAGACTGCACAGCGTTCTGAGACATTTTTAAGAGATATTATCTCTGACAAGATGTGAAGAAATAGAATTTGAGTGAACAGTGTTTGATTTGTACTTTATTCGGTGCATCCCTGCTGGGGAGTTGACAGTAGCTGACTGCAGATACTACATGTGAAATAACATCTGGAGGATGTCAACACGGTCTGCCCCCTAATTTATGTAATAATGTGGCCAAAACATTAGAATCTCTTAGTAATATAATGACCTCAGTAAAAATAAACATAGAATTATAATCTCTCTCATATTTGTCTAGTTGTAACCTCATTACTAACAGACAGTGGCGGCGGGTGAAAAGTCTGTCTCACATGAAGAAGCAGAAGAAAAAGAAGAAGAAAGGAATCACATAAAAATGTTTTAGAAAAAACATTTAAAATTTAAATGAATAATTTAGATATTATACAGACAGTGAGTACTGTGTGTAATCTGCATTCAATAGTAGTAACAATGTTCTACTGAATGGCCATGTGCCCAAAGCCCAGCCTGCCTACAGGACTGACCTTACAGCTCCAGACCCGCGTTTTGTTACTAGTGGTGCTATGTCAGAGTGCATCTAAGAAATTATTTGCAATAGTGAGCAAGCCCAAAAAAATAATTTCACTAGCCACCACTGCTAACAGACATGAGATAGAGACCGAGCTTTACTTTAAGTTCAATATTAAGTAGTGAGTGAACACTCAAACTCATCAATGTGTGTCTAACACATCAAAGTTATGCTCACTGATTACTACATATCCACAAAAGCTCTGTTCTTATTTATGGAATTACTTGTGCTAGTACCTGGCACCCGTTGCATTGAGATTTTCAGCTGAAGCACTTTGTTTTGAATACATTTATGACTTTTCACGCATCTGTTAGCTTTTAAAAGGTGTCAAGTGTTTTTCTTTCCGTCGACACTTCGCCTGAAATGATGGAAATTGTGACTGTAAACATTTGTTCTTTGCTTGACCATTGTGCCCTTCTGAATATATACCACCTGACATGTCCTGAGATTGCATCCAGCGTCAAAGAAAAAAGATTTTTCTTTGGAATTAAATAGAAATGTATCTATAATTTTATAATATTATATAATAATAATATTGACAACAGCACACTGTAAAATAGTTGTAGAAATACTGTTATTTGAGTTCTGCTATTCTATATATTCTATGTCCAGGGTAGCCGATTATGATTTTGGTGCTAAATTACCATTTCCCTGACAAGGTCTAACTCAACCGTTTGCACTGACCCATCATTTGTCTTGTCCATTAACCTTTTAATGTATATTGTGGTTAGGCCAAACACTCACTTCTGATTTTCTATATTTTACCAGGGTGTTTAGAATGGCAGAAAGTTTAAAGCACAGTGACATCGAGGTAATTATGACATACTGTATGACAATACCATGGAATCCTGTCTTGGCCGACTGCATCCATAGCACTTAAACAATTATTTTTTGGTACCCTTTCTTGTGAAAGAACAGGAGACTAGGAGGGGTTTTGCCTTACCCTGTTAACTGTAAGACTGTGTGCACTTGCCAACTGTGTGCTGCTGTATGTGATCGGGTTTTCTAGGCTGCAGGAAGTGAGGTGGAAGAACACGTCTGGTCCAATCAAGGCTGGTATTCTTCAGTACAGAGCTATTTTTTAGGCTAACTAATAGCAGCCTGTTGTTCCGATAAATCACAGAATGGAGGAAAAATGAAGCCATCACGAAGATTGAGAGGAGAACACTGCGCCAGAACATCATTTTAATACTGTGTGTGTGTGTATAGTAAGAACCTCAAGAACTAAGGAAGAAAAATATGGGCAAATTACTTGTGTTTGTACATGCTCATGGTTTGTGTCTTTGAATATCTGAGTCTGAGAGACACTGTTTTTTTGTTGGGTTTGTTGTTTTTTAGGCTTTTCTGTCTTTCTGCCAGAAACGCAACTTTATTTTACTTGAACACCTGTTGGCTGTTCAGGTTATTATCCTGGTAATGTTCTCACAATGGCTTCCCAAATCCATTTTTCTCTGTGGGGCAGATTTGTTTCAGAAACTGCAAGTAGGAAATATGACAGAATCCTACCAAATATTTCACCAGTTTTGTTTGCCTCTCAAACATTGAAGATTCTGACTTTAAGTGGCCTTTGCAAAAACTTAAAGACCATATTGTCAACTATATTAAAATAGAATGCTTAGCTACAATATATATCGTTTTCAAAATTCTTATTTGACAATGAGGCCGCAGGAATTATCAACCCCACCTGGCAATAGTTATTTAATATGCTGTGCCCGTCTGCTCCAGATTAATTGCCAGTGGTAACAAGCTGCTGAGCTATGTCAGAAGAAAACGGTTTTGTAGTCCTAGTCTTCCAATTCGGAGCTAGTGACAAGAGATGGTTTTGGACATCAGACAAGCCCGCCAAATCTGCCTAATCACTCCTAATAAACAAGCTTCCGACCCAGGGTTTGGGAGCTGTTCTTTTTACAGGACTCTGACGCAAGCAATGGGTCAGCCCTCACCTGTTGGGGTCGAGAGCGACTGTGGTGTAGGTTAGCCTGAGCGGCGATGGATAAGAGGCAGACTCGAAGAACTCCCACAGATTTCCAAATTTAGTTATTTTATGTCATCAATTCGTCATCTCATATCATCATCTCCTCTGTCATGTCATCCCATCTGTTGCGCTACCCTGAAACCTCTGCTTAAATAGGGCAGTCACTCTGGGTTAACCTGTGTTCGGTGGAACCACTCCTGATCCAGGGTGAAAGCTTTGGTTCCTAAACGACAGAACACGATTAATCCTACATTCTCTTGATAAAGATGGGCTACAACAAAATAAGGTAAGTTATCTAATTGAATTTTAAAACACTTCTAGATTTACTACATCTCTGTCAATTTAAACAAATGAATAGGTGGCTCAATCTTCCCCCTCTCTTTGGACTCTTCCATTGACCTTATGATGATGTCACTAAGTTTTTAAAACAGGAAGGTGTTTAGGACTTCCTCCTTTTGTCTCCTGGACACATGCTGTAAGTATACTAGCAAACAATTTAAATTACAACAAATGCTTTAACAAATAATTTAATAAACAATCAATTTAAATAATATTTGTGTGTGTTTGTCTTTGTTCAGAAATGTGATGTATTACGGTACCTTACTAACACAAACAAACCCGGGATAGTGAGTGAAGCAAAGTTTCAAACATATCTGACAAAGTTAAACTGTAACCAAATTAAATAAATGTGAACAAACAAATAAACTGGTGACAAATGTGGTGTGATCTCACCCACTTTGTCACAGTGACTAAGAGCTATGGATAATAACAATACACCTAAGGAAGGGAGGACCAGACTTCAGACTATTACGATTGACCTTCCCCCTCCCTCCACCCATCAACCTCAACCTCTCGATTGTATATGTGTGTGTGTGTGTGTTTGATATACATATATATGTACATATTATTATATTTAGTAAAATTATATATATATATATATATATATGTATATATGTATATATATATGTATATATGTATATATGTATATATATATATATATATATGTATATATGTATATATATATATATATATATGTATATATTTATATATATATATATATATATATATATATATATATACATACATACACTTACACTCCTTGTAAGTTGGTTTCACTATGAACAGTATTAAAGAAAGGGGCAAAGTGACGAAGCAAGATAGCACCAGAGGTGAAAATAATGTCACCTTAACATGGGAAAAAAGTGGCCCACATAGTCATTGCAGTGTAGTGGGTGGATTTTTTTTACAAAAGACAGGATTGTAGGCAGTTAATTTAAAGGAAAATATGTCTTGTCAAAACACCAGATCATTTTTGTTTTATTAGTTGCATGGGATCACATACGTCCTGGGAGGAGACAGCACTGACTGACTGATGGCACTGTGTGCTTCTCCTTTCAAGTTTGTGGCCTTCGTCGGGGTTGGTTCTTTAAATGCAGTGTATTGTTAGCAAGCTATGGTTATGATGAATCACATGTGTAAAGTAAGCTGAAGCAGTTCTATATTCATAGAGAAATAATGGGGTCACACCATCAGCAGAGCTTCAGGTTACAGTGGCCTAAGAATAGTGGTTGATGAAGGATTTCATCAGGTGAAAGATGCTATTTATGGCACACCTGTACAGTACATCACTACCAGTGATTCACTTGGTGGTGAATAACAGGAAAGCCGCGAGTGATGAATCGGTGTTCTGTATCCTGGGAGGTCATCCGGATGACATCAAGAGCGATTAGGGGCCTTGTCCCCAATCTATCAGGGGACAACCGTTGTATTTCATCATCACATCTACACCCTCTCCCTTCCCTCTCCATGGGAAACCGCTGTCTAGAAACATGTCCATTTAAGTGTGTGGTCGTGGACAAGGTCATAGCCCAACTATGTATGTATGTATGTATGTGTTTTGTGTGTATGTGTGCGTTTTTACTGTAATATATACCACAAAGACAAAGGAAGAGACATTGGGATGGATCGGCTAAGCTATCTCTGACCCCCAAGGAGTCATCCTTCAGAACTAGATCTAATCCCGGAGGACAGGTACGGTCCCGTACTCACCCTGGGTGGATCCAAAGCTCTATTGCTATGTGCAGGCAGCTGGAGGAGTGGTTGGACTAATTATGCATACAGTGAGGTTGACAGGTGTGGGACTCCTGACATGTCCTTTAGTCTTCAGTAGGCATTAGTCTTTGTGACTGCCTTTGTGTCTTGTGGCCTCTCTGACTGTTTTTGGAAACTCTGCTGACGCCTAAGATGCTTTGATAAGATGGAAGACGATCCTAGCAGGTCAGCAGACTTTAGACCGTATCTGAACCTTTAGAATGAATCCTGTGACTGAAACAGCTTCCAGATCCTTTACTCAGATTTATTTAGGATTTAAGTGTTTTTAATTTTTAAGAAAAATATTACAGCTAGGAGTTTTGCATTCACAGTTTTACATAGCACAGCGTTACAATCCCTATGAGCATCAAAATGAAAAGTTATCAAGTAGTGGCATTCATATTCTATGGTGTATGCGCAGCCGGTTTTTCAGGTCAGAGAGTATATGAAACATGCAACTGGTGAAGTGATCCCGACAAGTGCTGCCTAGCACCATCAGGCTAATGTTAAATGCTATCAGTCACACTGGAGGAGCAGACAGACCTGCACTCTTCCTCCTCCGCTTTCAGCTCTGTCCAGCTTCACTTTAAGCCAGTGATGACACTTAATTAGATCATAATTGAGATCCGCATTGTCATATAAGAACAAGGGCAGTTCCCAAAAATATTTGTGAATTGACTGATATATTGTTAAACTAAACAACATATCAACTTCTTAATTTGAAAAGTATGTTTTTGCAGGATTGGGACGAATAACTCCCACTATAGGTGTGAACATAAAGGCAACATTAAAAATGGTACGTCATAATGCTAATAACAGATGAACACCTGTGTATAAAAATTGGTCTACAGTGGGTCTTAAGTTGAGCAACAACTTACACGTTGATTCATATTATCAGTGTTTTGCATTGGTAAGCACCCAGAGCAGTTTCTTGTACTGTCAATTAAATCACAATGGCTTTTTCTGTACGAGCTTTCTTTCTTGAGAAACACGCTTCAGGATGTGAATAGCTTACCTCTACGTCCTCTGTGATTTCTCCCTACTTTTCTCCCTTACAAACTGAGGATCTACAACCACAGCTCGTGGCTACTGAACTACTTGACCAGAAGAGAAAAAAACGGTACCACAAAGAACATCAACAGACTCTGCATTTTAGCTCACTTTCCTGTTGTTCTTAACTGTTCTTTCTCTCTCTCATATTCTACTGTAACACAACTGAATATTATTTTTGCCTCTGTGTTCCTCCCCCCACCCTTTTCTCTCTGTCTCTCTCCATCCTTGGCTTCACAGTATTCATCCCTGAGGGCCAATCGATAGACTGCAACAGCCTTTCAATGAAATCTCCCCAGTGCTACCGGAGAAAAGAAACGGTGTTCAATCGAACCGATAACTCTCTCTTTCTGCTCCTTTTGATCACTCCTTCTCTCCCTTTCTATATATACAATCTGCCTTCCTCTCTACTTTGTGCTTTGGTGTGAGGAGGATGATAGGGAGGTGGTATAGGCAGCATTCAGAGGCCACAGCTGGAGGCTTGTTTGATCTTCAGTAGGGTGGGATACTACAGAACCATCACGCCACAGGCAGTGTAAATTACCTCTGAGTAATGCAAAGGACATAAAGTAGGCACTGGGGAGGCGAGAACAGGTATGCTGTAGGCACATTCAGTCTTATGGTCAGAGTGAAAAAATTACAGAGGAAGACATAAGCTGACAAGTTAAACAAGACAAGGCAAATAACAGAAACCTTTACATGATCCAACCACAAGCCTGACACAGCTGCAGTCCATGTTTCCCTCTGTACACGTATGTCTGCACAACTGACAACAGCTGACAAAAAGTTGTTGGTGTGAGGCATAAGGGCAAATGTCAGCATTTTATTTTCAGGAATTCAGAGTTAACATCTTAAATTCCTGAAAGGAGGCAAAACAGCAGCTCATGAAATCAGCTTTTAATTTTTGTCGATTTCCCACTGTGAAACATATGTGATGTCTGTGTGAAAAGCTGATTTGTCAGTCACAGCTAATTGTGAAAAATCAGTAAAGGCACAGGCCAAACGATTTTTTGTGACTCCTCGTACAGATGGTGGTTTTAGTCCTGATACTGCAGGAATTATTTAGTAGGTAGGAGAGACAGACTGGCTCTATATTCATTAGAACTAACATACTTTTATAAACACTGCATGGAAGGAGGAGGCTATTAAAATAAGGCTTATTGCCCGACTCCTCAAGTGTCATTTGGTTAATAATTGTAATTACTGTTTTATACTGAGATGAAATATGTCATGCTGAAATATGAAACTGAAGCTTTCCTCGAGCAGGGTTGTTGGATGAACACAGATGTTACCCTAGAATTCAGGCGACCCATCATGAACTAGGTGGACAGGCACAGAAGAGGATGTTTCAGTAACAATCACAATTGAGTAGTAAGAATAGTGCAATTTTGGTGTCAAGAATCAATGGGATTCACACTAATGGTTTACTACTGGCAGGCTGCCAAGTGTGCTCTTTGCGGAGGAAAAGCCCGGGTGACTCAAGGGGCCCAGAATTTGACAGAGACCCTGCAACATTCCTGGATTGTACATAGTTATGGTGTCAGAATTGCTGTTGAGCTGTTGTCAAGAAGCCCAACATTTCTAGCATCACATTTGCAGTTTAGCTGCATAGTTCTGTCATTTCTCTGTTGGTGGATGCCAGAAATAGGCTTCCATCCATCCATCCATTGTCTTCCGCTTATCCGAAATCGGGTCGCGGTGGGTGCTGGAGCCTATCCCAGCTACCTT
>JAUMHF010000024.1:15130944-15179940 GCA_032359275.1 Microctenopoma steveboyesi
TGAAGCTGATGTGATAGAAGCAGGAACAGTGAGAGGTCTTATGGAGACCATGCTTCAACAGACCAGAGCTGTTTTTAAAAGAAGAAACTCAGACAGGTGGTTTATCAGTAGTCAAGGTACGGTAAGCCTTGGTGAGACGATGGTAAGAGAAGTTTTACAGCAACAGCAACTATGGCACAGAGGTGTAGTGGTTCCCACTTACAGCAGGTCACCTTTCAGAATACCTTTCTGGGGAGTGTGCATGTTCTTCCCAGGTCTGCATGGGCTCTTTCTCTCTCTGCTCTGCTCTGGCTTCCCGTCACCATTCTCAGACATGCAGTCTGGTTAATTAGTGATTTTAATATGTGTAAACGTTTGTCTCTGTTTGTCAGCCCTGTGAAAGACTGGTGACCTGTCCAGGGTGCACCATACCTCCAGCACTCCTAGAAGCAACCATGAACAATGGATAGATTAATGGATGATTTAAATTACTGATTTAGTCCCCTAACAATCAAATATTTTTCAATACATTTTTAAAAGCTATAGTATAAAAATTTAATGAAAACATTCAACATAAAAATTCTGGGGTCACAACCCATTGTGAAATATTGTTATGCTGACTCCTATATAGTCTGTATTATCCTGACAATTGCCAGAACATCCAGACTGTTGACTCACATGGCGGCAATAAACCCTAACAAAACATAAAGCTAATTCACTTTAGACTCCATCTACCCTTTCCCCCTGTCGGCAGTAATACTGCAGTACAGTGGCTGTGGAAGACAGGCTTCCTTGCATGCGGCAGTCAACCATCTGCTCTTACTGCTGTAGCAGAAAGGGGTTCATCAGAGAAATCCACCCACCGGAGGATTAAGTTGGATGATCACGATATAAACAAAATGCTCAGGAGCTCAGTGATGGTCAAATAGTTTGTGCTCAGTCACCTGTGAGACAATCCCTCAGTTTTAGAAATGGAGAATGATGCATTGCCGTCTCTTCATCTCTGAGAGAAGAGAATCTTGAGCGATCTGTTGAGTTTCAAGAGAGACGGCAATATGCTGCGGGCATTTCTGCTGTAAATATAGAGACAGGAAGAAGTTAGGGATTTGCTCTCATCTATTTATGGTAATTCTACGAGACAATCAGACACAAATCCATCGCATGCACCGCAAATCCCACCTACAATACCAACACACAATAATGCACTCCGCTTTGCTTTCTGTCCACCGTTTGTGTACACCCACAAGATCCACACACACACACACACACACACACAAGCGCTTACTCAAAGCCCACTGCAGTGTGGAAGTTGAGTAGAACAGAAACAGTTCAAGTTGAAATGGAGATATAGTGCAATCAGTGTAAATGCAGGGGAGATTCAATTAAATTCTCTCTGCAGAGGAAAAACCCTACACACAATAAAACCGTCTCTCCTCTGATTCCATTATGTTGTCACTAACCATGAATCACAATGAAAACAGATTTTCGTGAAATGTTGAGAATAAATTATTTTCCTAACTCCTGGCTATGTTTTAATTATATACAGCACTTCCTTTGACTCATGTGCCACTGAGGAATCCTTTTAGTTTAAGATGAAGAAACTGAGGAAAAAGAATTTCAATTCAGTTTCGCAATCACATATTTCACGATTTAAGTTTGTTACTTCAATTTACATATCAAAATTACCAACAACATTATAATCAATTTCGTTTCCATAAGCACATTCTCCTATTTTCCACCTCAGGAGTCCAGGCCCAGCGCTTCCACTGACACAAAACTGTCGCCATTTCTGAAAGAAGGTGTTTGTGTGTGAAGATTCACTGCTAAGTGAAGAGAGGATTTGAGAAAATATTTCAAATACAGAGTGAAAAGTCCCTGAGGACCATCAGTCAGAAGACAGCAGCACTTAGGAACTAAAATAGAGCCAGGCAGAGAGCATAATTAGGCATTTTAAGTGCTTTACATAATACAGTCAGTCATAATGAAGGCCCTGTGGGATCCAAAGGCTGGGCGGCTATTGTCACTCTGCCGCAGGAGAAGGATTCATAAGACGACACCAAAAAGATGGAAAGATGAGGAGAAATGGAGAAGCGGAAAGTGATAATGCATACAAATCTATAGTTACAGAACATAAAAATAAAATAGTAAAATAGATTTAACTTAATGAACATAGTGTCGTCAATGATTTCCATTTTTTAATTGTCTACCCCAGAGAGCACAAGCATATCAAGACAAACTGATCAATAGAAAATGTGATTTTGTTAAATACATAACAAGGGCAGTGTAATACTGAACTGTAACAACAGTTCCCTGTCTTGCTCTCACCCCACCTCTTCCTGTCATTATTTAATGAGTGAACCACTTGATGTTGACAGCGGATTGATACAGGCTCTTAATGAATGATGTTTTATTAATGGTCCCGTAATCGGATTACCTGCAGGCAGACAGGCTCCATCTATCACTCTCCTTGGAAGTCTAACAAGAAAAGAAGAATAATGCATCCTGTGGAACAGAGACACTTGCCTGATCAAAATTAAACATTAATCAGCCAATCAGAGTTCTGCTTGTTCCAGCATTGGTCCATATAGAAGACAATCAGGTAAATACGTGTTTGCAATAATCACAACCAAGAATGCTTTTGTTGGTGAATGATAAACAGCTCAAGGTGTGAAGCCATCTGAGGCTTATGCAGTTTGGAAAGTTATAGTCCAAAAAATATACATTCAAAATATTTGGAAATCTGTTAAGGGTTCCTCTAAGTTTGTCAAGAGTTGATTTTAAAACCTATGAATCTAATCGTCCCAGCATTTTCTTTGAGATGAATCACCGCCTGTAACCTATGTGCAGATGATTAATTTTTTTGTTAACTTATGCCAAGTGCTAACACTCCCATATTCATGCCTTTATGCAGTACACTTACCAGGCTTAATGTTTAAATATTTAGGTCTGACTTTGGGTGCTTTGACACCTAAAATGAGACTTTGAATATCTGTCTGTGTTCATTTGGGGAATCAGTTAAAAGATCAGCCTGTTTACCTAATGCTATAAAACTCAGTACTCACCCACATGAGAGGTGTTACCTGAAAGTAGGCCTACGGCAGCATGAAAAATGAGAGACACAGCGTTCACTAAGTTCTCTCCCGCAGCAGCTTTCAGCCTTCAGAAAGCAACCAGGGCAAGAAAGAAGTATCATATGTTAACTTTTTAAGTATAATTTATGGATCTGCTGTGATTGAGGTGTCAGGATTTATGACCAGACCCACTGACAGCAATTACTCCCATAACACTAATGCAACTGAAAACTCTGCTTTGATAGATCTAGTTATTAATGCAAGTACACAGGTATGCAGCTAGTAAGGGCACCCCAGAAAGGTTAGATTTATCACTGTGACATTTTACTTGTATTATGCACAGACATTCTCATGGCGAGGCCGAAGGGCAGGCAGAGGAAAGTGCGATACCCTTCGAAAGTACCCCAAACCCAAAAACATGTAACTTCCGAACCCAGATGTATACACTCTTGTGCCAAGATCACCTCCAAAAAAAAACTCCCATCATAATGTCTACAGGAAAGAAAACTAAACAAATAATGAGGTTATTGTCATGTTAGCTTTAAGATTTGTTAAGTAGTTTTCATCTTTCTGAAAGAAAAGGAAAAACAAGATAAACAAAGGTGTACTGAAAAAGGTTGTTTGTCAGAAGACTGAAAAAAACAAATGTTCTCATTTAGTCATTCTGAAGTGCTGCCAGGAGAAAGTCTGGATGAAAAAATATTTTTTGAAATAAATTTAAATGCTGTTTGAAATTAAATCACACCACTTTCCACCGCAGGACATCATAGTTCTGTCATGTACTTACTTGTCACATTATTTATACAAACTGGAAAATACAAAAGTGGCCATGGCCACAGTTGTGTGTGTGTCTACCTCCATTACTCCTGTTGTGTGAACACAACTCACAATAGGTCAAGGTCAAGATAAGGGTCAGAGATAGACAGGGAGTCGTTAGGGTTAATGTAAGTGTCTTGGGAATGTGAATGTATATAATGTGATATAACATAAATGCGTCCATGTTATATCCTCTGGATTGATGTAAAAACAATTCTGTCTGTGCATGCTTCAATGTTTGTTTTGTGATTTGGGATCCTGTTTGTGAAACCAGATTGAAAGTGTATCAAACCAATTTTTAAAAACATAAAGCAGAAGTTTTAAGAATCTGTGTTTTCAGCAAGTCAAGAAAATGAATGGCATAAACTATAGAGCTTGGGAAATAGCAAGTCCTCAAATGTCTATAGACAGGGCTTCCGTTGATAGTGCCTACAAAGCAATATTTTAGATTTACTGCAAAACTGTTTCCATGGAAATAAGATGCACAGACCTGCCTCTTTCTGGCGAGTGAACCTCAGGGATACCTGTGTGAGCCCACGTGGTGATCCACTGATAGTATGGACAGCACTTCTTGTTTCATGTGTGTCCTGCTGCAATTAACACTTCGGAGCTAATGTTTTAATGGAGTGTGGGAGGTGTTCCTGCATGATAAACCAGACTCTCTGAAGCTCTGCATTACCATGTGTGTCGACTGCTAATGAAAGTGGCTGAAGTCTGAGCCATACAAAATATTCATTTGGACACTCTCTTCAAACTCTCAACTATCTTGAAGGTGCAGTGCATGTTTCCAAAGACACTACTGTTCTTTGGTTTCATGCTAATATTTCTTTACATCTATAGTCACCGAGGTGACAGCTTTTTCTGGGTGTTACACAGTGTTTGGTGGTCAGGAGTTGGAAAGGAGTTGTGTATTTTTCACTGTACCAGCAGCTTCTAATGTGTGGAGTGATGTACAAAAGAGATCAGTGGGATTTCTGACGCAGCACAAGGCTCCTCT
Source organism: Microctenopoma steveboyesi (assembly GCA_032359275.1). Lineage (NCBI taxonomy): Eukaryota > Metazoa > Chordata > Actinopteri > Anabantiformes > Anabantidae > Microctenopoma > Microctenopoma steveboyesi. The sequence continues at coordinate 15,135,808 of JAUMHF010000024.1, forward strand.
CATGTTGGTGAGAAACAGAGGTGGGTAACGCAACATGGGTCAAAAATAGCTGCGTTGTTGTGTTCCTCCAATGTAAATATGTTACAAGTCATTTGTAGATCTTCTTCACTTTACCAATTGATCTGTGAACATACAAGACATTTACATTTACAAACCTTTTTGCATGCCCCTAATCTTAAGTGTGGACTGTTTATGATGCAACTACAATCTTCACTGACAGTTATCTCCTACAAAGGGACTAGTTTATTTAGATTAGCTGTGCAGACAAAATGAAAAAATATGTGTAGTGTGCAACTTTAAAACATGTACTTTGACTATTATGACAGTTCATAATGACAATAATGCACAACAGTGTTATTGTAACACTATTAAATACTATCTCTCAAAGCTAGTTGCAAAGTCTTGTTCAATTTCACGATTTTGTAAGTTTTTCTTTTTGTAATATACAGCAAGTTGTTTATGTATAAGAAGATCTTATAGGAAAGAACTTTAGATCTTCCAACAAAGCTGTTGGAGTGAACAGGAACACAGTGATTGCCCAGTACTACAATTGCAAAGTTTACCAATGTGTCACGAACAAAGTATGAACTCCTACAAAGCTTAACTCGAGGACAGGGCTTAGAGAACTTTGTCACAAACTGTTCAGATAACTGAAGAAGTGACCCTGAACTTTATTTAAAGGTTGGAAATATGACAAATATTCTTCTCTCCATAATGCAGAGAATGCAGTAAAACTTTTTTCACACTTGTTTTTTCACACACTTGTCTTAACTCATGTATTTATGACATGTTAACATAACTGTTCCTAATCATTTACAAACATTTATACATGTGTTGTTCATGGTTAAGTCACTATTTATTTATGGCTTATTAAGCCATTACTACTGAACATTATTATAAAGTGTTACACTTTTTTGTAGGTAGTTATGTAGTAAAGTCAGCAACAAAAAACACTCATGTTCATGGAAGCAAAGGTAAAGAAGGTGAAAGGAGGAGGAGCTGTTACAGGTCAGAGGAAAACCATGCAATAAAGATTAGGGAGGCAAGATTAATTATGAGGTTGCAAAGCTACAGCACACAGGGGCCTGAGAGAGCTACAGTTTCCGTGGCTCAGCCCTTCCCCTACATGGCAGTTGTGTTGAAACCTCAGGGAGGAAGAGGGAGTTTTCTCCATAGCCCCACTTTCCCTCTTCACTCCAGCACTGTATTGACTATTTGGCAGAACATGGGTTGAGCTCAAGAGGCTCTTGACCTGAGAGCACATTTTCATTACTACCAAGTTTTTGTGTTGAAAAATGTAACAGAGAGAGAGTGAATGTGTTTAAGTCCAACAATGTCATCATTTAGCTTTCGAAACGATACACTATGCTGCGCAATGAGGAAATCTACATATGCCAACAATAAACACTTCTCTTCTGGTAAAGTTGCTGTTTGCATGTTTGCTGTGCACAATCCCATGTTTGCTCATGTTTTCATATTTTTTTCTGTTCTTCCATATTTTACATACGTCTTCTCTGAGACATTCATCCGTTATGATTCCTTTTTTATTGATTACAATATGATACAATGAACAGATGCATTGAGATGATCAGCTTTTGTCACCATAGATCATTGTATACTCATTGATTAACTAGAAGAAAATGTTGGTGTCTCCAGAATAACAACGGCTCAGCCAAAGTCTTACCTGCCTGAAAGAACACAGTTTGTTTCAACATTTGCAGATGTGAATTGCGCGGTACCCCAGGGCTAGATTCTCCTCTTCTATCTGGATACTTCCCCCATATGCCAGATTATACACAGTCATGGATTTAGTTTCAGCCTTTATGCTGATGATATGCATTAAGAAAGCTTTACGTCCCTATAAGGGCTGGTGACCCTGGTAATTTAAAGTTCTGCTTCAAACACACACACACACACACGCACACACACACATGCTGTACTCAAGTAGCCTGAAGAAGAATAAAAAATTACACATAGTTATCTAAATTAAAAGTGAGATACAACCATATGTACTATGAATACTAATAACTCTAATTGTGTTTCCATGTTATTTTCCTTAGATGGACTGTAGTTGCCTCATTTACTTAAGAAAAGACTTTTCTTAAACCTTATAAAAACACTGCTAAAACTCACCACAACTCGCCAAAACGGATGGTGGTCGTTCAGAGATGCTCTGGGGTTGCTTGAATTCCTCTGGTCCTAGAAATGTACACGGTGTGGAGAGCAAGATCATTAGATGTTCCAACAGGACAACAATCCCAAGTGTGTACCCACGTGTACTTAAGAAACCATCAAGGCTTGGTTTCAGAAGTCCTATAAGATCCTAAAGCTCCTCACCTGCCTTGAATTTTACAGAAAAACTCAGGAGGGATTTCAAGAACATGCAGGCACCATACAGAACCAAGAATATTAGTAAACTAGAGGCCAGTGCCCATGAATAATGGGCTAAGATTCCTCAGGAATGTTGCCAGAAGCTGGTATCTGGCTATGAATCATGCAGCAAAAGGTTGTTTTACTAAGCAACAGGCAAGGCAGGCAAATGCTTGGAGTCCCATAAGAAGTAGGGGACCCCCAAGGACTGACCAACTTAGAACAGTGGCAAGGTGCAAAGTTTGCATGACAGTAGTGGCTGTAAAGTTGCATATTGTGTTGAATTTAGAGGAACCACTTAACCTACTAGCATTGTTTTTGATTGATTTGTTCACTTCCAGCAGCTGAAGGTTGGTAAATCTTGTCAATACACCTAATTTGCAATGGGGTTTGAATAATATTCAGGCCAAATGTAGTAATCAGATGGTAAATAAAAAAGTAAGTCAAGGAGCAGTTCATGACAGGCTTTGTTTGACTAAATGTTTTTGCATTTGACCATGGTACACAAAATCATTAAATCAGGATGTGATTGAATTCAAAACTTTCAGCTTTAGTATAAAGAGTTCGACAAAAGTGTGAACAATTGGACAAATGCCCCCCAAAAATATAATTATTCCAATATTTATGCAACTACAAGATCTTCGGGTGCCTTCTGTAATTTCCACTGACTTCATTTTTTATTTGCAATATTCTTTACATTAACTTTAAATACCAGTATAAATGTATGGTCTGGTAGTCAAGGATTCCTAGGCTGGTAGTAAGCTAGGCTGCAGAGCCTTCTCCCAGGTTAGAGGAGAGTGTGTGTGAGGGCTGGGAGGGGTCATCCACAATGCTGGTTACTGTGCGGATGCAGTATACTGTAAGAATGTGATCCCAATGATCATTTCAGTCGTCTTCACTTCACCACAGACCTGCGGTGAGAAGCTGCGCTATTCCCATACCAGGCTGTGACGCAGCTGCTGAGGATGTTCTCCGTGCTTCCTCTGTGTGGTGAGGACGGGTGGGAGGAGAAGGCCTCTCCCGAGTCTCTGCAGGTAGTAGAGACACTGTTGAGAGCTGATGTCGACGGTCCACATGAGGTGTTCTGTGATGTGAACACCAAAGATATTAGTGCTCTGAATGATCTCCATCGCGGGGGCTTTGAAGCTCAGTGGAGAGTGAGCGCGACATCACAGCCATATATGTCAACAGCCACATCTTCAGACCTGGAGCTAAGAGAAAACTGTCTCGTTTCAGCGCCGTGACAACAGCGTGGCTACATAAGGACATTTTAAGTAGTACAATTTAGAGGAAAAATCAAGTTTTCGTCAGTTTTATCTACATCTTAGCCTACATGACAAGTGTGAGCTGAATTCACATAACACATCACACATGCCTAGATATTAAAGTTGCAGAGCCTTGTGAGTTAATGTTTAATCCTGGAAGTGTTAGGCAGGGAGAGCAATATGTTCCTTGTCCTCCCCGAGGCTAGTTGGCAGCCACGGAGCTCAGTACAGCTTGAGTCAGTGCCTGTTTACTAGAGAGGGAAGAGCAGAGGAATGGGGGAGAACTCACAACAACACGACGACCAACGTCAATGGTTTTCTATGATTATTTTTGTTACCTCGAAGGTAGGTTATTTAGAATTCTAAAAAATGTGAGGAACACAGATGCCTGGGGGTTCACTTTCTTGGAAGTTACCTACATTTTACTCAGAACATCCATCCCAAATGTAACTTCAGAGAATAACTCAAGTTTCCTCTGAGCCTAAGACTGACCAAAGCTGTATGTTTTAGTCTTGAAGATAACCGTGGAGATGATATGCGCTTCCAGCCTCAGTGATACTGATTAAAGATGACATGCACAAACGAAGATTAACGGTTCGAGACTGATGGCATTCACAGACAAATCAGCAAAGACAGGTAGGGTAAACAGTGAAATGAAATAGAATTTGAATTATCAAACTACATTTTCATTCATGTTGATATGACAATAAGCAGAAATACAGCAACCTGAAGAGCTGACAGAAACCGTACACACCTTTATGCAGTCAATATAAATGAAACAGTTCAATCTTGTATCCAAAATAACTGTAGAAAACAACATACAAATGTCCACAGTTACAAACATATAGTAGAATTAACACCATAGTGGCAGCTTTAATAAAAAAGGAGAAGTAGAATTCATGACAAAGCTGCTACGCTGGATTGCTTTAGATTCTAATTGAAGCTGATGTAGATTACATGTTCATTTCAATTCATTAATAAAAGAAAAAATGCATTAAAAATTATTAAATGTTTGCGTTTTGTGAAGCTGTCACAAAATAAATAAGGTTTACTGCGTAGGGGCACATACACACACACACATATATATATGTATATATATATGTATAGATACAGCCTCTCTTACACACACGTCATTAGAGTAGAGATCACAAAGTACATTAAATACACGGCCGAGAACCTCCTGAGAATGAAGCTGCATGTATTCAGCTGCCTATTAACAGATTAAGTCCCACTGAACTGTTACTGAACTGTTGGGTTAACAAGATGCAACTTTTTTTTGTGCATTGCGTTTATATTAATGTACATTTGAAAGCAGTCCGTGGGATTGATTCCCACGAGTGTCTGGTAATTTGAGTCAGACTTACATTAATGATTTGACTATTGACTTGCTCAATCAGCTTTATTACTAGGCCTCCAAAACCTTCTTTTTCAGATGTTGACTTGCTGGTGTGTTTTGGGTAATTGTCCTGCGTTTTACCTGAACTGTGCTTGAGCTTGAGGTCCCAAACTGATGGCCTGATTATTTATTCATGGTTCCATAAATGATGGGAAGTTGTCCCAGGTCCTGAAGCTGCAAAGCAGCCCTGGACCATCAGACTCTATTTGACTGTTGGTATGATGTGATGCTGTGTGACTTTTATGGCAGATATAACAGGACACACGCCTTCCAAAAAGTCCACACTCTGTTTTATCAGTCTACAGTCGTACTACCGAAAGTCGTAGGTATCAAGATGAGACGGGCTTTTGTGTTTTTCTTTGTCATTTGTGGTTTTTGCCTTGGAAGCTACTTTTGCACGAGGCTGTTTAAGTTGAGTCATTAACATTGACTTCAACCGAAGTAAGCGGAGGCTGCAGCTCTTTAGATGTCCTTTTTTTTGTGGGGGATAATGGCTCTCAACAGGACAGGCAGTAATCAGGCCATTGTGTGGCTAGTGAAATTGAACTTAGCTTAGCCCCAAGAAAAATTTAGTGCATTAGCTTAGCATGTGGTAAATAAAACCCAGACAGCTACGAGAAATGAGGCTTAACTGAACTGAGTCCTCCTCTACAAACATGAAAAGTGCTACAGGCAATCTAGATGAGTGAGAGAAAGCAGACAAAGACCAGGGACTGTAATGTCACATCAAACCTTTTATCCCTTGAGGCTGCAGAGATTTGGATGATGGTGACACTACAGGGAAAATGTATTTGCCTCCATTTGCCTTTTTGGTAGCATGAGATTAAAGAGAAAAAAAAAGCCAAAACAGGCACTCTGACCACTTGATGAACTGCAAAACCTGTGAAATGGTATGTGTCCGTCTGTGTAAGTGGGCAAGCGCGATACAAAAATGCATGTGCGCAGGTCCAACTGAACTGCACTGATGCATGCTGGCCCACGTGTGACAATCTCGGTACCTGTGTGTTTATTTGGTGCCGTCACCAAACACAGCTCCTCACCTGCACCTTTCTGTTGAACCACGCTGGCAAAGTGTGAGCTCCCTCTGTCTCAAAACACCTCTCTGTTCATCTAGAGTGCTCTTTATATAAAAGACACCCCTCTGCGTCCCTGGAATGGTTCTTACTTGCAGTCCATCTCTCTTCTGTTTTGCCACCCGATTTTTCCCCCTGTAAATCTCTTTGTGTCTGTGTGGCCAATTTTGGTCCTCCAAACAAAACATGACAAACACTGGAAGTGAAATGACATTATTTCTTTCCACTGTAATGCAATCAAGCTTTTGATGAGTTTTTGTCCTCTATGTTTTTGCCATTTGCTGCTGTTTCGCTGATCTCTGCTGGTATTGATAACAAAAATAATTTAAAGCAATGGGGAGATATTCTTAAGCTCCCAATTTGTTTGACCGTAGTCTGCTATTGAGAGCACAAAATGCCTGATTCCTCTTGACGGACTGAGATTTGCACTTAGTATTTTCCTGTTCAGATCAGTGCTTTATAAATGATATTGAGAGTCATAAGAGGATTATATCATGATGCTCCATTTACAATCTGCATGCTAAACCATTTAACATTAAGGCTACTCTATAAATATAGTGCTTAAATACTGTTATCCAGGCTTTATTCTGCCTCTCTGTGATGAAATTATGGATAAAATCAGCAAGAAAGAAAGACGCTCTTTTCCATGCAGTGTGAAGAATGGGCGTGGAGATGTGATTTACAGACATGGCTGTCAGATTACTAACTCCAGCTGTGGAGACGTAGAGGCCATGTGTTTTCTCATGTATAGCTCATTGCAGCACAGCACGGTGTGGTGCTGTGTTTTGTCATGCGGTTGGGTTGAGGGGGTCAGGACATGAGCTGTTTTCCTCTCTGCTCACGGCAAGAAAGCTACACCTCCCGTTCCCTTTTTCTCGATCCATCCTTCCTCTTCCTCCTTCGCTTTATTAGTCTCGGTGATCCCACTTTCTCTTCCTCCCTGCTGATATTCCGTTGACATTTTGACATTTTAGCTTAAGCTGTAGATGTAATGGTCGGGTGAGTCACCGTTAACGTGTTCGTGTCTCTGCATTTACATTCAAACACATATGGTTCTTTCAAACACACACGCACGCAAGTAATCAGCAGCAAGATATTAATTACCACTTGGCAAATAACAAACAATCTTATCTTTGATGTGCATGAAAGCACATTCATGCCAGTTATTGTCAGGAGCAGATGCACGATGTTCAAATGTAAGGGAAAGTGGCTGCTCTACAGTGAGACACAATTTCATTATCCTGGGTCAAATCGGTGTTGTGTCTGGCCCAGGTAGTCAGAGCATAGCCATCCAGTCGGGTCCACAAGAGGACCAGAGGAGTTCTGACCCTGCACACTGTCTCAACTGAGCGTTTCCAGCTGGACGGTCTCAATTCAAAAGCTATAGGATCTTGGTAACCACATGTGGCCTGTGCAAACAAACTGTGACATAAGTAATAGTGAAATAGTGTTGAAAGCGTTCTCATCCAGGCATAGAAGCTTATTAAACTCTGCATCTTTTCCACAGATCATCTCTTGTTTAATTTTTTTAAGAGATTGCAATGGAATTCAGCTGGAGGGTTAATAAAACTGTCAGTATTAAAAGTCCCTCTCAAGGTGGATGGAATTGATTTCAGTGTTTAGTGTGTGGTTATTTTCCATGTGTTGTGCCTCCTGTTTCTAGAATTAGAATAAACATGCAGGCTAGATATGGAGATGGCCGTGAAGCAGCCATTGTGTCAATGTAATAATGGTGCGTTTGACTTATGTGTCTGGGGAACACAGGATGGCGGACTCACCATTAGCTTCACTCCCTACCATCTGTGCCACATCTTACTGTGTGTAGCTCTGCAGCGCCTCTTTTTCCCATTCTGCTTTTCTCCTGTGGTCTCTCACTTCCTTTTTTGTCTTCAACGCTCACACACACATTTTGATTCATTTTGTGGTACAAAGTCAGTCTACATTTCTAGAAAATGATTGGGATGATATTAAACTGCCTGTGGCTGCACAAACCAATCAGAACCTGGCTAGATAATTTTTCAATAAGGTAAAAATTGATCCACTCCACTATACTGTAGGTTTAAGCTGCACTGTATGTGTGGAGGAGCTTTGAAGAAGTTTTTATTTTTATGTTTTCAGTCTACACGTACATTGTTGTTAAATAGTTTCTGGTGTTTGTTTAAGGAAAGACTCACAGCTGATGGATGCTACTGTCGAAAACAAATATGAATGTGTTAAATCAGCAATAATTATTTTTCCTGTCATTATTAATTCTAGATTTGCTTTGGCAAATACATTTGTTTTTTGGATTGATGCCTAAGTACTGTGTCATGAAGCATTCATTATTCAAAACTGCAACTGAAACTAGGGCACTTCTCTTGGAGACTGTGTGTGAGAACTAATGCTGAAAGGTTTAGGATGTCCTTTCATGTCCCGTTTATGTTAAGGGGGTTTTTTTTGCCATTGAAGTGCAAGAATGAGTATTTTAGCAGTTAATTTAATTGCCATAGATGTCAGAGAATATTTTGTGTGTCCCTTTCTAACGCAGGAGAAAAGGGTTGCAGTGTTTATCATATTCAGAATTCTTTTGGCAAGAAAAGAAACAGATGCTTTGTATAAATTATGTACCAAAGCCATTAGAAAATAATTTCCTGAATGCAGAAGCAATGCATTTGTGTGATGTAGAGCAACACTTTGAGATTTTTTTTAATCACGAATGTTTTTTAACAAGTGCAAACACCCAATAAGTTCCATTAAAACAATTTTATTAACTTTTCGCATTTCATGCTCCTTGGCCCATGTCCCCCTGAAAAGTCTAAGTCTTTGGTGTTTGTTGATCCCAACATGCTCTGCATTTCTGATCATGTTTCAAAGGAGGTGATTGAACTCATGATTCTCATCTTGACTGATGTCGTATAATTGGGCTGGGTATCTGTTGTTTGTGTCTGATGAAAGATCTTCTCTCATCCACAGCTGGTCTGATACCTTTGATGGCACTTGTTTTAATCTTCACGGTGCATCCCTAACAACTCATTTTAAAGCTGAGATTTACTGATGAGGCAACACAAACCGCTGTCTTAAAGAAGGGTTTTCCATTTCAGTGGCTGAAATAAACTTTAAAATCGCGAACAACTCTCTGATTGAGATGAGATGATGAAAGCAATCCTCGCCGCTCCGCTCCTGTGAAAGTTGAATGGTGATTTGTGTGGGCAGGCAACTCTGGAGAGGTCAAATGAGTCTAATATCCTCTGACAGCTGAAGATGCATTTTCTTCTTTAAGACAGCTAGTGTCAGCATTATTCTGACCGCGTGATGGGGACTAATAATTAAACCCAAAAAAAATGTCAGCGGGACAGACAGGTTACATCCTGTGATGGCCTTTTCTCCTCCAGGTAAGAAACGGAGTTTAATCAGAAGAATGAAAAGCTGAAGGCTTAACGAGAAACAAAGAACGCCTGTCCATCACTGGGTGAATTTTCAGTGATTCAAACTGGTCCAACATTGTGCTCATTAATAGCTTTTTGTGGTCTGGAAAAACAGCAAAGTCAATAATATTTAAAGGTGGGATGGAGAATATGGTGAGATGATCCTGTGCCAGAGCCACACAAATAGTAACAGAAACTGGTTGTAGTTATATTTATGGAGGAAACCACCACAGCGACATTGCTCTTGGTTATTCACAGAAAATGCATGTAAAATAAAACGGAAAGTGGTTAAAACAAATACAATAGGTCAGGTTGAATATTCAACGTGTTCTCAACCCACAGTCTCACATCTCAAATTCAAATAAAATATTCAGACACAGACACACTTCTCTAAGTGCACACAGTGCTAATCTCTGTCTCTTACTATTCAATGCTAGAAATGTGTCTAAATTCTTTTATTTTAGACTTTTCTCACATTAGCAGTCAAAATGATGAATATACGCTGCACTTCTCACAGTATCCAAAAGTTATATAACAAGACAGTGATTTAGGACGAAACTATAACAATGATAATAAAATAAAACATAGATGCATTTGCGTTTAATAATGAATATGAAAGCTAATGCTGTACTGCAAGAACAGGTATTTTGGACAGAGAAATAAGTACAATAGAGCCAATCCTTCACAGGAGTAATCAGTGTTTCTTACAAATGCGTTTGTTCATTACCCGTGCAGCCTTTTTTTACAGCCACTAAATGTCATCTAGGTAAAGGAGTATGTATGACCATGCCCGAGTCAGTAATTCATTTTTGTCCCATAGATCAATGAAGATTCCCTGTTTTTTGTCGTTGTTGATTGTATTTCCACAAGTTAAAGTAGATGTAGAAGAAAAACAAAACTAGTTTAGCGGACAGAAGACGAACCCCCGTCTCCAGTGTGAGACCTTTTATTCAACCATCCATCCACAAGGAGCATTTAAAAATGTCATTCCACTTCCTGTTTGTCTTCTAAGCATATGGCTCTTTTCTAATTCATTTGAAAAAGCAACTATGCATTGCTGCTGCTGTTGCTACTGTGGTAAGTTAGGTCAGTTGCTGTTTTAAGGAGAATATAACCATAAATCCAGTGAACTGTCAGGACCTTTAGATGAAGCTAAGCTGATGCTTTACTTTTACTTCTACCAAACTACCAAACACTTTAAAGGCACGTGCTGAGCACCCATTATACGTATAGCTTCCTTTTAATATTGTGAGACAGTTGACTGTTGCAACAGGGAAAGCTGTGCGGAGAAGGTCCTGAACATTCATTGCTTTATTGGTGCATTTCACTGGGTGAGTGAGTGTCCCTGCATCAGTGGTTTGTTTAGACATTTGTTGTATCTGATGTTGCTAACCAAAGTTGTTATCTTTCAGTTAAATGATGCGTGAAAGTGAACATCCATCTTCGGTGATCAAAAGTGTTACGTGATGGCACAATATCACACATGTGTTATAAACATCCTGGCTGCTTGGTAAAGTGAAAATGAAACATTGAGTTGTGCGTCACACGCAGGGTAATGCAGTTTTCCTGGCGTTCCTGATGCTTTTGACCAGATGCAGTACATTGAAATCACTGTAAGGTTCTTTTGTCCAGTCATCTCCTGACCATCCAAACGCTTCACAACGCCTCACAAATACCTAAAAAGCTTATTGTGTAGCAACCCCAGGTTCGATTTTAAAGGCCCACACATACAAAGAATGTAGGCCAGGAAGTAGAAAGTGAAAAACCTGAGAAACATTTGTTCACATTAGCAGTTTGATCCAAGAATAAATAGCCTGCTGGGTAAGGCTAGGGGAGCATTATGTGATGTAACAAGCGTATTTGTGAAATCACAATTGGAGAAGTGAGAGGCAGTCAGAGGAGGGATTGCAGCATTAAAGAGCACAGCAAGAAATCACTCAATCTACGTGAAAAAGTCTCCAGGCGGCCAACTCAGCTGACTGGGGAGAAATACCACCTCCATTAAAGCCCTCTGAACACCTGTGTGGATTTCTTAAATTGAAATTGTCCAACTCTAGAGAGTGAAAAGGAGCAGAGGGAGGGGTAAAGTCACACAGACAGATGCCAAGTAAAAGGTGGGAAGAAGAAGGGAAAGATGGACAGCGCAGCCGACGAGAAGTGAGAGCAAAACAGAGAAATGTCTACTTCTGCTTCCTGTGATTACAGTGCTATTATTTAAATGTCAGTGTATGTCCGACTGTGTGTCAGTCTTTAAAGGGGAACACGCATGTGAACACTAAAGAATGTGCTAATGACATTTTTATTCCTGTTATCACACGTAAAACTTTGGATTCTAAATGTGTAATCACTTTTTAATTTATAACCTGTATTGCACTATTTAATATCTGTGCACGTGCGGGTTTGCGTGTGTGCATGTGTATTAGAAAGTGAGAGGGAGAGAGCGATCACTCTTGTTTCAGTCCCTCTGTTGATGCACACAGAACAAGGTTAATTACTTTTCTGACCTTCTCCAGAAGCTTAAAGAAATATTCCAATCAGAGCTTGAATAGATAACACAACCATAAATGCTGAGTCGATGACTGAACACAAATGAAACACTGCTAAATCTTTTAACTGTAACCTTACCTTCACAATTACTTATGAAACGTTTCAATGAAATTGCCCACATCGCTGATTTAATGTCATGGAGGTAAATTGATTGCTTTTTCCCACCTGCAGGCGGCTTTGTTACTTAAGTGTTGTAAAGAAGTATTTACCCCCTTCTTGATTTTTTTTTCATATTATCACCCTTAGAAAATATATATGATAAATATGTCTTTTTTTAACTTGTGATTTAACCTATAATTTCACAAAAATTATATTTGCTACGCATTATTGATTCAGGTTAACAAACATGTTTTAATACTGCACAAAGATAAATACCAGACTAAATACAAAATTTAGTTTTTAAATGAGGATTTAATTTATTGAGGGAAGAAATCCTTCCAAACCTGCCTGGACCTATGTAAAAATGACTTGCCCGTAAACCTAATAACTAGTAGTGAAGTCCTTGTCCTGCTGCAGAAGAAGTGTTTGTTTTTGGTTCCTTTTTTTGGAGGTACAGCAGTCGCCTGCCAATCATAGGATCTGTGGTTCCCAGCACCTCAATCACCATATGTCGAAGAGTCCTGGGCAAGACATTGAACCCCAAGTTGCGTGTCAAGTCAGGTTGTGTGAGCGTGTGTGCAAATCGGTGAATGGGATGCAATGCAACAGCTCTTTGAATACGAAAAAGGTAGAAAAGCGCAGTGCAGACCATTTACCACAAACACTGCCCTTAACTGAGCCAACTGCGACGTGTTCTTCAGACGTCCTCAACGAGTCGTCATTGTGTTCTTTTTGGTAGTTTGTATTTTTGGTAGGCCGGCCGCTTATCACGGCTTGTCTTCCAGACTTACGCACCTCAGTTACTTTGTTTCTCAGCTGTTCTTGAATTTCTTTAGATCATGGTGTGATGTGTTGCTTTGATCTGGATGATTTAAGAAGGAAAAGATATGCGAAAAAAAAAAAGATATTAAAGATCATCCATCAATCCATTTTCTTAACCGCTTATCCTTGTATGGGTCTCGCGAGGGGTACTGGATCCTATCCCAGTTGTGTGCACCCCGGAGAGGTCACCAGTCTGTCGCAAGGGCTTTTAAAACATCAGGAATATATCACAGCACTATATACAAAGCATATGATTTTTTAACATTACATTTTTAGAAATGTTCTAAAGGGATTGTTATATCTATTGTTGTAATCATTTTAACTAAATACCTGGATACATCACAAACACATCATCATGTTTTTAAACCTCAGGGCAGGAGTAGTAGTAGAAGTCTTCCCCAGATTTTTCTTAGCACGCTTTGATCAAAAGCACATAACATCAAAGATAGATTTGACATTATATACTGTCTTCTCTGTGTAGGGTCCATCTTCCTGATGTTGGGCTCATGTGTTATGTGGATCTTCAAGTTGTAGCATTCAAAATGTGTGTGTGTTCATATTTTACAGTCGATTCAACAGCAGAAAGCTTCTTCGGATTTAACATAGAATGCAACATTTACCGTTACCTGATCTTAAATACAAACGTAGGCGAAGACTGGAAGTAGGGTGTGTCGTGAATTTAGTTTTTAAATGCAGCCTATAAAATACAGTTTGTAGAATATAACCTCCTTCATCTAAAACATTGAGGACATGACTGAGCTATGCTTATATTTAAACTGATTGGTGCTTTGGTTAAAAAAAGGAAAAAAGTGATTCCTCCGGGCTGCCAGAGAATCATTATGTACACAGTTAATTTCACTCTCCATAATAGAAATAACAGTGTCATAGCCAACAGCACTTTGAGCTATTAAATGTAATGTAAGGCAGACAGTGGCTTTTCGTGATGAGCAGCTGTGTTATTTCCACATGTCTGAAACTTGTATGAAATGTCCCTTTTGAACGTGTATTAGATGAATTAACACGCCATCCATACATCCATTCCAAGCCAGCAATACTGTCAGCGTGTCTCACAGTGGCACTCATTGTCAGACTATTTGATATGCATTTATCTGTCTTCCTCGCTGATCTGCGCTGGCAGCCACCTTCAGTCTACCCGAGCTCAATTTGATCTCCAGGATAAACAAGCACACAACAATTAAAAGAGATATGAGGGTTGACAAAATAATCAACATGGGGCCAGTGTGACTCTGAGGGGGCAGGGGGGTGGGGGTGTGTGTGCAGTCAACAAAATATGAATAAACAAATCATCATTTGGGTGGCTGAGCAACAAACACATTAATTGCTGAATAGCAGAAATGCTTACAGAAAACAATTTTCCCAGTCGTAGACAGCGACGGTCTCACTGCACACACGTCCTGTAGAAACAAACAGTTGTCCTCAACTCATTTATTAACTTCCCTCTGATGATAAAACAAAGTAATAGTCACTGTTTAGTGGAGACAGGAACCATCCTCAGCGGTGTAGTCTTGAGTTCGGAGCACTTGGGGATTATCGCTGCTGAAGGTGTCTCTTGATTTAGAAGTCAAGCCCAAGGCTACAGTCACCTCTAGTGAAGATGGTAGGCACTGGCTTTGAAACATCATTGATTTGCCTTAGATTGCTTCGGGCATTGTATAATGATAATAACACTCAGCAGTGAAAGTTTCTTTTTTGTTTTTTTTTTTTTATAATTATAATAGTCATAAAGGTAGAAACGAAGGCCAGGTTAAAATGCTAATGCCTGACTAAATGTTAATCTACTGTATGTCAGAATATTATTTCAGCTTCATAAAGCAGATCATCTTCCACAATTGGTGTACTATTACATGTACACACAAATATACGCGGGTACTCTGCTGCTGCCAACTGAGACGAAAGCTGGATATTTATCTGTGTTACCCAGAGGTGAGAGTCAATGGGGGGCAGCTTTTAGCAGCTGCATGTGTAAGTGCCATGCAGTCCCTCTGCTGCATCTGGGTAAAAGCAATGAAGAGAAATTGAGGTTGCAACCACTTTGGCTATTATGGAGGAGACGTGCCGCTGGTTATCACGATGAGGTCAAAAAAATAACCTGAGACTCTCAGACAAATTTCATATACACAGAAAGGCTGTAAAGGCTGCAAAATAATACATACGTGCAGACTGAAAAATGTTAATTTCACAGCTGGACTATAATCTATATCGATAATCCTTTACATTAAAATGTAAAAATAAAGTGTCTGTTTAAAGTGATGTATGTTGCGAGGATTCATAATAATTACATATATATATAATTATTCCCTAATGACTGCTACATTATGAAACTGAGAACATTTATCTTATTGCATAACTCGGTCTATCGACCACTGAGCTTCCCATCAGACATGCCCAGATGATTAGCTGAGGAGTCCTGCGTGCTTTATCTTCAGGTGATGCTATATCGCACGCTGAGGTAGTTCCCCCATAGCACTAAAGCTGCTCCTCATCTGGCTCTGTCCATGGTCCTGACTTTCCCCCAGAGAGACATACACAACAATCACACACACACACACACAAACTACTATGATAGCAACACAGCCCTCAAGATAAGGTTTGAATAGCATTTCATGTGTTGATAAAGAGAAAATGCAGGGCTGATTATGATTACCAGAGATTATCCCCCTTAAATAAATCAATCCCTCAGGCTCAGAGCAGGGAGCTCCATATCATGATTAGCAGCACAGATTAAACTCCAAAGCGTCCAGTACTTCCTGACACTTTTCATTTCAAAGTCTACAGCATAGCCAGAAGACGCAGTGTATCCCACAACTGCCTCTGTTTCTGTAGTTTGGGATCTTGCAGTGAGAGTGAGATGTCTGTGTTTCTTTGCTATCTCATTTTTAACAATGCAGCCCGTGAGAACAGCATTGCAGAGGGCAAATCTCTTTCATATCCCAATAAAAGAGGCAGATGCAGTGCGGTCATTAGCTACCTGCAGGAGGCTAAAAACAAGCATCAGTGCTCCCACACACACACACGCACAGTTAAAACGGCCTCACTAACTCCAGACCTCAGTTCGTTTATAATTCTTTGTTTCCATTTAATTATTGGGAGAGCTTTTGATAAAGAGGTCGCCGTTGTGTTCAGACTGTGTGACCTTGATTTTTATGCAAAACACGTGTTTTCTGTATCAATTCAAGAGCCCTGTGCATGTTTGCATTTTCACTTCTGTGTAAGTGTGAATGTGTGTGAGTCATGGTGGTGGTGGTGGTGATGCATGTGTGCTTGTGTGTACATGTTGCCC
The DNA here is from genome assembly GCA_032359275.1 of Microctenopoma steveboyesi. NCBI lineage: Eukaryota > Metazoa > Chordata > Actinopteri > Anabantiformes > Anabantidae > Microctenopoma > Microctenopoma steveboyesi. The sequence continues at coordinate 15,152,085 of JAUMHF010000024.1, forward strand.
AGGCTCTCGCCTCCTCATGTCAGAGTCTGAAGCTTTTCGCACCCTGTTGTTGTCTTAGAGAAGAGTTACAACCACCTTCTTCCTCCTCCACTGCCCCCACCCCCCATTATCCCCCGAGGATGGCAGCCCCAGCTGGAGAGCCGAAGATCCGACTGAGCCATGAGAAATGCCCCCCGAGGAGCTGTGAGGTGGAGCAGTGGTCATCTGGGGCAAACACTGCTAAATGCCCTGGGATGGCTCCGATTCGACAGGTTGGGTCAAGGGAGAAAAGGAGGTGGAGAATGTGTGTGTGTCTGTGTACCAATGTAGGTCACTCATGACAGAACAGATGGAAGTAGACTGATTTTTTAATATAAGAAAATCCTTGGTTGTTGTATTTTAATGTGGCTTCAGCGCGGCTCTGCCTTCACAAGCTTTACGTGTCCATCATGTTCTATCCAAAACTAAATGTGTGACTCATTTCTGCTTTTCCCACAGTTTCTTCAGAGTTATTTGCAAAGGTAACTGAACAGGACAGTGGGAATGAGAATGGGAGCACTGTGCAAGCAATCGATCAAATCTTGGGTAGAAGTATTTGCATATAAGAGCGGTCCAGAAAGATGACAGGGTGTAAAAGTAGAAAAGTGAAAATGAGGTGACAGGACAAAAAGGACAGATCTTTCAGAAACTGCGTGTGCAGCAACACAGCACTGAATGAATTTCACCAAAAATAAATTAAAATCTGATAATGAAAAAATTCAAAGTGTGAATATTTTCTTATCTTGCCATTACCTTAAGGTAATGTAAAAAGAACACGAGTACAGATTTCATTTCCCCAAATTCACACTTTGATCTCTAAACACTACACTCTCACAAATGAGATGAAACTATTCAATTTCACACATTTGAACTGCTCAGTACTGACTTGCTCATGAAAAACCCTATTTGGGGAACAGGCCAAGTACAAAAACCTGCGCAAGCTGTGTAATTGAAAACACGATTAATTTAAATTACTACACCAGTCGATATTTTGTAAGCAAGATTTAGTTTTGTGCTACAATTATCAGCGAATACTTATTTATTCTACAAACTCTTGTCTCTCTAAGATGATACAGTGAGCCTATTGTCTCCATTCATATGTGATTTTTTCAGCCTGTATTACACATGTTGTCATTTTCCGTTTTTGTACAAAAACTCTCTAAACATAAGAATGTATGTAAAAAACATAAGGATATGTTGGAAGAAAAATTAAACAATACCAGTGTATAGTTGGCTAAACTGGTATTTCACCCCCTTAGTTACAGTTGCTATGTAAATGTACTGTTATTAAAGATAATAGCAGCTTTACTGCTCAATCTTTATAACTTTTGAAACAATGAGTCCTTGATTTCAAAGGCTGCACATTTCTGAGGATGTTTATCAGCTGTACGTAGTCTGAGTATATAATTAATCCAATGTCAGTTTAAAAAGTTGGTTAAAAATGTTGTCTCTGGCTTTTAGATGCTCACAGCTCGATCATTGAAATTATTTTATCTTTTTTCTTATACTTACAAGTATATGTTTATACATATATATTTTATACTAGTTTTAAACCCAGTATGTCTTTCTGGGGTTTATCAAGATACATGTACATCTTATTGCTGAGAGAAAGACGGAATCTCAACATCCATCGAATTTTACTGGATGGATTTCCTGGTTTTATAAAATTATGGGGACATTCTGGTTTCACTTTGACATGTAATAAATTATAGTTTTTGCTTCAATATTCTGTTGTTGTTATCATAGTAATGCTAGTTAATAGCTGCAGTTGTGGATTTAACACATAATGTACGCAAGCTTTACTGTCAGACACATTGGACACAAGCATTCACCTTTTTTTTTTTGCACTTTTTTCTTTCATATTGGTTATGAGCTCATCTACTCGCCTTTATTCAGACTCCAGCAGATTTGCAGCTGCTTAACCACTGTTTCCAGTAGGGAAAATACGCTGCTGTAAATTTGAATGTGAGTGAAACTGCACCAAATGGGGTCACAGATGCATGGCAGCCACCTGTGTGTGTCTCCCGCACTCAGATGTGTGGGGTTGTTTGAGAGAGTAAAAGCAATGTAGTTTGTTTTAAATTACCTTACTGCCCTGAAGTCATTTGAAACCAGAGTGTTGTCATGTTGTTAAGCTGTCACAAGAATTCGGCAATGAGAAACACGCATGAATTTGTTTTGATTCACTCAAACTGTTGTCATTTGATAAAATTTGCATCAGAGTTTAGCTTTAACCTGCTGGAATCAAACCATTTCCCAAAGAAGCAACGTGCACACGAAGTGAAGACATTTATCAGGAACCTTAAAAAAAAGATTTACACGGTGGTGGCTGTCTCCAGCAGCAACAACTGCACAGTCTGTGTCAGGGTCTTGTCTCTATAAATCACTCGCTTACTTTTCATTTGCTGCACAGCGCTACACAGAGAGGCGGACAAAGACAGACTGATTAAAACATGCAGCCGGATTTCTACCCTCCTTGTGAATATAACGTGTTGCTGGAGAGCAGGTGGGGCAGAGCAAAACACCAGGCTCTTGACAATCATTTTTCCTTTTATCTTTTGCTACAATTGTGAACACAATTATTGCAAAACAAGTTGAATCACTTAGCACATATTATCTTCTCCAACAACAATGCACCACATAATTTTTGACTGTTTTACGCACCTGATTTGCTTTGTTCTTCCTCTGTCATTCACAAATCACAGCAAGGCCGTTTAACATAACAAGCCTTAACAAGCGCTGTCAAATCAAACAATGACTATTGCACACTTATTTCCGCCTCAACTTAAGACAGTTTAGCGTAAACTTCTTTGAATCTTTGCAAAATCACAGAAGGGCTTGCAGCTGTTTTCAGAACTGTTGGAGGGATCAGTGGATAATGTGTGTTGGGAAAAAATTAATTTGTTATAAAAAGTGTTATATAAAATATTATGTAAAATGTTGATAAAAACATATCATATTACTGGTTTGCACCATTTCTTGGCAGTGACGACTACAGACAGTATAACTATGGAAGCTCAGACGGGGCTGGAGCTATTGTGTGTGACGCCTGGACGTCAGATATCTGTACTGCTCTACCTGTTCTACAATTTACCTGTTTTGATAATAAAGTTGTATCACTCCATTTTATTAAGAGTCTCTGAGAATTTCTACTATACATGTAATTGCCAAATTACCATACCAGGGGGAGTAGCCACCAAAATGAGTGTTAGTTGGGAACCGCTAGGCCTGTTTCAGATTCCTAACTGTGTTAGCATACAGTATGTTGTCTAGATCATTTGAAATGTTCTATTTTTCTATGTTTTATAAGATTTGGGTTGATCAACAGGCTTTAATTTTAAAATCCTGTTGTAGTAAAGACAGAAAATGAATCACGTTGTGAATTTATGTTGTACTGTTGCATTTTATTGTCACTGGAGAGTAGTGAAATACAAAATTTGTATGTTTTAAGATGTAGAGAGTCAACTGTGAAATGGAGTTCATATGTAATGGATTGACACTGAAACTAAGAATATGTGTGTGGATAAAACAAAGTAAACCTCTGTTTAGTAAATACAGAAAACGGCCTGCTGAGAGAACAACCAAAGTCTCCAGTCTCTGCTTTTTCCTGTCATAACCAGTCCACAGACCCCACCAGCCTGTAACAGATGCATATATTAAAAAAACACAGTCAGTCTATAATATCTACTTCAGTATAGAAATTATCATCATTATTTTGTTAATGGCTCCTGGAAACACATTCCCAGCCAGTGAAATCTGTGGCAACGCCCTTTCCCTGCATACTCTGGTGATTAGTCTCATTCAGATTTTGGATTTGCCTGTGTCCTGTCTTTTTGCATTGTGTCCTAATCAGTTTCAGAAGAGGTCTGTGTCCACTCCCCTTTCACTATGATCTTTTTCTAGCCTACTTGACACCAAGAGACAAGACGGATGCTTTCAAACTTGAACCAGGCTCTGACCTCATCTTCCCACGGTGACACAGAACAGAGCATTTAGCCCAGGGGTGTGCAGCCATCAGCAGACTGACCTTACAGCAGCCCCTGCTGCCACCTCCAGGGGACAGTCCTTGGAAGGCAGGCAGACCTGATCTAACCTAACACCCTTGAACACTCTCGCAGGCCTCAGACTCACAAGGCTGTTCCCCTCACAAGAACATGTGACACTGCTAAAAGCCAGGCCTGACTGGAGGTCAGTCTGCAAGGGAGTCTGGAAAAAGAGGAAATAGTAGTCTGACTAGAAAGAAAAGGAGCAAACAGATTTGTAAGACAGCTCATATTCATTTTAGTTAAAAATTCAGAACCCTTTGTCTTTTTACACCTACACTACTATTCATATAGTGGGGGACTGTTTTATTCCTAATTCAGTATGTCTAAACTATAATCTCCTCTTGGTCAAAGTATGTGGGCGCGTGTGTATGAAACACTTAGTTCTACCTAAGTTTTCAATCCATGAAATTAACATTGATGATGAGTTTCATTATAATCAGTAAAAGTAGGATGTTTTTCTCTTTAAAGTGTCTGGAGGTCAAATCTTATTACATTTAATTGAACCTTTTTAAAATGTCTGTATTTCATCATTTGACCTGATTCTTCTGACAATAAGTTATTAAAATGAAAGCAAAAAAAAGTTGCTGATACTTTCGCATTTTACACAGGACTTTTTTCTTTAGGTTTCAAAACTAAAATTTCTTTCTGTGTTATAAGCAATTTTGCTTTAGAGAATTCCAGGAAAGGCTGTTGTTAGCAATAACTGGGACTTCAGAGAAGAAATTCATTATATTATATCAAAACAACCGCACAAAACTTTCCAGTACCATCATCAGTGGATAAATGAACCTTGGTTTCTGCACAAAGTACAGATGCGCTCAGCTGCTCACATAAGCAGATACGTTTTTCCACCACTTTACTCAGGACTAGCCATGATTTGTGTGTTTTTGGAGAGCAGCTGGTGTGTCACACGGAAAGTATTTTTTCTTTAGTTGTAAATGAAATTTTACTGTTGTCCTTCTCCAACAAAGAAACTGGAAGACATCAGTGAATGTACAATGTTCTTCAGGGGAAAGAAAGAGCCTTATTCACAACCTGCCAAGTATTGTAGTTGTAGTTGATAAACAAAGCATTGTGCAGACACATTATAGGACAAATTAGCTGTTTTTGGATTGTAAATGAGCCAAAGCTATTTCAGTAAAGCTGCAGTATAAAAATGTAAACCCAAAATTATGAATAGTATAAATTCTGTAAGTACAGAAAGAAAAAACAGAAACACAAATGTTCACCCATAGTAGAAAGGTGACTAAGAAAACAGAACACCTTTTGTGTAAACAAAAGCAACATACAGTACTAGAATTTGGCTAGAATTTAAAAGTAACATATTAATAAAGAAAAAAATAAGCTGAAATGTTTTCTGTTTCCATTTTATATGGTTACAATCAGAAGAAAGGCAAATCAAAATGGTTAAACAATGATGATAATATGATACTTATATAATACACAACTAATCTGGGGAATATCTATAAGTATAACATAAAATAAGTGTTTAAACATAAGATCTAATTCAACACAGAACAAAACAATGGAACAAAAGCACAGGCTCGTGTAATCGTCTGGTACTTGTCATCCTGGCTGCAGTGATTCCACAGTGGGAGGTGGTTAAGATGATAACAAAAGTCTGACCACTATTAGTTCAAACATGCTGGAAATCCACATGACAGACCAATGAAACTGCGGTTGCTAAGGAGGCATTTATGTATATTAGCCCTGCAAAGAAGCTTATTTAAATTCATGAAAATCAGTTTACCCTCCCTCTTCCCTGCCACCCAATCCAAACTCTGCGCTCGACAAATAATTTCATCCCATCCTTCAACACCGCTACAGGTTCACTTATCTTCAGTACTTCAAGTGGAAAAGTTCTCCACTCCTCTGCCAACTTTTCTGTTTATGTGTCTGTGTTATAGATAACGTGCCTTTGGAAGGACGGGAAAGAATCCATGTCGTGAGCGAACATTTCACAATATACAAGAGCCTCTGAAACCGCAGAATTTCACACTGATATTCTGATGTACTGCACACAGCGATACTTCTCCGCTGGCCTTGTTGGCACGGTTCTAACAATCTATCCTCTAGTTTTCATTACCCAGTGGGTGTGTGATACAGTATATGCAGTAATTGCAATGATGAGAAATTGTCATGAAGGTCAATTGTGTTTGTGGACAAGAAATAATGAGATACAACAACAACAACAAAACGCAAACAGACATATTGTTCTGGCGTTTCCAGTGACTTTAGCAGTGAGGACTGCCCAAGGCTGCTCCTCTCACTGCTAATTACAGTGGTGTGACATCCATGTGGGCAGTGGGGTCGCTAATACAAGAGACCTGGGGTGCTGTTTTCTTTCCCAGCAGAGTGATGTGTTAAGGATACATACAAACAAACACTAGACTTTCATAGGGTCTAGAGGTTGCCTGCATGAATAATGCATGACAGCCGTCAATCAAGGCACTGAAAACATAATCTGATAAGTGGATATTGTGTAGGAGAGCATGAACTCTGTGCATTTTCACGACGCACTGGAGGAATAGGTAACATCCAAACCTCACCGGTGAAGCTAAGAGGTTTTGTGTGTGCGTTTCAGGGCATACGTGTAGGAGTGTGTTTGTGCTGTGAGTGAGGTTTGGGTGACCTTCAGGGAACAGGTGTTGGTGTCAGCATTTACTCTGTCATGGCACATTGAGCAGCAGCGTACAAACATGCGCGAGGGAGGAGGCAGGGGACAGCGGGAAGAAGAGAGAGCGCGATTTAGAATGTGGAAGTGAGAGAGTAAATACTTGATCGTGTACAAAGAAGGGTTTATGGAGGAAGATACGTATTTGATAGCAAAAAGACATTTTAGATATAGAATACAGTACAGGCTATGTGATGTGGGGGAAGTCCAGAGAAGAAGATTATAAAGAAGCTGTCATTTTTTTCAACCACCAGTAGAGATTCAGTATGTAGCTATTTCTTGACCTAACCTTACCGCTAAATGTCTTTTTAAGTGTCTTTTTAGGCAAGATATTTTTGTGCTACAAGCTTTCTTTTTTGGCGAGACTCACCCTTCTGACCAATCAGAGGATTTCAGTTGGTTATGCATGATTATTGCACTTTCATAACATTGACTGCCCAAAGCACTGGGGAGGTATTGACGAGGTAGAACAAAGTTTAAAAACTGTCCCTAGTCCCTCATGATTACAGAAAGTCAAACTTCAAATTGTGGAATGGTGTGCTATTAATTTTCTTTTATAGTTTATTTTTAATTAATATTTATTATTTTTTTATATATGAGAGTCAAAAATGAGTGTGTAATGTAAACTGTAAGAACTGTAAGAATGGCCTTATTAACTCCAACCTCATGTTCGTGTTTTTTGTAACGTGATTGGCTGTGGAGTGAGAGAGCTGCAGGCGGGGCGAGAGAAGAGAGAGCGGTGACGGCGAGTTGTGCTGAAAGATAACAACACAGAGACTTTAGGAACGAAATGTGTAGTTCCACAATGTTGCTGGTGCCTTTAGCTCCTGTTGTTGTACTGTGCTACAACCTAATGGACTTCAGGACAGTAAAAAAACAGAAGTATTTTTGGTTCAGCATTTCAGGTTAAGCAGTTAGCTGGCCTGCAAAAAGAACTAGACTCCCAGATATATCTGCAGGTGACCAGAACAAAGCCTGGTCGATCCTTTGGCAGGGAGGGATAACGGAAAGTTTAACCCTAACCTCATTGGACGGACAGCCAGGCCTCTTGATTTAGCCTCTAGTAGCCGCATGTTCAGTCCTTAAGTTTCTAACTTTATATCTGTGTTATAAGAGCTGCCCTGTGTGATTTATGTCGTGTTTTTGACTATTTATAGCAGATAATTGATGGGAACTGGTAATAAACTGATTCTTTCTTAACTGACATCAGTGTTGCCAGATATTTATGTTGAAGTATTGTACCAGCAGTTTAACATTTTTTGAGGATAATTATCGTACACACACAATTTGCATTCTGAAGTGGCTCAGACATTATATTGTTTTATTAAATCTGTCTGTCTGAGCCACTTCAGAATAATAACAAACCATTCATCATGGTTTACATTGTGCATCATCACGCGTCACATTGTGCTTTGATTGGCTGTTAAGGCCAAACAAAGACAAACAAACTAGTATCTCTGTGCAGGTTTAAAAAAACCTCTGTACCTTGTCGTCTTGAATGAAATAACGTAGCCTTTATTTTGTCCAGCTACTGAAAGTATTACATGCTCACACTGACACCGTGTTGTAAAGATAGCTGTGATTTTTTGATGGACAGATATCAACATACACACAGACAACTGAATCAAATTCAATTTCTGTACTCCATTACTTGAGTACTGTACTTAACAACCCCGGTCCCAGCGTGTGACTTGCAGACACCACCACCACCACCACCCTTTGTGGTGCATATGACCAGCTCTGTTCTTTATTAATCCTCTTTAAATTAAACAAGTCATGTATTAAAGGCTACATCTTTAACATGAAATTTCACTGAGGATTAAAAGAGCACTGAAATGTTAAAAGGCGGTTTAGGCCTTGTTGTTGTTCTTTTTGTAAGGAACAACCCCTCAGCAACAAAATGAGGGAAGCATGGAGACAGCACACAGCGTACCAGAAGTCCTTGAATGTAGATTAGAAGATAATAGAATCTCCATTCCTGTCCTCATTATTTAGTGGGTTGGTTAGGATGGATGTTTTACAGTCACTGCACATGTGGTTTATGGGTAGAAGGAGCCGAGCATCTGTTTAACCTGTGACAAGAATCAGACACCATGTTGCGTCAAACTCAATTGCTTTCTATTTTCCCCTCAAACATTAATCTAGACCAGTGTAACAAGCGATCAATATGGGTAAATAAAGACAGAATACCCTGTGATATCATCGCAGTCAGCCACCGATAATCACTCACACGCGCAAAAACTGCTGTGTTTCCAGACGACACCTGTTCAATATGTTTCTATCCATTCTCAACAAAGAAAAATCATTTAGTCTTTACTTAAATTAAGCTGTGTGTGTGTGTGTGTGTGTGTGTGTGTGCATCCTGTCTATAAATAGAGTACATTTGAGTGTTTGTGCACTGTTTCACACAACACAGCAGCCTCTGCATTGGCAGTATAATGAGATTTTTGGTTCTGCTAATCGCTTCATTTTCTTTCCATCCCATTGTCGACAGAGGAAAACACACTCTCACACAAATCTGTGTTTAAGAACAGATCAAAAGTGGCTGTAATCTCTAGCTTAGGATGTGGATCTTTGGAAAAACTGGTGTGCTTTTTCCATGCAAAATGTTCATTTCCCAAGTTAATTATTGCAGCTCTTAAGACGATAGAATTAACCAAGTCTGAATTTGGAACATCTCCATTGTGTCCATCAGTGTGAACCATCTTAATCTTGCATAGACCTGGTATTGTTGAGGCTGTAAGTATTAGGGCTATGGCCCTTTTGAAGTTGTTTTGGTCCTGTACCCCTGCACATTTGGATTAAAGCAGTGATTATGAGCGCCAACATTCTGCTCTAAAGATTTGAACATGTTCATTTGTATTATTGTATGACAATAAATGCCATTTATCTATTTCCATTACAACAATATAAATTGCATCAATATGACGCACATGTGGACACGCCAACGTCATGTGCCTATGCACTGCAAAAATCTTATTATGTATATTTGGCACATACAGATTATACCATGACATCATGGCTTGGATCATTGAAATGATAAACACATAAAAACATTTACACATATTTTTTAGGAATGTAAATAAGAAGGTTTGTGATGTTGTATAAGAATAGGATCAGATGATAAGCTATTTTTAAATGCAACATTACAAAGTGTTTGTCCAGCAGACAGATCAATGTGTAGGGGAACCAACATAGCGGGCTTAGACAGGAACAGTACTCCTGTGGACACAGACAGGAGGTGGGAGCAGAGCACACCAAAGACAGGAAGTAATTAAAGAGGTAAGTGGAGGAACATTGCAGAGGTCAGCAGGTCCGTAGAGGAGATGGTGAAGAGGTGTGCGGAGAGGAGGACGCCACACTGAAGAGAAACAGATTCTCCAGACAGCAGATGAGAGTGTGGAAAAGAGATGAACCAGAACCACCACCACTGCATCATGACTGGTGAGATCTGTCCACAAAATTTAAATCCTTCAGAATCAAACCCAATGAGCAGAGTTAGAGCACAGCAAACTACGTTTCCAATGATCTTTCCCATATAATGTTCATTTCCAGTATCCAGTACACTTATTCAGCCCACAAATACAAAATCCAAATCCCAGAAAAGCAGAACCAGTGGAGGATGAGGCAAAGGCAAAGGTCAGAAACAACAGATTCAAACTGGTTAACCATCTAGCTTAGTGTCTGGCAGTGGGTGACTGAGATAAAGCAGGTTAAATGGTCAGGAGGTAAACACCAGACTCTACCGCTGCAGTCAGGAGACCAGGGGTGAATTAAGAAAACTAGAGGGGTACTTCTCAATGTCGACTATTAAAATGCAACAAACTTGTTGGTTTATGAGATTGACAGAACTAACTAAGAAATCACTAGGATTTATCCTATCCTGGTAGTTAGCCTGCTCTGGACCGGGCTAGTTTTCTAGCTTTATTTAGTTTTCTAGATAACTTTATTTATCGTAATTTGCCCTGCCATAGCTCCCTAGAATAAACCTTGACTGGCTTTAATACAGCCTGCTTTTCGTTTAGGGTAAATTGCACTGATTACACTTCAGAAACTGGTTTCCTAAACTGGGTAATCTGAAAGTAATGTGAACTAATTATGAACTAATCTGATCTGAGTTGTGACCTACATCTTACAAAGTGGGAACTTGCACGACCACCGTTAAGGCCAGTATCTGTGGATCAGGCTTCTGGCTCTATAAAGCAATAATGACTACATAGAGCACCTTTAAGTTAATTTCACAGTGACTTTAACAGCATGTTTTATTCGTCAGCATTGTTTAATTTCAAATCCATTATCACCCAGAAAATTAATGGAATTCTACTGTTTAAAAACAGCCTTCAATAGCTTTGTATTAGCAAACATTTCTTAAGGTCTAAAAGAACACAACCAATTCCAATGTCAGGTAAAATGTCCTCAGCAGAACAGCAACCTCATGAATCAACATTAGCTCAGTGAAGCATTTAAAGCACAAGTGTTAAGAAATTAATATGTAGATTAGTTCATCGTGCTGATTGTGCTCATATTAACTGGAGATTTGTCGCAATTTAAATAATACAAAAAATACGGAAAGAAGCAGGAATGTGATTGAAATTTAAATGATTTGAACGAATAAGTTCAGAATGAATGATTAGATCATAAACGCCTGCACATATGAGGCTTGACGCCCATACTGTAGTTCTGTGTTTAACAGCCTTTCAATCACGACAGCGTGAATAACACATTCTGAGAAGCAATAGTTTCAGTGAATACATTCAACCTAACAATCCAAAGTAAAAATAACACTGCATTTATTCATCGTCAAAATCACACTGCATTCTGTGAGCGCAGGCTGAATAGTAAAGGCAAGACAAAACAAGGCTGAGGGAAAGCGATGAAAGCAATGTCAAGTTTCTGAAAATGTTCAGGTTTTCCTCTTTTCCTCCGTTATATTTTTTTTTCCAGGGGAACATGAGATTCAGCAAACAACTGCTGTCAGCAAACAAAGCAAACAAATTACACAGTCAGTCCTCATTGTAACACAGCAGTGATGGATGATGATGTGCCCTGAAAACACTGTAAGAAACATTCTCTGGTATTGTAAGTGTTGCTCTTAGAAACTATATTTAAGTTTCTTATACTCAAAACAAGCTGCAAACTATTTATCACATTTTACCAACAGGGTTACGTTCCACTTTAATTAGCTTCCCCAGTCCCAAAAACACAGTGAAGTTGATCTACAACCAGAGGTTAATGCTTCTTCCTCTGCTCAAACAGCGAGAGATTCAAAGACATGTATGACGCGTGTGCTGATAAGTGGTCCCTGGAGAGATATAAAAGAAGAGTGTTAGGACCAAGGTGATGATCTTTTAAATGCTGCGTTTCGCAATCGAACAACTGTGGGACTTAAAAACCTTCAGAATATAGGCCCTGACAGTAACCTCAGCCATATGCTTCTGACAGACACCTGCACTCAAACAGCGCTGTCACAGTTGGCTTATGTTTGGATTACCCTGCATTAAACATCTGTGTCTCCTAAATGCCACTGTTTGTCGCCTCTGAAGTGTCTCAATTACCACTGATGCTATCGGGGCCTAAGTGGGCCGGCACGGTGTAGGTTGTGGGGCGTTTGTTAAGTGGGGCTTTGTCGTCAAGTTTCAGGGTTAATGTGAAGTGTGAGCTAATCCACTGGCCACTCAATAGCTTTAACAGCGCATGAGATCTCTTTTGTTAGTAAACTCTGCACTTCAGGCTATATCTGAAATTGATCACTGTTCCCTCTCCTTTCCTCTCATCGGGGCTTTGGTGGAAGGAGTATCGACAGACATCCCTCTTGAGGAGAAATAGGAGAGGGACTGATAAAGACTGCAGGGAGGAATTAATAAAGGAAGGGTGGAGTAGGAACACTGCTGACAACACATCTGTTACTGTGCTTGTGTCTCCTAATCTATCTATCTATCTATCTATCTATCTATCTGTCTGTCTATCTGTCTGTCTATCTATCTATCTATCTATCTATCTATCTATCTATCTATCCGTCTGTCTATCTGTCTATCTATCTATCTATCTGGATGTCTGTCTGTCTGTCTGTCTGTCTATCTATCTATCTGTCTATCTATCTATCTAGCATGTGCTGATTTTCTTTTTTCTAGATGACTGTAAAGTTTGAACTCCAACTAGAAAGACATCATCATGACGCTCCAGCATTTTCATATTTTACCTACATAATGTTTGGACAAATAAACTGACACAGCAGATGATTTTGGCAAATGCTCCCATCAACTACATACACCCATTTTACATGACAGGCAAAAATGCTCATTCAAGCTACAATATGCAACTTAAGCTATCATCTGCATCACACCATGCTCTGCACAGACCTTCAGGTATTAGACATTATCAATTACAGTCTGAGGTACACAAAGTCAATGGTCTGCTGCTGGTCATTATCATGCTGCTGGGAGCTGAACAAGCTAGCTGGCTATTGGCTGAAATCTCTGCCCTAATATTTTATTGAAATAAAAATACTGGAGGTTTAGAGTCAGTACAAACAGCATCTTCTACTCTAGCCAAAATAGTAAAGTTTTATAAACACGCACCCTGTGGTAGGGGCAAATATTGAGACAGATGTCAGTTTGACTGTTGCCCAGATATCCATAGTTTCAGTGCTGCCGACATATGAAGGATTTGGCATTCATAAAGTCCAAAAGGTCCATCAAAAAACCACCAGCCCTCCAACCTTCTGCTTATACTGCAATTACTTTACTGGAACAGCAACTGCTTGGATTCGGAAGAAACAGCACTTTTCCAATTTTGTGTGTGTAACGAGCAGCAGCATGTACAGGGATCTTATTTATTCACTTCACTCCTTACTTGAATGAAAATAAAATGTTTTATTCTAAAAGGAGTAAACAAGTGCAGGAAGACCTGCTTGTTTGCAATATGGCAGCACAGATGCCACGGTGAAGCAAAGAGTACTCAGTCTCTCTGTCATGAGTTTAGGACTGTGGAAGGATGGATGGTGAGCAGGGAATGAACAAACGGATGAAATTGAATAAGCTTTTCCCCACTCAGTTAAAACTCTTCAACTGGAAAACGGTGGACTAATAGTGTTAAGAACTAAAACGACAAAACACAAAGTTGTATATTCACAACCCCCAGTGCAGCCAGACATTTATAACTCTGTTAGGGACATTTGCAGAGCTGAAATATTGATCTTTATTTCAACGGTATAATGTTTCCATCAAGTCCAAAATAAATCATTGAAAAGTTGCACTGAAATCAGTCCATTGTATACAGCATACATCAAACCAATAAAATGTTCTTTTGCTATAAAAACAAGCACCCTGTGATTCTTTAGCCTCCATAAACCAGCCATTATATGCATGAGAGTGCTGTCAGTACATTTTTACTGTGCTTGATTGACTGAAGACAAAACACTAAGTGCTAAGTCATCAGTCCTCCATCTTCAACGCGTTAAGAGCTCTGTTAAAGTGTCATTATGTACAGTACATTGTGCAGCATCACCTTGAACGCCTTATTTTGTTCCCCAAAAGAATAGCTTTTATTAATTCCCTTAATTCTCACTCACTTCCTATTTGATGTATTGCCAGTAGCCAAGGCAGCAAATCCAACAGATGTTTCCAAGGCCACTGAAGTGAAACTAGCAAACAATTATTTTTTGTGATTTCCGTTTTGGCAGCAATTGGGACTTTTTCGTGTGCTCGTTACAAAACAACACCACGAGAAAACTTTTCTTTCCTCAAGTGTTGGAACGAAGATAAAGTTTTGGTGCTCCTGGTGTGTGTGCACCCTCTCAGAAAAGCATCAGCAATCTCATTTTAGGGTGAGTGGCAGCTGATGGCTCTACGTCAAACATTAAACGATCCGTCTGTCTCCACAGCATTTATGCATATATGTTTCTGTCCTCTCATCTCCAATCGGCCATGTTTCTGACTATGATCAGTCAGCATCAGTGTCTTTAGCTGAAGCCATGCCTCCTCCTTACCAAATCTCTTCACCGCTCCCCTCTAACCACCAAATCTTCTGATCAGCAGCAGCCTCGGCGCGGGATGCTGTGTGTGTGTGTGGGGAAGCAGCTGCACAGCTCTGTGACACATGACAAGTGCTTCAGCTCTTATCCGTTTTCTGTAAAGAATCATTAACTGCAGAAGACGCAGCTGTGTCGCGCAGGTTCATAGCTCAATCGTTACGATCCGTCTCCCCGGCTGGAATCTTCCTCAGAGCACGGGGAGGCAGAGATGTCTTCTCGCGCACACTTCCCATTGCCGTTTTATTTATTTAATTCTCTAATAAGCTGACCTTAACTAGTGCTGACAGCATGTCTGGCGTCTGGGCCTGCTCGTCACTGTCACTGGGACGACCTCCTCCCAAGTGACAAATTCATGTCTAAATGGGGATGTGAGAGGCTGCTGGGCTATGTTTAACTAGCAGGGCACCTACAGAGACAGCCTTATCTAAAAGGTTGACTTCACATTTTCAATACTGCCTCTCAATTGTTCTTTTCTTTTTCTTGTGGCTGATTGCGAAGAGATTTTTGGTATGAGATGAAAGCCATGTTGTCAAGCTGTCGGATTCTCAGCTTGACACACACTTGGAAGTTGAGTAGGTGCCATAGGGAGTGCTGCTGTGATGTTACAGACAATTGCACTGTTCCAGTTTCCTGTGTCATCCATCCCGCTGTTTATAAAGGCAGTGTGACCTGCCTCTGAGAGACTTCAGATTTGATGGGCACTAAGTCCGCTGTCTACGCAGACAACAGTAATGCATGGCCTCCTAAAAACGAGATTAAATGCCCTAAAAAACACTTAAGTCTCTAGATTTTGGCTTCTTAACTTTGCAGTGATAAATAAGGATGGCATGACGGTGGACTGTATCTGTCAGCATTACCTTACAGCACAGGAATAATAATAACGCCTCCTGGTAGAATTAGACTGATGAAACCATTAATTCTGTAAACACAAATTGCACTGAACTTTTCAAATCCCCAACAAACTACGATGGCAAACACTAATGAACAATTTATCTCAATGAATTCATTTGTTTCTCATTAGTCAGCACCGCAGCCCGTGTTTGGGTTTTGCATGTGAATTGTGTGAGTTCCTCTCCTGAGTACTTACAGAAACTGGGCAAATTTTTTTCTCTCAGCTTTTATCAGCATTTCTCTTTAGTAAAATGTAAGTGCCGCTCAACTCAGGCCCGGAATGACTAACAAGGTACTTATGTAAAATAAATCATTTATCAAACTTTGCCTGGAATGTATAAGTAGATTTAATTGCACTATAGCGCTGAAAGACAAATATTAATTTGTGGAAAAAACTAAAATTATGCATTGGTTTAAATATATCACTATTACTGTTGCTGTAGTTTAGGTTTATCTAAATGGTAAATGGTCTGCACTTACACACACACCAATGGCAGAGCTGCCCTGCAGCTGACTCTATAGGTCGAGGCAACTTTTCTCACCCAAGGACACTTTAACATATCACAAGAGGAGTCAGGAATCAAACTACCAATTCCACAATTAGGTATGATTACCTCCACCTCCTGAGCTAGAGCTGCCCGATATACATCATTGAAAAATGATCTAATACCTTTATATGGAAATCTATAGGTCCTGAGGTATAGATCGGGTTGTCTCCTCAGCCATCATCTCTACTGAGGCCATTTCCTTGCCTGGAATTGCTGCTGTGTTCTCAGCTGTGTCAGTAAAATAGGTAAAAGCAAGTTAAATGTCATTAGCTTATAAAAAAAGTGTTTACACAGCACAAGTTATGTCCTGGACAATTCCTTCATCCTAATCCCGAAATATGTTTAGAAGGAAAACAGAGATTTTAAGAGTAATTTACCACATACAGTGGTAGCTCAATGGGTTAGGCGTCAGACAAGGATGCAGAAGGATCGCAGGTTTGAAACCCCGTCTGACTCCTAGTTCATCCCCTACCAGGTGTGTCCTTGAGCCAGACACACAGCGCTAGCTCCCTGTAAGTCGCTTTGGATAAAAGCGTCTGCCAAGTAAAGAAACGTAGATATAAATTCACATATACCTAAGACAAAACATGAAACTCATATAGTTTTTTAGTGTATGTAGTGAGGTCATTACTGTGTATTGATTAAAATGTAATACCTGTTCCCACATTTTGTTTTCATTATTAAAATATATCTATAAAACTGCAAGAAGCAGGACTTAGGAAAAGCTCCCTTTGATGTGTGGAGAACAACTGGTCCAAACATTTAGAAGAGGAGATGAAGTAGTTGCTGTGGACATAAAGGCTTTTATGTCTGCGCTTATCAGCAAAGTTCCTGTGAGGATTATTTCCGCTCCCCTGCCATTACGGCCACAAAAGTTTCATTAAACAGCCCAACGAATTGTAGTAAAATGTGCTGTTAAGAAACCACCAACGATATGCCAGAAGGGTGCAGCGAAGAATACCCACAATGAGAGAGGGCCATTCAGATGACTTAGCTTAATCATTGACTGGCCTTGTTATGGCACCAGATTATTAAAGGAGGAGAAAGGGGTTTTATGCTGTAAAATTAATTAAAATTCAAACAAAAGAAATTGCTTAAATGAAGACGAAAATAAATAAATTATCTACAAAATGCTAGTAAAAG
Organism: Microctenopoma steveboyesi; assembly: GCA_032359275.1. NCBI lineage: Eukaryota > Metazoa > Chordata > Actinopteri > Anabantiformes > Anabantidae > Microctenopoma > Microctenopoma steveboyesi. The sequence goes on from JAUMHF010000024.1 coordinate 15,169,437, forward strand.
CATTACAGCTTAGCTGTCCGGCAGTTTGGTAGGATAATGCATTGTAATTTATTTGCAAATGTCATACTGTATTTTGTGCTAAACTGTATAATGATATTTCATGGCTGTTATCTGAAATTACTTTAGGATATAGTATCATGCTCTTTAAAGTTGTTTGTGTGTTTAATTAAAAATGCTAACAAAACCAACTTCCTGCAATCACAGAATACAGGAAAGATTTAGGTAAACATTACGCTGAAGATTACTGAGGGAAACCTTTTTTATCATTATCAATGGAAATAACGTATTCATTCAATCCACATAGAAATGTAGAAATTCAGCAATGTAGAATTTCCTATTTCGGAAACATTCCAGACTGTCGTCACGGTGAGAGAGCGAGAGGTTTAGTATCATCAGATTGTGCCCGTACAGAGACTGATATCAAAACCTGCACTCATAGACTGAATCTGGCAACAAGTGCTACTGCTGGAAACTCTGCACAGAGTCTTGGCAGACACAGAAAGTAGGAATGTAGACGAAAGGTTGAGCAGGCAAAACTATCAGCTTTGTCATCATAGATGTGTTATGGGAACTGTTTACTGGTCTCAAAGATGGCATCCAGCCACTTTTACCTTTTCACCGTTTGGTGCATGACCCACAAAATCGGTGGAGATGAAACAGGTTGCCTTATGCACTGTGCTAATGTTAATAAAAAAGCCTCTGTGTTAAGAAACTCACACATGGCAGCACCACATCTGTCGCGCCAGTGTGGCTCTAGTGTCTTTCGTCTTTCATTCTGCATATTCTGTGAACAGACAGCATGTTCGTGGTGACAGAGATGTTGATAATTATGGATAAAAGAAGAAATGGATGTGAAGCAGTCTCTTTTAAGTTGGCAACTTGCAGCATTCAGACTGACTTGTGTTAAGGCTGTTCACTGCTACAACAATGTGCAGTAAGTCTGCACATTCTGAAAGCCTAAACGTTGGGTGTACTGCATTATTCCCTTTGCCTCCACGCCATCTTCTGGCAAAGTAAACCAGTATAGGTTGCAATGTGTCCACAGAGTGATGTTAACTTGAACATATATCTCTGTAACGAGGAAACAAAAGCATGAGTCAGTCTTGAGTTGCTCTGCTCCAACTCAGCTCTCAAGGTCACAATTAATTGAATGAAAGTGGGAGTCTGTGGGACTAGTTGCTTTGTCGCTGATGTGAGGGAGCCAACGCGGCTTTCTGTCCATGCTTATGATTTGCTAACTAGTGCCCCAATTATTTGTTGAGGGGTCATACCCAGGGAGCACACAGAGACATGCTGCATTTGAGGACTTTTAAATGAGACATAGGGGCAAACAAAGAATCTTCTGGGTCTTGATAATTGACAGATCATTCATTATAAGCACTGAACTATGCTAAGGCGCTCACCTGAACTCGCAGGAACTTTCCTAAACAAAGCATTTGACAGCTCAGCTGTACTCGCTGCACTGCTGTAGAGGTGCTGGAAGATGACACAGACACACACATAAAAAAACATTCTCACATGCGCTTACTACCTTAAACAGATATAATTGCTTTATCTCACACAGGATGTCTCACACATCTATCTATCTATCTATCTATCTATCTATCTGTCTGTCTGTCTATCTACCTATCTATCTATCTATCTATCTATCTATCTGCCTATCTAAGGTGCTCGAACTGTTTAGCCCGAGGGCCACTCCTGACATAGGGCCAGGGGCCAGTTAATATAATAGTCTGTTTGGGCTGCCAAGCTTTCAACATTTTACTATAATCATTACTGTAAAAACGGCAGGGCATGGCTGCTCTGTAGGTGTTATACTGACACATATTCTCTCTTCCATTGCAGTAATATTTCATTAGATAAAGTAAGTTGTACTCCATCATGTCAGATAAAGCAATACTTATAACAGCAAAATATTTATCCAACAAATTATGTGGGAGTAGCACAGAATTATAGATGACCTTAAACAACAATTTTTGCATTCACACCATCTTTGGGGACGTTGTCTTTCCAACATATTCATCATTATTCATCAGCAAACACTTTTTTCTACTTCAAAAGCTGCTAATATTCTAGATAACCTACAAACTATTAAGACAGAATTTTTGACACAGTACATTTAGAGGAAATTCAAATCATCAGCATCAAGATGAGGATGTTGCAGTAATCTGGTCATAAACTACATTACTGTGAAAAATTAAAATTCCACTTGATTATAATACTGGGTGAAAAAGTTCACCAAGCATCACCAAATTATTGGAATGAATGCTCTGGGAACAGAGTGGGTGTCTGACAATGTTTTGACTAAATTATAAAATGTTTTTCAGGACAGGTGTTGACTGTCCATGTAAATACCATATACAATACAGTGTGGTAACTTTTGCAAAGGTATATACCCCATTTATAGAATGTTGTTCTATGATGTTGTTATGGCACCTACAAATATATTGTAACATACTTATTTCACATGGTTAGAACGTGTACCAAAACAGGACCACACACTATGAATCACATTATCTGAGCCCACCAAATCACGTGTAGACTTCCATTTATTTCATTGTGTGAGGGATGAATAGCTGTGACAAGGGGAAGTGTCTTACATACGTCTGGTCTGATGAATGTGCAAATGATTTACTGTGATGAACAATCCCTGGGAGGACAACTGACCACTGTTAACATTCACGGTGTAATTGCCTCCTATTTCGTAGAATTATCCACCAGTCAACAACACAAAATCTATTTTCTGTATTTGCTTTTATTTGCTCCTGTGGCAGACACATCACCACATAAGCAGAGAGGACGTTCATTTTTGCTTTGATGAGAAAATATTTAAAACCAGGTGATGATGATGAGGCTGGAACACGTGGAGCAAGGGAGGAAGGGGCGGGAATAATCAGCCAGGTAAAGGTTCAGCAGCAGTCTGCTGAAGTCAGCGTAGCCGGAGAACCAGCTGAGTTACAGAGAGAGGAGCGTCTCCTCATGAGAACGACCCAAAAGACTGTTTGCTGGCCTGATGGCAACTACAGACTGAGTAGCCAAAGTCTTGTATCCAGCAAGAATGGACAGACTGCAGCAATTATTATAGTTTGTTCCCCAATGATAAAAAACAGGAGGAAGGTTGTGAATATAAACAAGTAAACAGTAAACATGCCATTATATTTACTAAATATGTAAGTGAATTGTTCAGTTCTTTTTGCTCAGAATAGATAAATAAACAAACAATAACACAGGAAAAATCACTGATCACCAGTTTGTACTGCATTCAATAAAAATACAAAGAAAAAGTATTACTGATTAATTCATGGCCCATCCCCCGGGGGATTACTGAAACACAGTAGTCAGTAACAGATCTAATAACCTATTACTCTACGTACTGTGTGCCCATCTAACAGCACACTATACTGTACTGAATTTATACAGTTCTGAACAGCTTCCCTATGGGAACATTCATATGCATACAGCTTCACAAAAACACTACTGCAAATATAACACTCAAATGTAAACAACTCTAACATAATCTACATTTATGCATCTATCATTTAAAAAACTGCAGAATCAGTTGACAAATAAATCATGTACAGCACATTATGTGATCCACATCAAGTATGATGCATTTACCTGAGTTATGCTTCTCCTCCTCCTCATTCATCTTAAAGAACAAGCAATACTCACAATTACTCCCTTGTATCAGTTTTAACGTCAGTGATGGCAATGAACCATCGTATGTGACCAGTCTTACTCATAGACTAATTGTCTATAACACGTCTGTAACATTTACAAACCCTTTTTTCTCTTTTTCGCCCATCTCTGATGTCGTAGTTCAACACCATCACAGAAAGATCCCAATAAAAGAAATGTTCTAGCACCTATATTGGTTAATTAATCCAACAGCTCATTATTCCATACAACCATCACCACTTCAAGTCCATGAACTATACAGTTTACTATCGAATTGCTCTATTACATCTATGTTCAGTTTAAAATAAGACAACAACTTGTATAACACAACATGAAACACACGTAGATTAAATCATGTTGTTTGTTGCATTTTTGTTCATTTATGTTCATTTAATTCTTCTGCCAGGAGATTTCTGAAGTGAGAATACTTTCTTTTACAGGCTTTTTTGATCTTTTTCTGTCACCTCCAGTGTTTCAAACTCTAGGCTGCTTGAAAGTAGGAAAAAGAACAACGGGAAGATCTGGGAAGGTGGCATTCAGCCACCAAGCTGTGTATACGATATGGATGGACAAGGACATGCTGAGAGACTCTGTAGATCTCCATTGTGAATCAGGCTGTTTGCTTTACCCCTGTGCAGGAAGTCATACTGTTTGTCCTTGGTTCAAACAGAGCATCTGATAGTGCAGGATTATTGTCTGATAAGGAGAAATTACTCAGACAAACTAATGTATCTCGCCTTTGACCCTTCTGTGTCTTTCGTTTATTTTGTGCATGTGTACATTTCTGCTCAAATACCTGGAAACATAGAGAATTAAAAATCCACTCTCAGGAAATGAATACAGACAGACACAGCCTGAAATCGTGGTGAAATAGTTTTCTCCATTATCCGTGCAACTTCGTCTGAGTGATTCAAGTGAGGAAAGAAAAAGAAATCTCATCTTATTGTGTGTTCCCAAAAACGTTATGTAACATTAGGATTTGGTCATTGAAGTGGCAGCAGAAGCTTTTTCTCGGCACTGATAAAAAAATACACACTTTAAATTGTTTGACAGGATGTATGGTGCCGTTATTCTCAACAGTTGGCTGCGTAAAATAGCCTCATAATCCTTGGCTGTTATTGAACAATTACATAATTATCAGAACTAACAACTCCCAGAAGATTACCGCCATAATGTGAAATGCCAGACAACAGACAAAGTAGGTTAAAGGCCCTATTTGGCATTCGCCACAGCTACATCTGTGGCAGAGGGAAACGAGATGACTCATTAAGTTCTACTACTTCGCTCTCTCTCTTCCTCACACATAAAATGGCGTTTCCTCCGCAATGACCTTAAGTACATATGGTTTCAAAAGGCACCACTTAAATAATACATTTAAATGGTATTACTGAAAATGACATTTACAGAGTAATAGTACATGATACCACGTGTAATAGTAGCATAAGGAGAGATCGATATGCGTGTAAAATGGTCTGACTTTAACCACCACAACATTCTAATAAGGAAAGACCACTAAGAGTGTCGAGTGAATCCCCAAAAATATACTGCATGGAGATAGGGTTCGGTTTTCTGATAATGAATGAGCAAAAAGTATTATGTTGTCCTCTTTCAAATATTCAATAATGTCTTAATATCGTCTCCTAAGGAACAGTTTGACCTTTACACTTCTCTTGTGGAGAGTTTGATGAGAGAATCACAGGTTTCATGGGAGGATATGCGATTGAAGCATTGGACTATTTAGATGGGAACAATAATTTTCTTTTTGTTGTCAGTAGATCATATGCAGGAACGTTCCTTATCTTTAATAAATATTATTTAATTTACTGTTTTTGTTGATTTTCACATTTATTGCTCTGTTGCATCACATTAGCTGAACTGATATAGTATATAAATGCAAGATACAGTATTGTATATGTTAAATATGCCTCAGATCCAGGCTGCTCATAGTGATGGTATCTGTGATTTCACTTGCAACATTAGAGGATCTACTGGGCAGATCTCTCCTACTTTTACTTAGAGCAATGCTAGCTGTGGTTCCTGCTTCCTGTCGAACTGCTAAGTTAAATTAAGTGGTTACTAACTTATTTTGTCAGATTAAGTTTGACCTCATTTAATTCCTAGTAGTGTGTAATAATAAACCAAAATTATTATCCGTGCCAAATTATGAGTTACTTGGCTTGTTTTTCACTCGTGTGATTTATTTTTGCAGACTCCAAGTGATGTTTGTCAGCTTTCTTCCTAAAGGTGACACTTAACTTAATGCCACTGTACCTTCAGCCCATATAAACACATTTATAAATGTGATTTAGTGCATTTTCATGCAGTGTTTTCTATAATCCATCCACCACTCTTTACACACACACAAACACACATGCATACCCGCTTGTCCTTGAATTACTTCTTCCTTCCCCAATGTGAGCTCAAACCCTCAGGTGAAAACAGTTATTCAGCTCTGGAGTCTCAGGTTTAAGCCTCACATATGTTCCATTTTGCAAACAGGGAAACTTTCCTCATGACTCAGATTTTCGTCAGAGTTTAGGCAGCAGTTCTCTGTATCGTGAAGTCAGCCACTAAAATCATAGCATCAGCTCGTGCAGCAAACCATAGAGATTTGCCCTATAACATTTCTTTGGAAGCTGCAAGACGCACACTTCTCCCTTTGTACAGTGTGACTAGCTTCCCTTACTGTCTGTTGCTCCGTATCTTATCCTGATGTCCCGTGGTCAACGGGGGCTGAGGATAAAACCCTTCTCTCTGTCCTGCTAACTGAACTCACATATGTTACGTCAAAACCTAGAACACACTCCGTCTGAATTTCCCCATCTGTTAGTGTGACAAAAGTACATTCACACCTCTCAGCACAAGGAACAAGCAGCCACTAACAAAACCATGAGACCTTAAGTTCACTGGCACATCAAGCTCAGCCCCAAAGTCTCAAAGTATCAACCCCAGAGCCCCAACTTCATCACATTCTGGCAATCAGGGGTTTTACTCTGCACACGTTAGCCCAACGTGTCAGCATGTCAACACCTGGGCCCCTAGCTCTTTGAAAACTCAGAGAATGTTCCAAAAAGCAACAATACACCAGTACCGACATGGATCCCAATGCAGCCACCAGTTTATTAGCATTCACTGCGCTTTAATTGCCACCATATTGATGTCACTGTTCCCCCAGATATCCTGACATGATGTGGTCTCCGGTGTAAACTGAACTTACCATTTCTATTTTTAAATCAGAAAACAGAAATCCTCTAAAGATACTTTTCAGGGGGAGCATGGACCTTTTTTTTTTTACTAAATAAAACAATAATATTGGGTTGTAAGATCTGTGAGCAAATAAAGTCAATATTCATTTTGGCTCATAATTAGTTTCCACAAAATGACTCTCTTGGCATATCTAAAGTGAACATTTGTTACAGAGTATACATGCTTTGTTAGTGTACGTTGCACGATCCATCTGGCTGTGCTGAAAGAATTAGTCACTGAAATTAAATTTGGGAAACAGTGAAGAGGATGTGGGCAACCTGGAGGACTTATTAAGGCAATGGCTCGACATTATTGCTGAAAGTTATAGCACTTTTCATACATGAAGGTAATTCAAGATGCTTCACAAGGAGCAGAAGATGACTTGCACCATATTAGTCACATGGACTGGTTACTTTAAAGGAAATAAAGGCTTAGGCCAAGCCAAGATAACCTGGCTATAGTCTAATTTTTCTGAATAGTATTGTTCTGTGAGCAAAAAATCAAACTGCTTTATTGTTTTAACTGTCCAAATATACTGAAAACAAAATAATGCCCAGTGTGTGCAGCTTTTATTGCCATAGGGCTTCTATTACAGTTGTCTCTCTGCAGTGCATTTGACTAAATTAAAATATATGTGTTTGACGAGGTGATTTTTGACCTTTGTGAATTAGACTCTTCTGGTATAGGGATATTACCATAATCAATATGTGCATTTAATTAAATATAATACAACATATAACATAAAGAAGCCGTAAAAAAAATCATAGCACAAGTACAAATCTGTCCTGTATCGTAATGAGGGAAATTTTTCATAAAGTGGCTTTTCATTCAGTACTACACACTTAAAACTCAAGAACTTGCTGTTTTTCCTCGCAGTTGTGTTTTTAAATTTAAAACTAAAAGCGGAAAAGCGCCAATGGGCAGATGAGATGACAGAAACTGGAGACACTTAGCTCCTTGGCATAGACATCACTTACAATCTGCCAGATATCAGTAATTAATTACCATGAGAAAGTGGCATGATTTTATCAGCCATGCAAAAAAAAATGGATGTAGAAAGGGTTTATCAGCTTCTATTAATGCATTGTCAGGCGCTGTAATGGGCTGATGAATTCAGCCTCATTTGAATGAGCGCTTGTTGGGGGTGGGTTCTGGGCAGCAGAGCTGAACACCACACAAGAAAATAATTTGTGAGCCTAACTAATAAAAGCTATTTTGTTGTCCTTTAATAAAGTACAGTTAGTTGGAATATCCGTAAAATGCAAATAGGTACTCATGAATGTTATTACCTTTATAATTACTTTGTACTCTTGAAACATTAGTATTGACCTTAATGTTCCCCATTGTTTTTTTCTGAAATCCATTAGGTAATTAACATCAATTTTGAGGCAGTGTTAGGGAAAAAGTAATAATTTATATCCAAATGCCTCTCTAATGTTCCTTTTATGTTTTATGGTTGGTATCCTGGGATTGTGTAAACAAATGTATTCTTGGAATAAAGCAAAAAGGAGGAGCATAATGAACAACCAGGAGATTCGGGCTGAATATATAATATCGATTCATAATTACCATTATAAAACACACTAAATTAGAAAAATGTAAAATTGTACTTTTGGGTCAGTGTTGGTGTTAAATTCCACTTCCCCACAGTAAATTAAATGCAACTATGTTGAGGATGTATTTTAGCAAAGTTATTTGTGTGTCGGTGTGCAGCAGCTCTAAAATACAGTAAAATGAAGTTTAGTTGTAGTAGGTTATGTAGCATATTTCCACTTCATCCGTTTATAAGGAGCCTCTGAAGCTATAGTCAACCAAAGTAAAGACATGTGGTGCCGCATGTAGGAGGGGCACTACATTTCTATTTCTGATGTCACAAAAGTGAAATCGCTTTTCAGGGTGTCTCACGCGCTGAAGTTGATTTATTTATCAGTTTCAGTTTATTCTTCTGAGTGCAAAAAAGGCCTTCCACCTCTTATCTGTTGTCAAAGAGCGATATGTTTACAAAGCTCCATATTGCTCCTTTGGATGGCTTATATCTCCAATGAGAGCGTGCCAAAATGAGATATATAAATAGGCCTCTTGATGTATCTTCAGAGCGAATCATTTAGCTCAAATGAAGATGGGATGCATATGGTGTGTTTGCATAGTCACTACCTTTGAGGTTCAGCTTGATAATAGTCATCCATTTTCATCTATAGAAGACCAGTGAAGTGAAGAACCTCCCTCACAGTGACACATCTGCCGCAGTTATCATTCAGGCAGATGCATAAAAAATAGAATGATTCAGAGGGAAATGAGAAATATTCTAAGAGATTCATTGTATTGTGTTTGCCGGTCAGAGATCTGTGACAGAAGCTTGTAAATATATGAGCCATTCTGATTTTATGAGTCAGATTTATTCTCTGACAGAGAAACTTTCATCAAAATGTCAACACCGAAAGGCCCTGACAGTGCCAAGTGCTCAGGCAGATTAATCATTCTGAAAAGTTTTTCAGCTCTTTCTCTCGTAACTTAAGATCATTTCAAACTCCAAATGTGTCATTTCTGTCACTTTAAACCTGTATAAATGTGTAGTTTTCTAAATATCATGTGAGCTCAGTATTGCATATTGGAAGTACAAGAAGAGGATTCACCACCACAAAAACAATCTCATCCGCCTTCACAGTACTACAGCGAGTGTACTGTGCATTTTATCTCGCGGTGGCATTGGGTCACCTTGCAGGTACAGCTGAGGTATTAAGAGATTAGGGGCAGCAGCTCACCCTACCTAAGGTTCTGGTCTGCGGTGTGCAGCCGCATGCCTGGACCTTAATTGGCTCTGGTGGCAGTAAGTGCCCTGCCGTTACTTAGCCAAGCGCTGGTCAGGGGTCAGCCCCAAACAGCTCCTTCCTGTCATCCTTCCTGTCAGCCTGAAGGTCAGAGCCATAGACCAGCATGGCAGGAAAAGAAGGTCTCAGCCACTTACCACGGTGTGTGGACAGGTGTACCACAGCGACCTGTGGATGAGACAGAAGGTTTTGAGGTGGAGGGGAGGAAAAAGTCGAGCAGAAATGGAAAAGTTTGGAACTGGGCTTATTATGGTTCACTGGTTCAATCTTCCCCTCCCCCGCCCATGGTTCTTGGCTCCAAGTTTTAGACTTAAGTCTGCGGTGACCGATCTGTTATTAGGTGAGTATTGCAGAGCTGTCACTGCCATCTCTCAGAGAGCTGAGGAGGAGTGTTGGCTATGAAATGTGCTGCAGCGCATTGATGTATGTGGACAAGAATCAGAACTAAGAGACTTAACAATTAAAACAGCAGGAGAAAGATGTGACTTTAAATCCATGATAGCGCCTGTGCCTGGGGCTAGGACAGAAGAAGGAGAAAAGTGGAAAACACTGGCAGATTTCAGATGATTCACAGTGTGTGATAAGAGAGAAACTTAAACAAAAGAAAAAGAGAGAGCGCTTTAGGGAAAAAGGGGGCTACTCTTTACAAAATGTTGCTGAATAAAATGGTGCGTCTAATAAGGAAGAGTAATTAAATTTTCCTTCCAGACATCTTGTGTCAGAGACTGAACTTGTTCGGCTGTTCTCCACAG
>JAUMHF010000024.1:15182512-15211180 GCA_032359275.1 Microctenopoma steveboyesi
GTGTGTGTTTTCATTAAAACCCTTAAATTTGATTTCGTGTCTGAGTGCTCATGGGTCCTTAATACAAATCCTGACATAAACAAGCTGATGTGAACAACCTGTGCTATGGAAATTTAGTTTATTTATGTGCGATCCTAAAATATTTTCAGCCAGCTCTAGTGGTAAGCTAAAGTTTGAAAAAAGGGAGCTTCCATATAACCTGGATGAAACCGTGAGTGCACTGCTTCCAAACAAAATACAGATATGAAGCATCCAAATGCTAATTTTCTTGTGGAAGTATGTTTCCCACAATTTGGACACAATACAAATAATGGACATTTTATCACACTGCTGGCTGAACTGTAAAAGACACACAGGAGATATTTGTTTTGTTTCTTGTGAAACACGAGTTTCCCGTCAGTGGAAAGGTCAGACCCAGTAAATGACGTCTGTATCCTACACTCACAAAAACCTTATGCAACACTTAGTACCTAACACGAATCAGTTGTGCTTCACTTTTCAAGTACCTCATCCTGCTTTTCTCTGACAGAGTATGTGGCATTATACTGCAATGTTTAATTAAAGTTTTGAAACAACTACTAAAGTGGGAACTGACCCTCTCACCCTCTAATGCACGTACTAAGTGGTTTCACTTTTTTCAGACGCACAATCATTTCCTCTGGGATTTGGGTTTGCACCTGATCTGCACACGGATTGTGTCCTGCAGGAACAGTTAAGGGCACTCTTAATCTTAATCTTGCTCTGTGCAACACATTTACTGTATTTGTATTTGCCATGACCCCAACTACTGAGATTTCTTTGAAATCCAGTCCCCACTTGTAAAACCTGTACCCTGTACGTTCTATGAAGTGCCATTCCTGAGTAAGAAGTTCTATTTGTCCAAAAGACTTTTACATAAATGAGATGTTACGTCTGCTAAGCATCGACACGTTTTACACCAGAGCGTCTAGCATGGTTGTAAGCTCTTCTTGTTGGATCAACACTTACAGTTTATACATCATGAGTAATGATGGCATCCTTCATTATCTGTCAGAGGTTTTGCTTAACAACTATTATTTTCATAAATACTGCACATACACACACACACACAGACACGTCCTCACTCCAGGCATAACTGACACCAGAGTCTTCTCTTGAAAGTTAACAACACCTCTTCACAGGATTAAGTGAGAAGTGTAATTTGAAATTTCAAGTGCTTGAAAGAGACTTAGATATCACCTGGCTGGTACCCCCTACTGAACCTGAATATATTAGCAAATAGATCAGCGCATCACTCTATAGAATGTCAAGTAAAAGGCTGTAGGTCCTCCGTGGGTTTGTTTTGTACAAACCAACAAATGTACAAATGTAACAAAAGTAATAAGGATATCACTCATATCTATTTGTCTGGATTACCTCAGCTTGTTTATGCAATACACAGTGAGGAAAAGTGCAACAACTGCAAGTCCACATTTTGCAACTTTACTAAGTGGAGCTATCCTCCCTCTGGCAAAAATGAATAAAAAACATTTCAAGGAGAGACCCGGCCTGTACAGGATGGATTGGTTTTACCAATCTTACAGGAATTACAACTTAGCTTTCATCTGAGTCTCTGTGTGTGAATCGCAGTGCTGAACGACTAAAAATGGCTAAAAAGTTTGAAATGGTTGAGAAGTTATAACGTCAATTTGCGCTGCTCAATTTATTTTGTTTTGCTTTGAAGGTCTTGAAAACATATTTCCACACTCAACATCTTACTGTGAGTGACAGACATGAACAAGAAATGTTGTTGATATTTCCAGTGAGTAATTTCTGTGTCTGTTGCTTTTGCTCTTTTCACTAATTTTAGGTGAACAGGCCAAAAAGTCCAGCCTATCAATTACCATTAAAACACAAACTTGTTTGCTTATGTTGACACACACACACACACACACATAGTCCTGATGAGTTAGCCATTTTACATAAAAATGTTATTTCGTGATACATTTCTTTGTGAGCTTGTGAATTCCTTTGTGAAGCTCATAGCGCTTTCAAATAGCAATTGATTTACAATGTGCCTGAACAAGACCGATGTGAGAGCGCTGGTTGCTGACCAGAGTGTCGGGACACCCACTGAGTGAGCAACATATTTGACATTCTCACATTCACCCTGCATGTTTACAACATTCACATTCACAGTCTTCGGTTGCTAAGCGGTCACTTGAGACCAGTGCTCACTAAACAATTAGTGTGTTCAATAAATGATGCTCTTTTGAAAGACGCATTCATAACAGTGGCTGAGGACGTGTGAAAATGACACCTTGCCATAACTTTACTTTTAAAGCAGCTCAGCTGGTGATTGGGAGCGTATTCATTCCCCTTTTATGTTTTTTTTCAAGAGGAGGAATACTGAAGGAATTACCGATCTCTTCAGCTGATAAATGCTCCACTTGTTCACCATGTTCACCAGCTGGTCATTAACTAGTTCTGGGCAGTGTGACACATTGGGTTTATCTAAACTTTTTCTCTGAAAACAGCTGCCCAATTCAACTGGAAGAAATGCTATGAAAGCTGAAAAATGAAATCAGAACAGCGAGTTTTTTGATAATACGAAACAAGTTGAAAAATGTTTTAAAAGCCCTTTGTGTGTGTGTGGGTGTGTGGGGACAGTCAGTTCATCACTATAAAAAACCTACGCACTTAACATTGTCATTTAATAAGATTTGTTTTGCAAATATGTCACAATTATGTTGTAGTTACCAAGAAGTTACTATGACAATAACTAAGAAATATTCCTTGTTAGAACAAGTTCAGGATGGAAGGCTGTCTCATAAAACCCAGGACATCCTGACAGGAGGCTAATTTTAAAGGCCAGACCTTGAGTTGGATTAAATAAATTCACCCTGACCATCTAGTTTTTTTGCCAGTGCACAGGAACTAAAGTATAAGCAATGAAGTTATTATATTGTTTGAAGAAAAGAAGGGTACAGCAAGAGATATCTGGTGCCACTGAGGCACTGTTTCATGTGATGCCCCCATAGGTCATGTGAGAGGATACAGACAAACAAATTAAATAATGTTTATGTTAAATCTACCCTAACTTTGTTCATGTAAGACCACATCGCTCTTAGTAAGAAGGTCGGGGACTTTAATTTGTCCCATATGCTTGTAGTGTTCATGTAATAAGGTAGTTGATGTTTGACTGGTGCATCAAGGCCCTGCTGAATCTTATTCTCTGCAGTCATTTGCTAAACTAATTAAAGTTTAGTTACATTCCCACAAAGCTCACTGCGTGTTTCAGAGGACGGAGCAGACAATTCAAGCTGCACAAAGGTCAATTGTAAAGTGAATAGTTTTGGTTAAAAGAGAAATGCTGTACCTGATCTACATGAAGCTGTTGAAATCACATGTCATTCGTTCCTCAAACCCGTGGGTGTTTGTAACGGTGACACTGACGAAGACCAAGCTTTAGTTTCTTTGGTGCTTCTATGTAGGGTGATTCTATTCTGCAATTATCATGCAGACATGCTGATATTGTCTTAACTGCAGTTATGCACATGCACAGGTGTTGGTTTTTCACAGTTTTAATCTCTAATGTATTTTCCTTAATAAGATAATTTATGGTTTATGCATAAGAAGCCAATGTATTCATTTAGTGTATATTAATGAGAGATCCAAGTTTGATTTTGTTATCGTCTCCAACTGTGTGATAATAGTATATTAATGAATGAAATCTATTAGCCCTGCATTTTAAGTCACAGCTAGACAGAATGAAATCAATGTAATGCCAAAGAAAATACATTTTCACAACATCATGATCTAGAAATTCATATTCAGCCTTCCAGCAGCTGCGGAAGAAGAGAATATCTCTCACCCTCCCTGTGTTTTTATTTCATTTCAAGATTATGTTTGGGGTGCATAATTATGACACTCATTAAAAGCTCCTGTGCTTAAACAGTGTCAAATGGGGGAAAATATCCTTGGCTGCAATCCAGCTCATTAGAATCCCCAATGACGCTTTATGAAATCAGCTTCTTTTTTTTAATAACATACACTATTTGCCACAGTATATTGCAGAATAGAAATGTTACTGTAATAACTTAGAGTTATGTGTGAGTCCAACTGTAAATTTGAGCAAGTGAAGAAGAGGCAGATTGAGAAGTGTGGTTTGCCATGCCAACAGTCACAGAGGTGAACGGGAATTGTGACAGCTCCAGCCTCGTCAACATGGTCATCTGTTATTTTGGCCCAAACATCAGAGTGCTGTCTATAAAAATAACAATACACACAGCTCACAGTTTGGCTGAAAACGAGCGGAGCATAGTTTCTCAACTTTGGAGTCAGGGCCCTTCGTGGGGTATAGAAAGGGTCACGGAAGATATTTAAGAATCACATATTTCATTTGTTTATAATAAAAGAGCTCAACACATGCCCCATGACATGATGAAAATACTTTAACTGCCGCGATCATCAAACATTTAGAGTCTGAATTCCACATTTATGGCTTCATGGGCCATAAATGCTGCAGCAACCTTCCGGTGGGAATACCTAGTGCAATGTTCAATTTGCTTTCCTTTAATGTAGGCTGCAAATAAAGAATAAGACTTCAACCTTGGTTACCTGCTTCTGTGCATTGCCAGTTTGGTAAAATGCTTACTGGGTTCATTGTCAGGCAACTAGACGACGAGACAGTCTTATGTGAGGCTGATAAATAAGACATGACAACCAGCACCTAGCTTGACTGGAATCATTTTTGAATTAGATGCCTAATTCTACCGATCATCAACATTTTTTGGGTTACTGAACCAGAAATTGTTCCTCTGTAAAAAAAACCTTCAGAGTAGAGTGAAAGTCTTTGCGTTAGGGCCGTACAACAGACATGCTTGCATCATGATACTTGGAATTATTCACAGCTATGTAGCTTGTAGCACTGAGTGCAGTAGGAGCCTTTAGTCGTTACTAATTTATCCAGTTAAGCTAAACGACATCATTCAGGTAGCATTTTAACTGTCACTTCTTTGCTCTCTTTTGCACTTTCCACAATGTCTTCAAATGACAGTTTCACAAATTTCAAAACCACTTATTACAAATTACGATGTCTTTCGATTATTTTAATTAAACCAAAGTCTTTATTTTGACAAAGACGTTTAGATATATATCAAACTTTTTACATGAGGTGAACTTCAAGGGAAATCTCAGCCGACACCCCCTCTCCTCTGCAGACATTCACAACCTTCTCACCTTTGAATGATTACCAATTTGGATCATGTCGCTTTAAGGTAAGAGACATGTTAGGCGTATAGCAGGTTGCTAGCCGCTTAAGTACCATTTAATCTTACTAGACAAAAGAGGAAGACTGTGTCTAGATTTTGTGCAGGTGGCTGCAGGGCATGAGGTATTGTACCATCTTGATCATCCACCAAAAGCTTAGATGTTCTCTCCTCTTGTTCTGCTGAATTAATTCCACTGCAGGTGAACTCCAGCCCGCTCCTAATTGAGAGTGTGTGTATGATATTGTTTACGTAGCCTCAATCATCTCTGAACAGCGTGATGACTGAGGGTGGAAACGCTTGTTTTGTGTGTGTGTAGTTATTTACTTAACCTTAGCTGTTCTGGTGCATTTTCATGTATTTGTTAATACACGCACAATACACAGAGCCGTCCGACTGATCAAGCAGGTATTTCGCCTGCAGTTGTGGGCAGCTTTTACCACACTAACATTGTCTAATTGTTTGTTCTGTTTCACTGTGAATTCTACTGAGTTGCTTTTATTACTTGCTTCATGGTTAGAGATCTTCCCACAGTGTCACTCTAATGACCCACAGAACGAAAAGCAGAATGCATTAATGGATGACTACAGCAGGTCTGGGAGTGTTATTTAAAGCTATCTTAGTCTGCGCAGGAACATTTTGTTGGTTCACTAGGTATAGATTTTTTGTTTAGACACTGAAAAGCATTTGTTGTCGTCAGTCTGTGTGTTTATATGTGATTAACAAAAACACATGTACTGTAAGGTAATAGCTAAGCAAAGCCAATCTGATTATGCCTTGGCTACATATGAAAACTATTTTTATCATCAATTGTTTCTGGACCATGCACATAGAATTCATATCAGCACACTGAGAGAAATGCACAAACAAAATCTATTGTCTCCCTGGAGATGTGATTTTGAGCGTTGGGTGACTGTGCTGGGGATGGGGATTGGCAGCATCTCAAGATGGCTCTGAGGCTTCTCTCGCTGCCATGCTTTATGGTTAAGCAGCCAGCAAATTGGGAAAGTGGCTTTATCTAATTAGAAAATACATTCCTTTAGCAAGCAGTCCCCCAGGCAGAATCATCATTATTTAAGCTGGCTGGCCTTGAGAGAAGCAGCAAGCGGCATTCAGATACATATCTAATGCTCACCATGGAAATAACGATGTGCAGTGGATATGCTCATGGTACAGTTATTGGATTTTTATTCGTCTTTCGCTTCTGAATATAATGCGCTTCTCCTCTATCACCATTCTTATTCTTCTTAGTCTACCAAATCTCTATTGTGTATTAAAAGACTGAATAATAATTATCTTGGTTCTTTTTCATTAGACAATTTTCATGGTGTGGTGAAAATGGTCTTGCAGATTGTTCCGCTATGTTGTTGATCCACATTAATGCTTGAGGACTGGCGCAGTGGATCAGAGAACATGGGTCTAAACCCCCTTAAGCTCTGCAGCTATACGTGTACCAGCGTAATAGACATGACATGTTGAACTGTAATTATGTAAAGTCTTCCACAACATATTCAAAGAAACACCACTGCAGCACACTTTAATGTGGGCCATGTATGCCAAAGGCGCAGAGAGATTAAAAAGACACCTAACAGACAGATGCTCGCTCACACAGAGGGCTATGCAGCTTTGTCTTAACTTAACCACATGACATGCACCATGATGAGCTTGGACAATGCACGTGAATGTACATTGCTCTACATTTGGTGTGTAAATGTGTACGTTCTTCCCCGTGTGCTTGTGTAATGCCCACTTTGAAGCTTTTGTTTATACAGTGAACAGTCTCTCAGTATCTTAAGCTACTGTTAGCCCTCGTATCGCCCAGCACTGATAATGAGGCCTCTGGGAATGGACACGGAGGTGTGTGTCAACACATAAATCCTTTAAAGTCTGTGGGTGTGTGCTACACAAGTGTGTGTAAGAGGCAGGGACACACAAAGAGAGAGAGAGAGAGAGAGAGAGAGAGAGAGAGAGAGAGATCATGGGCTCATTTTAGATACTTTCAGATTAGCGTCCCTCCAAGACTTGAATAATTATCGTTATCTGCAGTAATGGATTTCTTCAAGTTATGCATAAAAGCTCTTAGGTCCTTTGTTTTTTTTCTGTCTGCCTAAACCTATATCTTTTTTGTATGACGCAGGCACTTTGGTCATCGTTACACACCACAAGACAGGAAAATGGCTTGTGCGAGATACTTTACTTTACCCATTAGTGGGGCAAACACACACTCTTCACACCAACCAGCATTGTAGCAAGGTTTGGTCACATGATCTGGTTTTTGGTCTGTTAACTATAACCTGGTTACTTTTCTAGTCAGATTTTCTAGTCATATTACTTTAATCACGTTACAACATAACACATAAAATATAAAGCACGGTGTTGTTTGCAGCTGCAGTGATGCTGTCAGGGATTAACCTCAGAGATCAAGAAAGAAAGGTCACTACGCTTTTGCCATAATGTGAAAATCTGTATTTATATGTGTGTGTTCTGTGTGTCACTATCTCAATTTGAAACAGAAACATGCAAATAAAACCTAACAAGAGACATGCTATAGATCAGTATGTCTCTTCTATCAGTCTTTTCATCTCATGCTGTACTGCTGTAAGCCTGGTTGTCATTTTCTAGTATATATCTCTACAGGAGGCAGTGGAGCTTCAGACCTAACCAGTGTCTCCCTGACTCTAACATGGTGGGTCACTGATGCAAGGCGCTGCTGAGAAGAAGAAAGGTGGAAGGTGTGTACGCGTCAGTATACATTGGAGCGAAAATATACCCCTAAATATAAGAGATAAAATATAAGACACAAGTGAGTACATCTTAAACCCGCCGAGATTATCCCACAGAGCTAGATACATACTGTAGATTGTTCTTCACTAACCCAAAGAGAAATCTTAGTAGTATTTGGTATGTTTTGCTTGATGTAATTGTTTCTTTATTTAGTCTTTTCCAAATGTATTTCTATATTTTACTTTTCATGGAATCTGATCTCTTTATGTTGCTGGACACCAGGGTGTTTTTAAGCTGTGAAGCTAAAGAAGATGAAGGAGGGTCTCTCGTATAATATGGGGGAAGCATCAGCGTTGCAATATGATGGTGTATACGAGTACATGTAAACAAAGGAATCCATGCACTTGTACACAATACCTTACAGTCAGAAGGCTATCTTTAGGTATTGAACAGAAGCTGAAGACAAAATGTGTGACTGTGAAGTTAATCACACGAAACAAACTGACTCATTGAAAGGTTAGGAAGCAGGGAAATGCAGACATAAAAATTATGGATATGGTGATAGAGGACAAAATGGATGATATGGATATTTACGGTACCTATATGTGGCATTAGTGGAGCTTTTCAGAGTTTCCATCGTACCAGAAACCACCTAGGCTCAGGTAGCGTGTGTACAATGAGCTATGTGATTTAATCAGAATAATCTTCTTGAAAGCCACCTGCCCGAGATGGTCTTGAATCACTCAGCTTAAACAGGTAGGTTTCCCCCCAAAAAATGTTCAAATTATTCTTTTCTGTCCATAATAGAATTAACATGCAAGGAAAATTAATTATGCATTGCCATGATTGAGTTTTTGCTTTCAGTCATAACAATTTCAGGCTTGATGAAGCATAGATTGGCCAATTTAAGAAGAGGTTAATGGGTTCTTATTATGGTTAGATTTCCTATGGCACAGTGAGTGAAGAAGAGTCTGAATGACCATCAATCTGGTATTACTGTAAAACAACTTTCGTTTTGGGGAACGCCACATTATCTTCTTCAAAAATAAAGCGGGCAAATGAGTTGACTGTCAAAGTCCGTCGATGATATTTAAGGAGAAATGTGTTGCTTATCCCAAATGATTTGAGGTACCAGAAACAAATGAAGTATTCCTTTTTTTCATGTGCGTTTTTTACTTTGGACTGAAGTACATGGAAAAATTAAAGAGTTTTTGCAACTTTTTGCACGATTAAAGCTATTGTTGTTGAATTTTGCAATTGGCACAGTGACATATGGTGGCGGCTTTCGTCTCCAACCAACCACCACAACCACCTCCATGCCCCATTCTACACATGTAAAATGTTAGATTGTAAAATCTTGGATAAATTGGTAGGGAAAGTTTTGCAGTTTTGTTTTTATAGTACATATTTGAACATTACCCAACATTGACCTTCTAGATAACATCAGGTTACCACTCAGAGACTACCCTTGTCCAAGAGCCAAAGCGTTAAACTGAAATGGCCAAAGACAAATGTTGACCTCCACCACAGTGCCTGCTCAGGGGACTGTTTCATTGAACCTAACCCAAGTGACAATCTATTATGTTTTCTTCTGTTTAAAACACATTCATTGAAATGAAAGAAATATATTAATAGTTTCTCTAGGAAACAGAAGTGTACCATCTGGTTCACAAAGGAAGCAGTTGGTGTACTGTATGTTTGTCTTTGTGTGTTTGTGCGTTTGTGTGTCCAGATCAAATTTGGCCATTAGCTTATTAGCTTAGTATGAAAACACTGCCAGTCTGAGGATATGTGCTGAATTTCTCTGCAGTGTACCGTAACAATTTTCCCCACTTTCAGCAGAGCTGATCTCATCGTCCTATTATACAGAGTAGTATGGTGGCAATTCTATCTGCAGTGGATACTTATTAGAGGTAATTATCACATCCTACTGTCCTATCAAATGATGTTGTTTAAAGTGGTCACTGCTTAGGCAACACTAGATGGATTTGAGAATATGAAACAAAAGAGCTGTGGAGGACTGCTGACGTCCACTCACACCTCCCTTACTTGTGTAGTTCCTCTTAACACCCAAGAAGAGGCTCCCAGAAGACTGAACTGAAGAGGAAAATGATGAGTAACTGCAAAAGAGCCTTTGTATCGAATGTACAGTTTCCGTTGTGTTTTTCTAGTTACAGCTGCCTTAGAAACAAAAGGCAATTCACAGGTTTTGTCAGAAGGTTGTCGTGCTGACGCCAGAAAGCATTATAGAAACTCTCATGTCAGCGCACATCGATAACAAGAGGTAGGAAAGCAGCTGTATGCTCCATTTCAAGGTTCATTATTGTTGTTTAGACATGAATGCAGGAGCACTTTAAAACGTGTAAAGTCATGGTCTAATTGGCAGTAAAGTATTTTGTTCTTATTTGTTTATCTGTTTATTTGCTGGCTTAGACTTTTGGGGTGAGTGGAGCACAAAATTGCTGTGCAAATGTATATTGTTCACTATGTGGCAGAGCTATCGTCACCATAGAAACTGGTTTCCATTTTTTGTTAAGGTAATTACCAGACAATAAGGTCAAGAGCAATTGTGGGGTAAAAGTGTATAAGAGCTACAGTATGTTTAAATTAAAATGAAACAAATAGGAGCGTGGAGGAAACAGAACGAGACAGAAAATGAATCTTTATAATGAGAAAAAAAACAGTTAATTCATCATATCGTGGGCATAAACTGTTACACTTTTTCAGAGGTGCTGGAACACGATACTAAAGCAGAGTCAACACTGAACAACATCGTCTCCTTTTGACTGAATGGTCACCTGAGCAATAATGTGGAGCTCGCATGACTTCCGCTGAGGTGACATTTCAGCTCCAACTGTTTTTCTAATAACGTAGTCCAGTGTGCAACAGGTGTCCTCATTTTATTTCTTGATTGAGATTGTCAACACACTGACCCAAAATGCACAGACATTTCAAAATTGCTTTCCAAAAGAGAGGGCCACCATTTAGTGGTGATGTATTTTGTTTTTCCGTCGCTTTTGTTTTTTGCTGATTTTCTTTTACTCTCAGAAGATGAGAGAATTTACCTCACTCTCTTTGTGAAGTAAGAATGAAAGTTGCCTTTTGTCTAACTGTGTCATTTACATAATTCTTTGTAATTTGGGACTGTATTTATAAGTATTACAAATATATATATTAATGAGCTTGACTTCAGCGAGTCAATTTTTACTCAGGTCTGATGATATGATGTACCAGAATATGCAGAATATTTCCAACAGTGGTGTTTTATAATAAGTTACAGTGTGAAAAAATCACATCTGTGTGTGTCACCATCTATTTGACCAAAACTGAGTTAGTACATTTCATCATTTCAAAGGAAAATGTGACCCGTGACCAGTTTCTAGATCATCTGTATATTAAATAATCACAGGCTGTGTGTGTGTGTGTGTGTGTGTGTGTGTGTGTGTGTGTGTGTGATTTTACATTTACTATAGTTTAAGTAAAAGTAGTGAGAGATGCTGTAACAGTACAACTTTGATCTTGCATAGATGGTAAAAAAGTGAGTAATCTTCTGCATTTCTTTAAATCTAAGATTCATACCCAGCCGGTTAAATAATGACTATCGGTTATACTGTCAATTACAAAAATGTGTCTTTGAAGTCCATGTGCTCTTTTCAATTCTGCTTTCAGGGGAAGATCATTATGAGCATTCATCAGTGGTCAGACTACTGTCTCTCTCTCTCTCTCTCTCTCTCTCTCTCTCTCTCTCTCTTACTCCAAATATAAACAGATCATTTAAAATGCTACGTGCCTGATGTTTGACCAAAAAATTATATGAATGAACCCATTTACACTTGAATTTAATAAGCACAAAGATTCCTCGTATCTATTAAAAATTACAAACTGTAATATGTAATTCTCAAGAAGCAGAATGAAGCACTACAGGTTTCAAATACAGGTTATTTATGCCTTTTAAGACTGTCTGCAGATAGTAAAACTGTCCACAGACAGTTTCCTCTGTGTGTTTAACAGGGAGTTTTATGGTTTATAGCTGTACTATACTAGTTTTAATAACTGTTATTAGATATTTATCAGTGGCAGAGCCAGGGGGGCAATGTCCCCAGCTGTATCTGAAGTGTCCTTGTCCTGTCACTAAGGAGCTATAAGAACCTCTCAAGAATAGATTACACACCACAGTGATCGCACTGACTTGGGTTAAGCGTCAGACTGGGATGCAGAAGGTCGCAGGTTCGAAACCCGACCTGACTCCTAGTCCATCCCCTACTAGGTGTGTCCTTGAGCCAGACACAATGCGCTAGCTCCCTGTAAGTCGCTTTGGATAAAAGCGTCTGCAAAGTAAAGCAAAGTTTTTGTTGGAACTGCAAAGGCAATTTTTAACACCCCTAGTTTCTAGTCTTGACAATAAATTTTGACTTGTGGTTCTGTTGTTAAATTAGATTTAAAAAAGTAGATAACATTATTAGAAAATTGCAGCTTGTTATGTCACTCAAGTTTTCATCCAAAAGTGAATCAAACATCCAGAAAGTCAGCAAAAGCAGATTTGTAACACCTACTGCTGTATTTTTCAACAACAAAACAAAAGCCTTGATGTGACACTTTTGTTGGGGGCATTTAACCCTTGAAGAACAGGCTTCAACAAGATGATGAAACAAAACTGTGACGGACGTGGCATTTATTATTAATAATTTGTATTAATTTGATTTGAATTGAAGGTTTCCTCATTGTCATGCACACTCATCTGGCGTGTTTTTCTTCTATCTGTCACCCCGGCCAAGAACAAAACGTTTTAGTGATGTTTTTCAGATTTCTGGCATTTTCACTTTCATGTCCAGATTACACGTGTGTGTGTAAAAACAAGCAAATGTAAACATGTTTTTGCTTGAAGTATTTATTGTCACTATGGAAAAGTACCTGCACAAAAGAGAGAGTCTTTTTTCATTAGGCTGCACAAAGTAATGCTTCAGCTCTACAACCTGATTCAGTCACAGTCATCTGTGACACTCTGAACCTTCTATTAATTTTCACAAGCATAAAACAATTTTTTTTCACAAGTGAATATGAAACTTCTGCAGTTTCTCCGTATTTCACAAATGAATTATTCTCACTGCTAAACTAGACAGTAAAATTACTGAAAGAGAATTCAGCAGGCACACACACACACACACACACACACACACAATTACTGTTGTCACCCCACGATTGGTAATTACATGATATCTTTCTGAAATGCTCTTGATGAGCAGTACCGTCCTTTCTTTTCACAGAGCACAAGCCCTTTCACAAGTCCTTGCACATCCGAAGGCTTCTCTGTCTACTGAGATGCAGCAAGTATGGTTGAATCTTAACGTGGCATATTCACACACCTTTGCATACCTATTACAACCACAAGTGCCAGAGGCAGTTTTTGTCTGTGTTGATAAAAACTAAGGATGAACACAAGAACAAAAGACAGGCAGAGAGAAAAAAAACACAGACAGACTAAGAAAAAAAATAGTGAATGAGGACTGATGATGAAGACCGGTCCGGGAAATGTATCTGCTCACAAGCCATTCATTTCCCAATCTCCCATCCTTCACATCTGCTCAATCTTCCTCCATTACAGACCAGATGTATCCCCCAGTGTGTGCAGCTCCAGTGTCATTTCCATCTGACACGTTGCTCTTACCTCTGGTGTCAGTAGAAAATGGCAAAACTGGAACCACAGCAGAACTTTCTGTTCCACACACCACAGGCAGAAAATTGCCCTCTATTCACTCTTCCAGCTCTATTTCATCCAGCTGTAGCGAGGCAGTGCTGTATTTGTTCTCATTCACTGAGATCCTTGCCAGACCTTCACAATTCTTTTCTGCTTTTTATATACATTTCCAGTTTGTTCAGAATGCACAAGATACGATTCATTGTTTTTAATGGTTGCTATGAATTAACACAAATCAGCTTGTCCAAAAACACCTAATGCAAGCTGCAGTTTGTCCGGGAATCAAAATGATCTGCTGCAGAGTGAGATTAGAAATCATCGCATTACTTCTCTTAAAATGTGTCTAATCCCACTTAATTCTGCACTGGCTCCTGCACTGAGGTTGCTATGCTCGTGTTGTTTACTTAGGTCGGTTTATTCAGATATAGCACCTGCCATCCCGTCACACCCACACAAATAAACCCAGAAACCACCTTCAGAAATACTTTCTCCTGCTATCTCTTTCATGCAAGTGCTACTATTTATGGGCTTTGTCTTTCTGACTGGATGTCTGTGTGTGTGTAACATTATGCCGTGTGGTTTGTCTATATATAAGCTACCGTGTGAAAAAAGTGAGAGTGTTATGACTTGATGTGTTACCTTTTTACCTACCTAATGTGTTACCTGATTTAGAAATGATCGCAGCTTTTTAACAAATTAGGAGTGAAGCCATGAAGCCAGAGTTTCCTTGACAGACACAGGACTTTGTTTGTTTTACGGCTTGACTAGCGCTGGCAGACGGGTTCCTTTACATTTGCGGTGACCTATAATGTGAAATCATCTTTATAACAACGTGGTCCCACCACTTTGGCCTACTCCTACTACTACTTAGTGTTAGAGTGAACTCCCGTACAGAAGAACACATAAAACATACAGAGGGAAACTGGGATTGGGCCATATGTGCTTTGCAGAACCATATATCCAGCCTAATTTATTTTCCTTTTAAGGGCTGTGGGAGGGCTTGAACCAATCCCAGCTGTCACTGGGCGAGCAGTGGGTTACAACCTGTACAGACCAATATATATACAGACAACCATTCACACCTATGGGCAGATTAGAGTTTCTAAAGACTACTCTGCCTTCTCATAACACACTATCTGGTTAAAATTACATTTCTCTGTACTTTTATAGGAAATAATTACAGTATACATTAACAGGAGATGCTGGTATTTTATAACATGACCAGGAATACAGCGAAGGTAAAGGGAAGCTCAGGGAGTAGGTGTTCCTATAAGCCCAGTATGGGGCTTTATGTAAGTATGTCACATGTTTGTGCAATCCACTTCTGCCCAGCTATTTTTAAGTGGTGTTGCCACCCTCTAATGATGTACATCTTGCCGTCTGGTGAGCTCACCTGGAGCTACAAGGTCTTATCTGCCTCTACTCCGATATAAACCTACAAAAGTGTGAGCGCTGCTCAGAAGTGCCTCAGCAAAGCATGCATTTTTGAGTTACGGATAGGTCGGTAATGGAAACCGAGCCTTCAGGTTATATTGGACGCATGAGTTTTCTCATCAAACCAGAGAGCATGGTAAAATAGTTGGCACAGACAAACCTGGAAGGGTTGTAGTGATTCTGGGGATGGTCGCTGAGGTCAGTTAAGGTTTGATGTGAGAAGCGGGACAAACATTCTGAAGGCTGGTCTTGCTGAGTCCTCTATGCACAGTGGGAACTAAGAAAGGCAGGAGGATTTTTTTACAGCATTGTGCTGAATGTTGTGCTTTTGTGTAAATTAGACGTTGCCCTGACTTGTGAGGATTTTCCAATTTCCTGTTGAAAGAATGATGTCTTGTGAAATGTTCAGTGTGACACATTCTGCAAATGCATGATATTCTTGCAAAATTAAACTCCACACACACACACACACCAAAAAAAAAAACTGAAAATGCCAAACAATCATGCAGCATAGTTCGTATCAAAGTGAGAATAATGCCATTTGAGACAAGCTGAAGTACATTTACCATGGCATATAATGTGATAGTACTTACCTTTGTGTTTGTCACAGTGGCACGACTAAAGTTTCTGGGAAGTGGTCATTTCTCACTTCATATGAAATGCTGTATATTGAATATTACTTTGAAAATCTGTGTCATCTCAGGCCATTTTCTCCGCTAAACAACAACATTGAGCCTAATGTGGCAAAGAGACAGTCTGAGTGATCAGAAAAAGAATTTCAGAGAAAACGACTGCAGCTTCACTAAGTGTATCAGCCAGCCAAGCATTGATAGCCTTATCAGAACACTCCACAGAGAGCTCACAGCCAAACTTTTCACATCAGTGTGCTGCTTCTGTTGTTTTTATGTTCACTGGAGAGACCCAAAGTGTGTCCGCGCGTGTGTGTGACTGTGACTGTGAGAGAGAGAGAGAGAGAGAGAGCGACAGGCCGAGATAGATGCTCTGTAATGAGTTTCCATAAAGCACTCTCGGTGTGCTATCATTGTCATGATTTTATGAATTCATCATAAATGAGTGAGTAAATGTCACAGCTGAAGGTAATAGAACGAGATGCCGCGTTGGAAATGAAAGACAGAAGAGTAAGAAAATGAAGAGGGGGGGGAAAAGGAAATTGTACGAGCTCCTGTGATGATTTAGTTGATAACAAAAAGCCATGGCTGGTGTTGTTCATGTGTGCTGTCTTTACTCGGGGACTCACAGAGACTGTGTCTCTAAATAAAACACGACATTGATTTATGAGTGTGAGGCTGCTACGAGTGCAGCAAGTCCCTACAATCACTCGCTCAAACACACACACACACACACACACACACACACAATCACAGTGCAGTTAAACTTTTGAGTACACTCCAGCACTGTACATCTCAGCAATTCCCTGTTACGTCTGAGCACAACTTTTGGACCCTGGTTTTCTTTTTCCCTTTTCTTCCATCACAATAAACCGAAGTTCAAAGAAGAGAAAGTGTTAGTTAATGAAAGCCGATCACTCTTCAATGCAGTTTGAACATGAAAGTAACTTGTCTGTTTGTGTAAAATGATTGATACTGCGAAGTTTCTGTCCCACCACAGTGACGTTTAAACACAACAGTTGTTAATAACTTCTGTGCTTAAACGAGCAGCATAGAAGCGCGGAGGTGGTGATAAGTTTTCTTTGGATGTGCCTCTTAATGAAGTCTTGTTTACTGAGTTGTTGATGCTGTATTTAATATAAAGTCATTATCTTGCTGTCCAGCTGTGTTTTCTGCCTTTGTCTCATGTATGTATTGTTTTAATAAAACCCAAGCATGACAAGTTTCTGCTTCAGTACCGTATATCTCATGGCTGAGGCTAATAATGCCAAAGCAATACTGCACTTTTTAAATGTACAGTAATTAAATTTGGACTTTTTGTTGCTGTTGCAATTGGCCTCAGACCCAAGAGTTCAAAAGCGTAGGCTACAGCGAACAAGCTAAAAACTTAAAATGGAAAATGGCTTCTGCAATAAATCTGGATGGTATAAGAAGTTAAGAAAAATATGTTTATGGTAGTTTCAATAGTTTTTCTCTTAAAGGAGCTGAGAGACAGAAGAGGACAGAGTCTGACTAAATGCAGGAAACAGAAACATGGTGAACAGAAGCAGATGATTCCCGTCCTGGTATGGGTCACAGGGCTGCTGGAGCCCAGCTGTCACTGGGTGAGAGGCGGCTACACCCTGGACAGGTTGCCGATGATAACGAAGGGCTGACGTACAGACGCCCTAAGAAGCATAGACATGAGCCACGACATAAGTCCACACAGAATAATGAATGTAAAATCCTGACCTGCAGGTTGAAAACGTTTTTCCATAAATTAAGCAAGATATAATTTGTTCATTAATACGTTTTAAAAGTACAGATGAGCAGATTTTGTCTGGCCAGGCGAGCAGTTCTTCAGTATTTATGTGGGTACATAGTGTGCAGCAGTGGCATCAATCTTTTCATCTAATTCTCAGCAGTAAGTGTATTTCTCAAAATGTCAAACGAGTCCTTTAAAATTAATAGAGCTGAGTCTGCTAATTTTCCCCATTTCTCTGTCCTCCCGACTCTGCCAACCTTGTGTGAGTGCAGCGTTCTGTCTAAACAAACAGGAGCACTTAGGAGCAGCTGAGGATTAATCAGGACATTATGAGGCGGTTGGGCGAAGATCTGGGACCTGTGTTATGATAGAGTCTCAGCAATCAGCTGCATCGACTTAAAGAAAAGCAACTCCCTTTGAGAAGTATTTTTAGATTAATGATGCACGATTAATGCCCGTACTTTTTTCTACTGAGAAGAACTTTGAAAAGCTCACTCTGCGATCCATTAAATTAACGAAAGACCTTTGAAATGAGGCAAATCAAAGAGCGAACTAACAATTAATACAGCTCTGAGAATAGCATCAGCTGAGCTGACAAAAAAATCCCAAGCACAGTGAGGAGCACTGGACCATTGTAACATGAAAACTTTAGGGAGGCAAACGGAGTAGCGTGGAAACTTCAGCATACTGGATACAATTACATCGTCTATGAATACGAATGTCCATATGTTTACTCTTCAGGAATTTATTTTACAGAAATCACTGTCGATTTGTTGACGAGCGCTCACACACAAACCAACACACATGCAAGTCTCTCAAACAAAAGCCTGTTTTAGTGTCAGTGTCTGTGTGGGTTTGTTTTTTTTTTTTACTCGTTTCATCCTTTTGATCAAGCACACATTATTCCAAAATGAATGTGAGTGTGTTTGAGCCCCCCTGCTTAATGTTTAAAGAAAGTGCTACAAGAGAAAAAGGCACTTTAGATAGATGGAGGGTGAGAAAAAAACAAAGCAGCCTGAGTAGTCAGCAATTCTACAATCAGTGCAGATAGGATGGAAATTTAGCCAGAGCGTATGAAGGGATACAGCGAAGTTGGTTTGTTCTTTTAATGTTCTGAAAGCTGCAACAATAATTGTGCTTTCATTATTTTTCATTTTCAGCACCATGGGGATTTTTCTCCTTGCAATTTTCTTTTTTCTTCTGGTAAAAGGTTGAATGCATGTAGAGCAGGTGTATTTTAATGAGTATTATCTCTCCATGCGAGGTTTGTCACGTTTTATTCAAACATAACAGCATCTGCACTTCTAAAATGGCATCCATCAATATGTGGTATTTTAAAGCCACATCCAACAAAGGCTGCTAACTTTATTTTACCTTTTGTTGTATTATACAGTGGAGACGTTTAATAATGCAACTCAATAAATGGTGGGAATCCCAACACTCGTCTCATGTGCATTTGTTTCCAACGCATCTGTTCAAATCCATTTTTATAGAGTCGCATTTTAGGGATGTTTTAATTTGCCACTGTGCAGTCGTCGCCTTTCTGATGGTGTTAAGAACAACAGTAGACTTATCTGTGAAGGTTCTCAGTCATCCAGGTCATGGTTATCTCAAAAAAGGTTAATTCGATAGCAACTGGACTTGTAGGTTTCTTGACGACGTTTCGCCCTTCTATCCAGAGGGCTTTCTGTAGAAAGCCCTCTGGATAGCCCTCTGGAGATAACAGTAGACTTCAAGCAGAAAAGAGATGTGTACGCTGAAACATTGACAACGATTTGTTCAGTTCTTCTGTAGCAAACAGAGCTTTATTTAGTAAACACACGCTGTATAGTATTTTTTCATGATTCTCCAGACATGCATGGAGTGTGAGAATGGTATTGACAGTTCATTCTTCCTACGAGGAGAAACAGAATGGTCTTGTTGTTAATGTCAAAATGTGTGCTATGGCAGTTCTGGTACTTAAAGTTTAATGAGGAGGGATTGGGTCTCAATCATACTGCTTTACTTTGAGATCAGACAGCAACCACTGTGGAAAAAAATGGAACAAGTATAACGAGTCAAAATCAACAACTTGCTTTGTCGTGCAATCTGGTGCCTAAGTACTGTTTTAGTGACTGGTGAAACTGCTGCTCCAATAGCATGAGAAGATGAGTAGTTCTCAGGTCAATACTTTGTTTTTTTTTAATTTATGTATATAGATTATGCAGTTATATTGTTTGCCTACAGTAAATGCCCCTAGCACCACCTCTCACACCACGTCCCTGTTGCTCGTCTTCTTGTCTCCTGTGCACCTACTTGTATATGAACAGAGCTCTGAGGGTTCACTGAAGATTACATCTGAAAGAGAAGCCACTGGTGCATACGTTATCAGACTGCTCTATGTCTGGCATTTGAAAAACGACGAGCGTGTTGAAAAAAAGACGAGATGTGTGTGTGTGTGCGGACGATGAGTACCGTGCACCAACAAAGTGCCTTGCGCCTGCCTGCTGCCGCTGCCTGGTGTGGGGACTGAGATGCGACCTGTCAGGAAGTGAGGGGTCTGGCTGAATGACTTCACATCACCCTTTCAGCTCCAGCAACTTCCCATTTATATTGTGATGCAAATCCACGGCTTGTCCCAGACGGTGCTTTTCCAGCATCGTGGGTGCATAGAAATATGATTATTTATCCCGAGCACTTCTCAAGTCTTTAATGCACCCTGCTCCATCTGCATCTATCCCCTCCCTTCACTGGCAGCGGCTTTAAGTCGGTGCAGTCGGATGTGTCTCTCTCTAATGGTAAAGTAGAAAAAGAATAGTCAAATTTGCACAGAAAATGTGTTGTGGCATTATGCAAGAGCAAGAGAGAAACATGCTGCTTATGTCCAGGAAAGAGGGACAGAAGTAATATCAGGTGCATCATTGTCCTGACTGAGTTTAGGCTGAATATCATTATTTTATCTTCCTGAAAGAACAATAGGAACAAACACGTTTTCATACTTAAAGTATATCTTTCATTTCACGGTGTACATTTCACTGTATTAGAATATAATGAAGAGTTGCAAAAGACTTAACAGAAGCATTATAAATGTGTTATTTTGGTATTGAACCTTGCTGAGAGTTGTGAAGATGCTGCTTTTGCAATTATTTTTTCATGTCACCTAAAATAATTTACAAGTCCATTTTCAGGCTCCTTTTTCAACGTGACAGTACTCTGCAGTCATTCTTGATGGGATCATCTGAGTGAGGCTACGCGCAATAGCACAAACAGCATAGCTTAAGGTTTCAGAGTGTGAAACAGGCACATCCTCGGGGACTGTGTGCGCTGTAATCAGCTGTGCGCTATAAGTCGCTCCGTTGTACCATCAGCGTTTCTATACACTCCCCTCGTAATACCTGCTGCCTGTGTCAGAAGCATTTACGTGGCACTTGACACTTCAGATGCAGAGTAATTAAATCACAATCTAGTGTCAGATCAACCACTGTTACTTGATCATATCACATGTCCTCACGGGAATTTGTATCTAACTTCAGTTTCCTTGACATCAAATTTGAGTGAAGTACAGATGAGAATCACTGCCAGTGATGATGACCTGAAGGCAACTATGGCAGCAAAACAGAAGGCTTGCAAGTGATGCAGCAAAGGAATAGAAGCTGGTATTGAAAGATGCATTTTAAACTAAGCGTAGGTACACTGGCTCTTTATTACTGGTCCTGGGGAGGATTACAGCTATGAAGCTTTATGAGTAAGATTTTGGATGCACTTTGCTAAAAGCCTGAATATTAAATCTAAAGTGGGGCTTTAGTTTTAATATCCAATAGCAGCATGTAGCGCAGTGGGTGGAGTGTGTCTCTGAACCCCAGGGTGAAGGGTTTGATTCCCAGTCCCTCCAGGCTACATGTTGAGGAGTCCTTGAACACACGAGACACAGAAAGCTCTGGCAACTGTCCAATAACCATTTCCCCAAGGACATTAATAAAGTATGTCATTATTATGATTTTTAGATTATAACTTGTTTGAACACCTTAGTCTATAATAATCATATGTATTTGGTTCCATTGTGAGAAATCTGATTAATTTTTTTTTTATTTGTTTGCAAATAAAGGTTTTCAAATGTTTGGTTTCCGAACTTCAGCTATGACCACAATATGATGGAGGTGAAGATAACTTAGTTGCTCAGAGATAAACCTCACTTTGAAAAAACTCAACATCCGCACTAAAACAATGTCCTAGTATTTCCAAATATTTCACAAACCTTGCTGTCCACAGCGATGTGGCCATCTCTTCAGGAAGTCAAATTCACAGCTCACTCTGTAAGTAGCCTGTGCTTTATACTGAACAGAGAGCTTTTATCTGGTCAGGCTATTTCCACATAAGTTATGTTGTCTGATTCAGTCAACCATTACCAGCCTCTTATTCACTAAATGACGTACAGCACAGCCAACGTGTCTGCATGCAGCTGGCCTATTTCCATAATGTACGTCTGTGTTTTTCTCAAGCTTTTCAAACAAAGTAAATTAAAGGCTATCTAACTTTAACTAAATGTAAATGGCTTAATGAAGCTATAGCCTATAATTGCTCCACTCACTCAGGCATTCTTCAAGTGCCAGGGAGGTTGTCTACTCTGTACTTTTTATACTTAAAGCCCAACTGATTTTCTCCTTGAAAAACGTTCGTTTCAGATTCTCATTGTTTTCTTTCAGCGCTTTATGTCGGCCATTCTACATACAAAGGTGCATTACACGCTCCGACTGTATGACCAAGAGAAGTTTTTTCTTCACCAAAGATTCCACTATTTCCCGTGGAGTTTCAGATGAGCTTGGGCAGGTATTCATGGCTCCATTGACCTTTGGAGACCCCGCATCATAGATGTGAAGACTCAGGGTTCGCATGCACTTTAATATGGGCCAGTGTTCCTAAAGAGAGAAGAAAACTAATGGTCACAATAACCTCAACTCGTCAGCTTGTGTGGTGAACCATTTCATCACTTCTAAAAGCGCAGGCAATCAAATCCATTTCAGCCCCCTTTCATATACCTGACCACAATACAAATTGCGGAATAAAACAGTGCAGACTGCTTCAGCTGAAATCACAGCCTGTCCTGCCCATTAGCAGTTTGTTTTTTCCCTCTTTAAAACAATTGCTTTTTCTTTCCACAAGAGGCAAGACAAAAGCAAACATCTTTATTCAATGATCCCTTCATCAGTAGATCATTGTGTTCATCGTGTCTGGCCCTTTGTCATTCCACATCACTCTCCAACCAGTTTACCTGCCCCCACAAAGAGCAGCGGTTGGCCATAAGCCTGGATGGTCCCCATAGTTTCATGTTGTTCACCATCTGTGCTCAGTGCTTTGCTATGGCCATTATAGTGAAGGGTCAATGAAAGAGATGAGCCTGGGAGGTGGCTGGGAGGTTAACGCAGCAGCTACTCTGCACCGCACATTCAGAGAAGAAGACAGACGGAGGAATGAAGTTTGTATAAAGGACAAAAGTGTGTTTGGGACATAGAAACTTTGCCTTAGCCCTAATTATGGTAGACAATGCTTTTCCACTGAAGAGTTACTGTGCCTTTTTTTAAGCACAGACAAAAGCTGTGTTAATTCACTCACATGTAGTCCACCTTTCCACAACGCCTGTAACCTTCAGACACATTCATACTGTGTGCATCTATCAACTGGACACAGTGTTTGCTCTTAACATTATATTATAAGCATGGATACCCAGATAGTCCATGTTGTGCTCCCGACAAGACTGCTGCTCTCTAGACCTCTGGTTGTTTGTTAGCTGCACATCAGTGTCCAAGTTGTGCGTCTATCTCACACTCACCCTGCTTTTCCCC
The DNA here is from genome assembly GCA_032359275.1 of Microctenopoma steveboyesi. Classification (NCBI taxonomy): domain Eukaryota; kingdom Metazoa; phylum Chordata; class Actinopteri; order Anabantiformes; family Anabantidae; genus Microctenopoma; species Microctenopoma steveboyesi. The sequence goes on from JAUMHF010000024.1 coordinate 15,205,786, forward strand.
TCGGTGTCCTCTGTTTTCACTTAGGCTCCCTGAGAGGCTGTGCTGAACTGTGGGTTGCCCTGGGACGTCCCACTTCAAATTTTTTCTCCACCTGTCAGCTCTTCTAGGGTTATTTTGGATTTGAATCTTCGTCCTCCAAAAGAACAATTCTCCTCCATGTTTCTCACTTTCCTCCGTTTTTCTGCGTCTGTCTCTTTTCCAGGTGTGTGCTCGGGTTTAGCCAGTTCATTTGTGTAGTCTGTAACTTCTCCAATGTGTGGTTTCAGGTGTGTGTTAGGTTCTGTTTGTCAGCCTGTGGAACATGTTTGATTTCTTCTGAGATCATGTTCTGACTCACAGAAACATTAGTTTTAAAGGAACAATTTGCTTTAACGGCAAAGTGTACAAAATGTACAATAGCACAGTCAGTAGGTAATATGTTAATATTTCCAGCTCTAATGATGAGGAATGACAAAGGTATTTGGCGAACGAGTCTTTGTTTTCCCCCCAAACAAACAAAGGCTGTTCCTCCACTTTCTAAAAACTAGCACAAAACCAGCACCAGCTCACAGTCCTGAGCAGTTATTGTTCAAATGTGAGTTATGTAGCCATGTGTGCTCAAAGCTGCAGCTGATGTCAGCACAGACAAGAAACATGCTTGTTTTCGCTGCTGTGCTTTTGGTTTTGGTAAGCTGATAAAAAAAACAACTTTAAATAGAAAAAAAACAGCTCCATGCTCACGACTACATCAACATGTCACCAAAGCCAAGGTTTCTATTACGTCTAGTGGTGGTTGCCGCTGTAAATACTACATGCACTGCTCTATGAAGCCAAGAACCTTATATGTCTGGGAAAATATTAATAGAAAAACACATAAATATGTCAAACCATTGCAGTTGGGTAACATGCTCCTTCCAATAAACATGGCGGCTTTAGTTTATTGAGACTCTATCACACACAATCTACTCTACTCTGCTGCTGTAAAGGTCTGTGAATTTAAAGTTAAATGTAGTCCCCAACAATTTGTTCATATCTCAACTTGAGTAATGATGCTAAAAACTATTGCCCTAATCGTTTCAGTGTTGAGAAATCAGAATATCGACAACCCTGCTACGGCTACTAAGAAATGGCTGAAGAATACCAGTTTGGAGGCAGAGTTTAGTGAGCATTCAGCTGGCCAAACTGAATGAAACCGGGGGAATAGTCAGAAATATTGTTTAAAAACAGTGATAAATGATTGAGAAAACAGCCTGAAGCTGCAGACTGGCAACAAAAAAAATATACTACAGGAACATAATAATCTGTAAAAACAACAAAACAAACCTAAATCCATAGTAGAGGGACACCTGCATCTGTTGACCACAGTTTCCTCTTTATTTTGGGAGGGTTTATCACCAGCAGTCCAAGCAAAGTGTGCTAACTCACCTACAGAAGGTGCAGCATCGCCATCTATAGGCCAGCGTGGCAACAACATCCTCCATCAACAGCTGCCTTTAACACAGTGCCTGCTCACTCTGCAGACACACGTTGCGCCCACAAACACTGCTTTCAAAATCAATTACTCACACACCACAGGTCACAGAACAGTTCATTACTGTTTAATTACCAGTGAATGTTCAATAGCAAGCCCATTACAGGGGAAAAGTTTTAACCTCACAGCCAAGACAATAGAAGAAGAAGTATGACATTTTAATGATACTATTACAGATGCAAGTGACGACTACAAACAAATAAATTAAAGCAGATTGTGATGAGCTGCATCCATCTAATCTATTTCATAAAACAGAGGAGAAGAAAGTTTTGACATGAGTGTATCTAATAATGAAGCTGGCTTCTAATTGTATTGATTAGCCCTATCACATAACCCTGACTTGGACATTTGTCTCACAAATGGCAAGTCCATAATGTCATTATGATCTCTGTTAATGCCATTTGACCAGGACAACATTTTTAAAATAGAATCAGCAGAGAAGTTGCACTGAATCATGAAGGTAGTTGAGCTCTGCATGCTCCTTGATTGTGATTCACTTGAGAGACAGTCTGCAGCGGTTAAAGTCTCTGCTGTCGCTAATTAGGTCACACTTGACACACCTTTTCACGTTTTCTCTCCCTGGTAATTATTCCAGCAGCAACACTTCTGGTAAACAGAAAGTATTGCTTCACACTGGGATTCATTCTTTCTTTTTTCACTTCCAGAAGATTTTGCTTTTCATTCCTCCAATTCCCCAGATTCCACTTTCTTCCTCCAAAGTGACAACACTTGCTTCTGGTTTCATCAGATAATATCTGGCTAGGTGGCAAGTGCATAAAGGACTGCAATGACAAAATCTGCTTTTTGACCTACTGTGTGTTTTTTACAAACAGATTTTTAATGTACAGCATCTCTCTCAATTTGTCAGTGAACATAGATTCGATCTTGGGACTCAGGGTTAAGTTGCAAACTTTCTTCTTAAAGACTTAAAAACTTGGTAATTTAATCTGCAAATGTTTTGACATACAGTTTAAATTATATTTCAATAAGTGCATATAGTGATGGGGTATTTAAATCTCTGACAGGTATGTTCACGTTTTACAAATTATAAATTGTTCATACAGAATCCATATGCAGATAGGTTTTACTGTAATGTTTTAGCATGTAGCCTTCGTGCATTGTTAGCCTTAGCCAGTGTTTTTCATGTACACTATTCTTTGTACTGTACCTGAAAATAATTACACCTGTAGGAACCACTTGAAGATTTTAAAACTGCAGTATTATTCACACGGGCAAAATTCAGCCCACCAGGCAGTTTAGAAATATCATCTGCAGAGACCATTGTCACTTCACTGTCACTTCAATATGTGGAGGTGGTTGCAGTGTGGTTTGTGCCGTTCAAATGTTTCATAAAATAACATTTGAAAATCTCAACAGCAATATGTCTTTCCAGAAGCTATGTTCTCTATATTCAAGGGATCTGATATTCACAGTGTTTGTTCAGTAGTTCAAACTAAGGCATGGCTGGATACAGATGCTTTACTGCAAACAGAAACGTTTGGCTGTACTCTAGGGTGAAAGGTTGCTAGGTTTACACATTATTGCATTATATATTTTATTTTTACAACGTTAAACCTTTTCAAAATAAAACAACATATTTACTCATTTTAAACACTGGGACATGAGTGGGCTTTAAGCTAAGACACAGCAAGGGAGGGAAAAATCTGAATTGCAGCCTTTTTATGGATTTTAATAATGATTCAATAATAAAACTGTATTATCTAGAATCAAACACTCATTAATCACAAATGTTCCCCTGTTCCGAGTCTTTTATTCTAGTGCAGAGTGCAACACTCCAAAATCCAAGTTTTGATGGAGGTGAATTATCACTTTTACATTAATGTCAGGGTTGTATTCTCCTGACAGTTGCTATTAGCTGCTATTGTTGCAAGCAAGAGAAGGGTGACAGATCAAGCTCATGATAACACTGTTAACAGAGCGATTAATGCAGTCCTTATGTAAAAATCATAATGGCTTCATTTATCATAGCAGAAATAATTAAAACAGGTTTATTTGTTAGATGGTTGATTATTATTGATTTTTACATCAAATAGTAAAATGATGTGTATAAATATTTTAAAGAACTGTGGAAAACAGAAACACGAATTTATTATGAGCTGAAAGTCATAAATCAAGCAAAAGACAATGAAAGTGTCAAAGGGTTGAATTATTTCAGAGAACACTGCATGTTTTATCGCGCCTTTGAGTCTTCCATGAAAGTGCATTTCCTTCTTCAAATGCTCCCTGCAGAGTGTGGTCTCACAGTGAAAAATAAGAGAGAAAGAGCGACAAGAGAAAGTTGGCTGGTAAGTGCTGGCTCCCCCGATGTCTTTTACAGCATACAGCCAAGATGGCCATATTGTGTCTCTAAACAAATCGAATGGTTGGCACTGTGACAAGCCAGCCTCTGTGGTGTTCAGACTCACCGAGTCAGCACGACTGTGCTCCCTCGTTCCCAGGTCACCGCGTGCAGCAGGCAGCAGGGAGCCTCAGTCGTGTTTACTCTACTGCTGGATGGCAACTGTGTCATTAGTCTTTTGGCTACGAGTTGGAAAAATAAAAAATAAATTAAAACAAGAAGCATTGATTATTCTGTGCTAAGTTCTTAAGCTAAATGCATTCAGTCTACAGCACTTTCCAATTCATCAGGCTATATTGTGACTCAAGATTTCTGCTGGTTTGAGGCCAGGCTTAATAATTTAATTTAAACAATGGAAATGTATCCATACACTGAACATTTGGCTAAATAGAACCATCTCAAAAAAGGACTTGTTTTAGTTTCTTGACATTGACGTTTAACCCTCCATTCCGGGGTTTGTTTCAAGTCTTGGAGGACAAAACGTTATCAAACAAGTCCAGTTACCACTGAAAAACCCTTTTTTACATAGTCATGACCTGGAAGAATGAGAATCTTCACAGTTAATAGAACCATGCCTCCCTTAAGCTTCACAACACACACACACACATGCACTACTGTAGAACTAGCACTACTGCCCTCCACACATTCTGGTTGTTTTTATTTTATGGTTTCAAATGTTAAGCTTTTGTGTGCAGTTTAATTTTGTAGTTTTTGTTTCCTCTTAGCCCTCAACGTGTCTGTAAACACTAGAGAGATTCATCCCTGTGGTGAATACTTTGAGCAAAGGATTTTATTTCTCGGGCTCTAAACAGTTAAAAGGTAACAGACCCTTAGGTGCAGACTTTGCGTTCAGTGTTCAGAAGCACTAATGCCATAATAAGTGAAGGATGTCTGTCTGTTTGTCCAGTGGGACTACGCTCCTTATCTGTCCAACCTGCGTCAAAGCACAGTGCTGTCAAGTTTCCTGGGTGTTTCAGCTTCAACATCTGTCCAAACACAAAGCATGTTTGTTAACGAAGTAGGTTGATGAAAGTTTTCTTTAATGCAGTTCATTAATTTAGATGCATACATACATAACTACACACACCTCAATCCATCTAAACCTGGTTACCAGCTCACCATCAAGCAGTAGTTTGCATTGCAACTAATATAACTCCAAGTCCCAACAATGCAGAAGCAACAGCTGAGTGTATTCTAATTGTACAAACCCAAAATGCACTCATTCACTAAAATAACTATCCAAACATTCTTCATAAGCATTTAAAACACATTTTAACACAACGTTATGTTACCTTTAGGATCCCTGTGGTTAGCTCCTATGTTGAAGTTTGTTTTCCTGCTGTAGTTGTCATTCTTTAATCCTACCTGTGTAATAATCTCACCAGAATGAGCCTCAGGGTGGGCGGAAATCTGCTTTGACCGGTTGGGGCTAGTGGACAGAGGAGAGAGAAAAGAACAGCAGGTAACAGAGATCATAACAACAACAAGGAGCATTAGACGAAGCACTTGGCAGGTTGGTAGGAGCA
>JAUMHF010000024.1:15211274-15295472 GCA_032359275.1 Microctenopoma steveboyesi
CATTTAGAAACTCTAGGAACCACAAGTAGACCAGCACTCTGAGAGCGAAGTGCTCTGCTGGGATAATAAGGTTCTATTATGCACACGCAGCTGTTTGTAAAAAATATCCCATTTAAAGTTAAAAAACGCAGTTCATGCAGCATTGTTTATAAAAAATGTGTCCACATAAAAATGCAAAACATGCTGTCAAGAGCCGAGTCAATACCTCAGCACTGTTACCAGTTTTTTATGAACTACTTTTCTTTTCTTGTTTGAGATATAATTTTACTTGGCTTTTCTCTGGCTTTTCATAGTTCAGCACTTTGTAACCTTGTTGCTGTAGTAAGTGTATACAAATAAAAGTAGACAATTATTCTTATTCTTATGTTACATTTGATCTGAGATGACATGGAAAAGAGAAAATCAAAAGATTTGAGCTCGTCCTCTTCATCTTCCTTCAGCAGTCCTGGCCTCAGATGTCACAACTTTTTCTTTTACCACTGCTTGTCAAACATCCTCCGGTAAACACATGTTGTTTGGGGGCGTTTGCTGATTGATGTGTCATTTTTCTAAAGACTACAGTCTCAATAAATACACGTTTGTGTGTTATTTTAAATTGCTGTTAACACTGTGTCAGTGAGGCATTTGCAATGCTGTCCAGCCAACGGGAGGATCAAAGCCAGCGTACCAGACATATACTACATTATACTACACACAATATTCCAGCATAAAGCTGTACTCTCTAAAGGGTCGTGAAACCTTTTTGCCAGTGGAACAGAAATGGCTCCCCTCACCGTGGTGCTGATTGTCTACTTTTCACAACACCACTAAAAGGGAGGAATCTTTGTGACACACACCTACACACACTGCAACACCCCACATATATACCTACGCACACAGACAAAGATTTGACAGCCACAGACGCATGCATCCATTACTGACTTTCCAACGACACCCCCGTACAAGCAAATAAACGGTATTAGTGTAGACGTTGTCACACTTCCAGTTGTGTGTCACACAGTTAAACTCAGAGGAAAAAGGAGAAAGATATCCAATGGGAGAATCGATGAAGGAAAGAGAGAAAGTGAAAAGGGAGAGAGATTAACTACATAGTTCTGTGTACCTCTCTGATGCAAGCTGGCTAATTGCTGAGAGACCAACATGAGGCGAGGGGCATCAGCAGCTAGGATCGATTGGTGGAGGTTCTCATGATATGCTGTATGAGAGTGGTGCTGGTGGGGGGCTCACGTGTAACCCGAATAGAACATCCAACCAATCGCCCAGTCAGCAGTTATTCATAGTGGCAGCAGTTACATATGCATACGCAGCAATGCCACCTGTAAAATTACACAGCATGCAAGTCCTGCATTTGAAATCTCAGCAAACTGTCTGAATTACAGGTATTAACTTTAAAAGTGACGATAATCCAACAGACCTACGGACTGTTTATCATAGTCAGGTCTATCCAGTAAACTGTTTTTGTTTGTTTGTTTTGTTCTGCAGAAAAAGTAAAGAGTTAGAAAATGTAGGAAGTCACATAATGTACAGACAGTATGGTTCTTGAGTAAATAAAATGACTGATTTAGTACCTGTGGATTCTCAGTTGGTAGATAAAAACTGTGTAAGATAACTCTGGAGATTAACACATCATGTATAAGTGATTAAATAGATGATTATATCAGTTGAATTGATTGTATGTCGAAGCAGAAAATGCGCTGTCACTGCCATTTGTTAACCACCGAGCAGTAGACAAAAAAGCATCATTTACACTGCCACAATGAGCAATGGGTATTGGCTATAAAAGATTCCACTTGTCATCCTCAGCCACCTGATTCCATTTCACACACAGATCTGTTGTATCAGTGACAGCTCGTCCTCATTTAAAACCATTAATGACTTCCCTGCAGAGAATTCAGCAGAATGGATGTGAATGTTTTTCTGCTGTTTTGTGTGTGTCTGTGTCAGATTTGTTTTCCCACATATTATTTTAGAGTGAATGCTTAATTATTGTGATGTGGGGGGGGGGTTAGCCGTGGTACAGCCTACTCTGTAAACATTAGTAGTGAAGTGGACCGTGAAGGATTTAGCATTTAAACATCTCAGATTGGTATTGGCATTTCCTTTGATATCCATTCAGAAAGATGCTAATTGTTATTCATCATCGCTTACCTCCATCTCATACTCAGATCAGCACTGGCAGTAGTAAAGAGGATTGGGGAGTTGCGGGGGAGCTGGGGAGCTGGGGGAAGGGTAATGATGGCACACAAGCTACAGCTGGGCAAACATAGGAGGCACTTTGTGGGAGCAATCTAGTAAGTTACTGCCTCGCAGTGGCGACTACAAAAGCTGCATGGCAAACGTCGACACTAGTTTTAGCTTCTCTGATCTATGAATTATAAGATGATTTAAGAAGAGTAGAGTTGTTTTCATTATCAGTGCAAAAGGTGGAACAGGAATGTTTTGAGTGAAGATCTCAGTTGCTAAAGGGAACAGATGCTTCAAAATTGACCCTTTATCGGTGTCACACACACACGAGATGTCTTTTGGCAAGAGTGCAAACTTCATCTCATGGCATATGCTTATATACATATATATACACGTTTGATTTCTGGAGAGAGAGAGAGAGAGTATAATTATCTTTCCATGCACCAGATCAGCCTATTGGATCATCTCTTCTGAGATCACTCATTTCAGAAGCACAGTTAGCACTTTTTATGTTGCTCGATGTGCATAGACACAGAAACACCAACAAAAAACCTGAAATAGTACAGACACATAACCAAATGGCTACCTAAAGTCAAATCTCCTGTCAGAACTGCTGAAAGGCCACTTCACTCTCTGCTTCAGTCCACTTCAACCTGAAATATTTTATTATTTACTTTTTTTATTATTTTTTTTGCAATGAAAATAAACTGTACAAACAATTAAATTAGCAGCAAAATTATTTATGATTGCGATTCACCCCTTTTTAACCCTTTTATTCAAGGACATCCAAAAAGCACTAACATGTGAAGTGGCCATCCAAAGCAAATCATGCCACGTGATTTGCACTGTAGCTGTTTTAGCCTCTGTTTTGTAAAATGTCTCACATATGTATTCAGTTTGTTTCATAACTGGTTCTTAGGGGACAAAAAAATGTTCAGTTTAAACAGTGTTGCCTAATTTCTATTAGAAAAGTGTCTATAAACGCTGACTGGACTATACTGATTATTTAATGAAATCATGGCAACAAGGTTAGCCAATGAGAAAACCGTTTGTGGATTGTGGATTGCGCACTAAAACTTAGTGTTTGGTAAATTTTGTGAAACGTCTTCAGATGTAGTCAGTAATGATGCAATCTCAGCGTGAATACACAGCATAACTCATGAATGTTGCCTTCTTGTGTCTCTCTTTTTTCTGTGTAAATGATTAATACTACATGTGCTTGGATTATGTCTCCAGTGTGCTACTTTGGTAATTTTACACACACACACACACACACTTGTGTCTACGCTCCTGACACTACAGTCAGGTTCAGACTTCACTTTTGATTCCCACAGCTCAGCCACTGTAGCAATCATACAGTGACACAGTATTAGAGATACAGTAGCTGTCATCGTTGTTGCAACAGTCTTTAAATGTTTACAGATGAACAGAGCCTCTGCTGCTGCACATATACTGCCCTCTATTGGCCAGATGTTTCACATTAATATGTGTTACTTTCTTTTAAAAAATCCAAAGCAGTCTCCCCTGTAGAGGGCCCCCCTGTCAAAGTTATTGTATCTTAATTCTCTTCCCTTTCCTCTGTCATGTGATCTTACAAAATGTACTAAAAAAGTCCTTTTTTCTTTCCTTTTCTTTCAAAGTGCAGGACAAACACATTACGTAATCTGATCTGCGGCACAGAGTAAAGACAGGCTCACAATTAGAGCATGTGATGCGACAGTGTAAAGAAAAGAGTAAACGTCCTTATTTCCTCCCCTGAACGGCCCGAGCAGATGGCATTTCATAACCAATCACCATTTTAGATTCTATCGCCCAATCAGTTTTACATTTATATGTAAAGTAGATTGCTATCCCAGAAGAGCAACAGATGGCTTGAAATGTATGCTTGGGGACACTTATATAAAGATTCTCAATTTCTCTTCCTCATTTCAAACTAAAAACAGATTTTAAAAATAGCAAACGGAGTTGACAGCAGTGATGTTAAGATGGATGATGATCAATGACAGTGGAGAAGGCGGGGTGTTTAAAGACATGAATAAATATTGGATACTTCACTCGAGGTATTTTGTTTGTTTCTTCTTTGCTTTCTCTTGTTTGTTTTTTTCTTTGTGATAGCCATGTTATCATTTACTTCAGATGGTAACCAGACAAGGATCTTAGCGAGAGTGTGACACACACATGTACAGTATGTACATACACAGTACAGTCAGGTGTTACTTCACACACATGCACATGTGTCCATTTCTAATAGTGCCTTATGTTTTATAATGTAACACAGAAAGGTCAAACAAGTAGTAGGCAGTGGGGTCTAAAGAACCTAAAGTACCTAGAAACTATTGAGTAAATGTACCTAATTACATGACCACTGATATTTTTTTTTGATGTACTATAAAAATGTATGATGTTACAATCACTAAAAACGGTATTAATACCCTAGTAGTCTTCTGATGTGTCACTTGCAGCAGAAAAAGAAGTAAAAACAAGCCACAATCATGTCCTATTTTTATCCAACATAAACGCACCACAGCAGATAAAACACAAACAAAACAGAGGAAGATGAATGAACATAAAGGCTTAACAAGCTCATACAAACCTGACTTTAATCAGAATAAAACACACACACATTTAAGGATCTTTGTTTTGGTTTAATAAAACAATACTGTACTGTACTCACATCAAATGTGATGACACATCAAGGAAATACATCTTTCCAGGCTGGAAAATGACAACTTTTCCAGGACTGCGGGAAGTTCATCAATATCCTGCTACATGTGTCATGTGCTACATCCTTTATATACGAATCAGACATATATTAAGCTTAATCTCTCAATGTTAGAGTGCATTAGTGCTAAATAAAGCACCAAATTCATTTTGACCTCCCACAACCATAAGTAATAAAATGAATTATTAAATTCACTGAGCTAAGAGGCCACGTATCTCATGTGCTCGGTCAAAGTTCTTTAAGGCTTTTCAATATAAAAGTATGACATCTTCTAGCAGTGGCATGAAACACTCACGATCATTCACATACATTCACTGAACAATTATGCAGTGATTAATAAGCACTATATTCAAAATACATTTTCTTAAAACTGGGAAATAAAAGTCCAACTTTTTACACTTTACATTCTTTTTACATTCTGTAGCACCCATGCATTCCCACTGTGTGCTATACATTCTGGTTAGCATGCACCGCACTTTGGCTTACATGCAAGGGGAATCACTATCATAAATAATGTCATTGCAAAAGATGAAAAAAAATGTCTTCCTAGCTTTGCAAGTAAAAGCCACACAGATAACTATTGTCATTGTCAATTATTGTCATTTTCGACATGCATGAAAAAGCAGTAACACACTCAGTGCAAATACGTTCCCTCACTTGTGTCCTTCACAATGACTTTCTTCGTGAACGAGGGAACTCCCTGAAGCTATGGCCAGGTGAGAGTGTGCTTCCCGGGGAAGAAAGTCCAGTGTTGTCCCTGGAACCTGGCGAGCAGCCCTGGATCCTGTAGGACACTGAATTGTAATAAACAGAATTGATATGGCAGCTGTGGTGTTTACTGTGGGACACCAGAGGACTATCGCCGATACCCAAGCGGTAGCACACACAGGAGCAGAGGGAGCTGAGGCTCGATTCTGGTCTGCATCTCCCTGCCTTGATCTGAAAATGTAGCCTGTGTCTGCTGGGGCTTCTCCGTCGCTCCTGATCCTCTGCAGGGGAAGGAATGAGGTTGGTGCGGCTGGTTCCCTCCTCCATTGGGAGGAATAGCGCACTGTGGCTGCGACCGTGTGCAACATTTCTTCTGTTCCTCTGCCTGCGACTGTCTCTGCTTTGCTCACCTACAACGTGAAGACTCAAACCACCGTCCAAAAGGCCTCTGTCCCTCTTGAGCGAAGCCCTCTCTTGAGCATCTCTCCGCTCATCTTCACTGTTCATAGTGAGGAAACGAAGCACCACCAAATTAAGGAAGGCCCCGATAACAGTTAGTCCCACCAGGATGTACATGAAGCTGAATGCCACATATGGTGTTTTCTCCTGAAGGTCCTCCTTTTTCTGCAAAGCCACAAAGTCCCCAAAGCCAATGGTGGTGAGCGTGATGAAGCAGTAGTAGTATGCATGGAAGAAGCTCCATCCCTCAAAGTGGGAAAAGGCTGCAGCTCCTACACACAGTGTCCCAATGCAGGACAGGAAGCCCACTAGTACCATGTTTTCCATGGACACTTCAGTGCGTCTAAAGCCCAGGCACTGCTTCACCTTATGGAGTAGATAGCGAACAAATGTGTTCATCCTTTCTCCCAGGCTCTGGAACATGACCAAAGTGAGAGGAATGCCCAGTACAGCGTAGAACATGCAGAACACCTTTCCTGCATCTGTGCCTGGTGCTGCATGTCCATAACCTCAATGCAACGAAACACAAAACAGAAAGAGACACGAGACGAGAATTTGTGCATTTCTTATTAGTCTGTAATAAGAAGTCTGTGATGCTGCTGCCCCATTACAAATACCATAGCAACTGCGTGAAGCATTAGAAAACACCCAGGTATATGCGTAACATCAACTTACCAATGGTGGTGATGACTGTTATAGCAAAGTAAAAAGAGCCAGCAAATTTCCACTGTCTCCCGGCGCGATGAGGTTCTGCTTGCAGCACCACTCGCTCGATTTCGCGGTAGTCGTCCTCGGAGAAGCGATACTTCTTCTTCATCTCGTTGCTCTTCTGCTCCAAGATGCGCCTGCGGGAGTTCTCCGACTCGGACTCCAGCGCGTCGAACACCGCGGCGCCGACCAGCAAGTAGGAAAACATGCAGAGGATGAACGACAGGGTCCGGACGTTTTGCTTCTTCATCCTCGGTGTCGGCATGAAAGTCAGCGGCAGGAAGAAACGGGAGGTTACAGGTGGTACTGTTCGTCACCGTAGACTCCACGTCGGCGATGCAGCCTGTTGCGTGAACCGCACAGGAGTAGCTGGAGATGCCTGTGTCCTGGAGAAACCTGGAGAGCTATGATATCAGCTTTAGATGCCTTGCAGTGCGCATTGAGAGCGAACGATGCTCTCCACACGGTCATCGGTTTGATCAAGTAGCCTCAGCTTACCTCTTCGCATGCGCAAACCAGGCACCAGTAAAAAAAAACGTGTAGTTTATCATAGGCTATATGGCCACGAATACTGTAACAGTCTGTGTTCAGTGTTATTTCACCTCTACTGCAACTAGACCTGGAAAAAATCAGTCTAACATGGTGATGGAGGTTCAGGACCATGGAGAGCAACCTCTGTGCGTTTACATCTCCGCTCGTATGTTTGCATCTACTCTGGACACATCTAGAGGTCGATGACTACACACGAGCAGGGTTCAGGTCGTGCAAGCACATGCTATCTCTCACGAAACGGAACGTGTTCACTTTGGCTTTCAATGGCAACTAGACTTTAACTGACCAGTTGTCAAATAAATCAATCCACGGCTGAAAACCTGTATCCAGGCTAGGGTTGGATATAAGTGTGATGATCAAATGTCAATTATAAACCCAATGACAGTGGAGCTAATAATAGATAAAAACATAGTGATGAGGCTATATAATGTGCAGCAGTGTATAATAATACTTTGAATACATGCTGATGATGATGTGTGTTTGTGTGTCCTAACATTAGAAGACTGATGCATGCTCTTCAGTGGCTAAATAAACAACATGGACACATTAGATGCTTCGGAATACTACTGTAGGTGATGGTGGTTGTCATGGTTACTTATATCCAAAGCACAGACTTGTAGTGTCAGTGAGATTGAAGCTAATATGTTAAGCGCGCCGTTGCAGGCCTTTCATTCAGTGAATTATGCCTCTGCAGCACAATATGAAGTGTCATTATTAGGGCTGCATCTTTTTCAAGTCGGACAAGAAAGTGGACAAGAAAACTCACGTTGTTTTATCTGGAACTGAAGAAGAACTGAATAGAAGCATCCCTTTCATGTCACAGCAGGGATTAGCAGCAGTAGCAGTGAGTTGCTCCAGGTGGCTAAATGCGTGTTCTTTTGTTCATCTCAAACAGAGCAACCTGCTCTTGGTGGCCCTGCTTTTGTGTTAAGTGACTAAATCAGCACAATTACATCACCGTTGTGAACCAGCTCTCCATAAATCAATTACAGCTCAGCTGATAAAAAAGGAACCTGAAGCCCTAACAGCCTCCCATCAATCCACACAGCTTGTATACACATCCTTTGCAAAGCCCAAGGACATGGAACAATGTGAGGAGGCCCATCAATCCCCATCAGACCTGGGCTTAAGGATAAGTATTTAGAGTCATTGTGATGCTTCATTGATTTAGTTTTGCTCTCTCAGTCCTCGGTCTCAGGTACATTTCATTACGACGCACACGTACATTGTTTTAAGGAAACAGTAAAAACAAATGAAGTGGTTTGTTGTCCTTTGTCTTAATCCAGCCTTTTAGGCTTGACAATTTATTTCACTGAATTCTGGCGCAATGATGTTAAAAATCTGCTTAGTAAAATTAGACATTAACAGGTCTTTGTTTAAGCTGTTTTTATCATCTTAGCAACAAAATTTGTATCTCAACAAAATTAGAAATACCCCATCTGTATGTGTGGTGATGGTGAGAACGCACAGATGGAGAAAAACTTTAAAGGATGAAAAACAAAAGAGGTGCACTTTTCTACTGAATAAAACCCATCTGCCAGTTCTACAGAGTTGATCAAAATGTAATACGTTGTGAAGCCAAACTATATGTTTGAAATGCAAGTGAATAATTTGCTTTGAGAAGAACAGAAGAAAATTACAGACAGGTACAATACTGCAGTGCATTATGAAGAAGCGGTTTTATACAGAAAGAGGATTTGTGAGTACACAAACTGCTGCAGAGACACAACAATATCGTCAGAACTTAACTCGAAAGACTTTAATTCAGATAATGAGCTGCAGGCGTTCTGTGACTCAAAACACTTATGTTCTCTTTATTCTCCATTTGGCAACGGAAATGCTTGACTTCTGTGAGTCTTTTTCTAGTCCTCATTACATCCCATTATGTGTCCCATTAAACATTGAGATTATGTGCCACTATGTAGAGATTACTGAATGTCTTTAATGTCTTTACAGCTCTACCAAGTGCAGGATACAGCCACAACATTCTGTAACCTGAAGATACGATACAAGGGAAGAAACCAGAAAATGACAGGAGATGTTCCCACCTTGAGGAAGTCAGTTAAAAGTTGATGATGGCACCAGTCTTTGTTGTTTTTTAACACTGAAGAAAACACTCAAACGTGGATTAAGTGCATTATTTCTAGATGTACAATTAGTCTTTCCAGAAACACCTGCAGTATAATCACAGCTATAAAGAATGACTAAAACTACCTGTCTGAGTATAAAAGTAGTTGCCTGACAAGCAGACAGATCTGTCACTGAGTTATTTTTGCGGCTCTGGTACGAAACCCAGAGACCTGTCTACTTTGTACAGGGTAGACTAAGTTCTGTATATCTGTGGCAAGTAGCGAGTCTGCAAATTAATCAGACCTTTAATGCCATCTTATACCACCATGTTGACATGTATACCTGTATTTAATCGAAAAGGAAAGATGTTGTTTAAGAACTGAGAAACGCCAATATTACCAGTTTTTTAAATCTGATATGAGACACTTTAAAACTAAAAACTACAGAAATGTCATTAACGTCTGTTATCATGACTGCTATAACACACCTAGATGACCCTGAACTCTTTAGTGAGAAAGACTCATGAGTCAAAGTGATACAGCAGGTGTGAAAAAAATACTGAAATGAAACATCATACCGACAAAAAGATCCAGTTTGTGTCATGTTGTAGGGATGCTTTGCTGCTTCAGGGCTGCTTCAAGTGGGGGAGGCATGAATTCAGGCTCTCTAACAGAAAAACCTCAAGGAGAATGTCAGGTCATGAGTCTGTGAGCTGAGGCTCAGGCACAACTGGGTTATGCAAGGAGACGATGATCCCGGGAAAAACACTTGAAATTAAAGTTCCTCAGCGACCTAGTCAAAGTACACACCTAACTATTAAGTTTGGGGGAAATAACTATTTTTAACCTGGTAATGGTGGTGAAATTTACTAGGGGAGGAATCTCCTACAAACATATACAGTCTGGGTTTACATAAGAATTGTCATATCTTTTTATATTAACAAATAACAATATCCATATTGAGCTTACTTTGAATAAGGCAATGGGGAATCAGTTGTATGAAGCTGAGGCACTAAATAGCAACAGCAAACACTGGATGCCTGCAGAGCCCTCTGGTTTCCAGAGTAACTAAGACCAAAAATAGAAACCCACACCAGCAGCCATTCAGCACTTAATCCCCTGTGATAATACATGATTCTATTTATAATCATCTAATGTGAAATGCTCACACGTTTAACTGCATCAGTCCAATTAGTGTCGAAAGACAGACATCGTGGTCCAGTTATATGTTCACACCTCTGAATGCCTCGTTGTGTTTCAGCTCCTTCCACTATGAAAACTCCTGTGCTTCTGAAGACTGAGACACAGAAAGGCTGCCATTTCTATGAATGCCACTGTGTCAGGTTTTTTATCCTCCATAGAAATGTATAAACATTCTTGTGTCACTATGTTGCCCCCGTTAAATATTTGATGTCCTCAGTGGACCATATCTTGCTTCATATGTGCACGCGATGGGCCATTTTAGTGTACAACAAATATAGACCATCAGGCTTAATATATCTATCTGATTTCTATCTGAAGTCTAGCCTGTAAAGTTTTACTCAGAGGAGACATTATTAAGCTTTGACAAAGAGCTGAAACGTGGACATAACTGTCATACAATGTTGTTCAGATCATTCTATCATGTTAAATCTATTTCAAGGAGAAATTAAACGACACGACAGGCGGTTTGCAGTGCTGCCTTCCGGTTGTGTCGGAGCATGGAAATGTCATTAGAAAGCACAGTAACTAGCTCATTAAATGCAGTAGTATTTACAGCGCAGCGCTGTGAAATGTATCTGACAGCGGTTTCCAGAATAGCGCATTTAGGCCAAAAAAGAATAAAATACATTGAGTTCAACTGATCATTTATTTCAACATTTACATTCAAACGGTATTATACTCCTAAATATAAGTTATCCCAAAATACTGTGCTTTTAATTACTACTTGGGTTTCCAAAGAGAGACGGTGCAACAAACGTAGATCTGTGCCAAGTTGTATGATGCTGGATAATCCGATTTAGGAGGAGCACCTGAAAGCAGCATCAGCACCGCAGCCGCCGTCGGTGCCGTCGCTGTGTGACGATGGTTCACTGGAAAGACGGATGGTCAGGGCCGTCCTCGTCTAACCCGAACATGCAAGTGTAACTTCATTCATGTCCGTTCACTGCGCTTAGCTAGGTTACACGTTTGTTTAGCTCCAGCTAGTCATATTTCTGTATTTAATAATGGAGGACGACTATGTTTGTGAGTACGACTCGACCTGGGACACAGAGAGTGAGGGAGACGACCCGGTCGGAGAGAGCCAAACCCGTCGGTCAAGCCAAGACAAAAACAAATCTGGATGGGCTTTGGTAACTATGTGCTTTCATAATTTCTCAGCCAAACAAAAACTTACCTGAATATGTAACTGCGTGTTATGTGTTGCATTCTAATTCATTGCCTTTTCACCCGGCTAGACATTTGTATTTTTGCCGTGACTGGGAAGCCCGTTAGTGTTAGCTAGCTTGACGCTTCACTGCTGCAGGCTTGCTAACTAGCCTAGCTAACAGTTAGCCACTTATGTTAGCTCACTTTTGAGGGTTTTTAAGTCGGGGGCGTTGCGTTCAAAAATGTGTTTGGCTGCTCACAATGACAATTATTCACAGTCTGTGGTTCATAGATATAATTAAGCATTATGATGGCGTCCTATGTCTATTTGTGGGAATAGGAAATTGAGCTTGGCCTTAAACGTCAACTTGTGTAACGTCAACGTTATTTCATCCTCCTGCTGTAGTAGGTGCAAGTGCAGGACGACTTGTTGCTTTAAAATAAGACTGCACAAACTTGGTTATTTTTAACTGTCTGATGCGGGCTGTTTTCACTTTTACTATTTGTAGTGGCACCATACGCCCAGAAATATGAGGGCAGCAAAGGACATGCAGAACTATAGGAGAGGATACCCAGTAAGTATCAGCTAAATGCTGCAACACACAACGATGTTGTGCGTCACACTAGAGAGTGATCGAATTATGTTTTTGTTGTTTTTTAACAGAATCTTACAGATGATGAATGCTCAGAAGATAAAATGAACAATTTGCAGTTTTATCTGAATAAATTCCCCTCTGCTCCAGATGGTAATATATTAAAATGTTTGTACAAGAAGAGTTTGAGAATATGTGTGTGTGTGTTTGTTGTGACATTTTGCATTATTTTTTTTATTTGGGACAGATGTCTACGTTGAATCATTTCTTAAGGACTGGAAAACTGATTATAAAAGACTGGAAAGAGTTCACTCATACATTCAGTGGTACGTAAAAATTTAAGTCTGTTCATTATGAAGCAACAAAGCCAGTGTCGTCATATTGTTGGCATGTTGATGTGACATGTTACACGCATACACACCTAGCTCCTATGTAATGAGTATGTAAAATATATTAATTTGTACAAGAGCTCTGTTTCAAATTGTGATATTGATCTGTTAGGTTAAGTAGCCAAATGGTTTGTTAATCAGTGTCAGCTGTTTTGGTGTTAATGAAATTAACAACAGGTGCACTAAAGGGCCGATAGTGAGATGACCCCCAAAAAAACGTTTTTGCAGGTGGAGGCCACAGACTCGTTTGCTTGCTCCTCTGTAGTTTTGCATTTGACTAGGGTCAGTGTCACTACTGGTTGCATGAGGCGATGCCTGGACCCTACAGAGGTTGCACCAGGATGGCACATCAATACACAACATTGCCATAAGGTTTGCTGCGTCTCCCACCACAGACTCGAGAGAAGAGAGGAGACGGATAGTTATTTTAGGAGAACTGTACAGGTCCTTTACCAATCAGCATAACGAGCATCTGCTACTTTGTGTAAGGGGCGACAGGATGGGTGCCGCCAGAAACCTACCAATGGAATGTCTCTGACCAAACCGGTAGAAGCAGACTTCATCAGGGTGACCTGAGGGCCCCAAGCCCTTTTGTATAACCTGTGCTCACTGCCTGGCACTGTGGAGCTCTGTCCCAGAGAAATGTGTTTTTCACAAATGAGAACAGGTTCACTCTGAGCTCATTTGACGGACATCAAAGGGTCTGGAGAAGCCACAATGAACGTCATGCTGCCTGTAACATTGTTTAGCATGATAGGTTTATTGGTGGATCAGCGTCGCTCTGGGGAGGCATATACCCCAGGACACCATCCGTCATCTCATAAGGAGTATCCCCTGACATTGTCAGGCATGCATATAAGCATGTGGAGGTCATACAAACTACTGAGTACCATTTTACGTTGCTGCAATGACATTTCAGCAAATTGGACTAGTCTGACACATCAGTCTTTCAGTTAAAAGTTCTTGGTGCCTTCTATGTTGGTCATTTTCATCAGATGATGTGACATCCTTTTGTTACTACCACATTACTCATTCCATATCTACAAAAAAGGATTAGAGCCACCATGAAAATATTATTTGAGTTCTGACTTTTTTCGAAGAATTCTGAGATTACAGTCAGAATTTTGACTTTCCTCTTTCGTACATATCAGTATGGTTATCCAGCATGATTTTATTTTTTCAGTTGAGATCTAATGTGTTTTCAACACATTAATTTTTTTTAAGTGTGTTAAAATTAGCCTGGGCTGGAAAATATTCCAGCAGTCTTATTTTAATTAAGTAGATTTAATTTTATATAAAATAGAACAGAATGGTTCTGCAGTAGTTGGAACTTTTTAGTAATCGTTTTATAACCAAGCTATACCATATAGTAGTAAATTTGTAGTGTGTGAAGCTCAATCTTATGAACAATTAATGGAATTAGAGTATAATTGCATTAGATGTTAAATGGTTTTATGTTCTGTTTTTCTTCACTCCTCTGCATCTAAGGTTGTTTCCACTGCGAGAACCGGGGGTTAATTACATGGCTTCAGAACTCACCAAGAAGGAAATTGAGGTAGGTTTATTGTAGAGCTAGAATACTGTATCAAACAACTTATTGTGCCGAGTTTGGCTAAGACGATATAAATAAAACAAAATAATTGACCATTTATTATGCAAAGCCAGTGGCACAGGGGTTAGAGCAGTTGGCATATGTCAACTGATGTCCTGGTCATTCCCTAGTGCCAGATTGGATCCTGGTAGGTAAGGTTGGGTCCGGTAAGGCATCGGACCTATCATAAAATCCCCGCCAAATCAACATGTGGAGTGATTGAAATTCTTGCCAAACATTTGTTTTACGATATAAGCTAGCTCATTGGTTATACAAACATTCGTCCATAGAGAAGTATGTTAATTTTCTTTCCCCTTGTCTATATATTTGTCATTAATACTAATGCTCTTTGTTGCTATATTAGCTTTGTTTTGTTGAAGTATTTTACACAAACATTTCTAAAGCATTTATACATACAGTAAATGCTAATTGATAAGTTATATACATACATAGCATGGCTTTAAAACAGTTCTACCTGGCGTCTTAGCATGACGGCCTAACAAGTCACAATTCATAGTTGTATATCTGTAGTTGTAGTCATCAAGAAACGCAGATAATGCATAAAAAATACGTATTTACTATTCATACAAATGTTTGTTTTTTTTATTATTTGATAACTGTAGCTGACCAGATAAAACTGTTATTCTAATGTTTGTTTTGTTTTTTTATCCCTGTTGTAAATGTTCCTCAGGCCTTTAAGAAGAGTGAGGATGCCAAAAGGAGACTAGTTGAGGCCTATGAACTCATGTTGGGGTTCTATGGGATCCGTTTGGTAAACAAAGACACTGGTGAAGTGAAGCGTGCAGAAAATTGGAAAGAGCGCTTTGGAAACCTGGAGCGGTAAATATAAAACCTTCTCACAGCTTCTACGTATCTACTTTTATTGTTTGTGATTTCACCAACGGTGTCATCTCTCACAGCAATATGCACAACAATCTACGCATCACCCGCATCCTGAAGAGCATCGGCGAACTGGGGTTTGAGCACTATCAAGCTCCACTTGTACGTTTCTTTCTGGAAGAGACTCTGGTCAAAAAGACCCTTAGCACTGTTAAACGAAGTGTGCTCGACTATTTCCTTTTTGCTGTGTTGGACAAACAGAAACGTCAGGACCTTGTGCGCTTTGCCTACATTCAGTTTGAGCCAAAAGATAAGTTTGTGTGGTGTCCCAGAAAGATTCAGAGACAATTTAGAAAACCCGAGAAAAGAATCGATGTTGTCGGTAATGGAGAGGGAAAAGATGAATTCTGTTCACAGGGTAAAGGCAAAGACGGGGAAGCAGCTATGCAACAGAAACAGGATGGACTGGATGAGAATACAAAGACTGAGAAAGAAACTGATAGAGCGGCAAGTAAAGAGAAAAACCTACTTTCTGAGGCATCTTCTGAACCAAAATCAGATGCTGAGATTGTTGGAAATGGAAATGCAAAGCCTGGGTCTCACAATGACATTTTGGGGATTGGAAATGACTCTGCAGAGGATGATGATGGAATGGATCAGTCACCCAGTTCTGACACTTCGTTGACAAAAACTGAGTCCAGTGCAGACAGTCAGCAAAAATTAACCAGCAACATAAAGGATGTCATGCAGGAAGCAGACAATAGTATGCAAACGGATGAAGACATAGACAACGAAAAGCCTCCGAAGAAGAAGAAGGAAGAGATGGTGCTGCCAACCAACGGCTCTATTGGAGACTCTGCCAGTGGTCAGGTAGAGGAAAAAGCCTGTGCAAATAAATCCACTGGTCAAACAAGTCTACCAGCGCAAACTTCAGTACAATCACTAACTCACTCTTCAGTAAAGGGGGAAAAAATACCAAGGACTGAATTTGATCAAATGGCAGATGATGAAGAAGAGGTAGACGCATTTCAGGACAGTGTGTCTGCAACAAATGGGTCCCTGACGAGCACTGGGAAATGTGTGGACGAACAGACAAATGGGAAGGAGTCGGAGGATATTATTATGAAATCAAACCCCCCTAGCGCAGAACAAAATGTGGGGAACTCGTGAACCAACCGGATGATGAAGAAACTGTTAATTTAAGGTTAAATTAAATGTAATATAGGGACTGGGTAAGAGTTAGACTTTTTGGGCCTTATTTCTACTATATTTGTTGTTTAGTATTGATTCATTATGATTTCAATATGAACTGATAAATTGAACAGGTGTGGAACATTGCCAACATATAAGACTAAATACTAGCTGGTGATATTCTGTGTTTGTGTTTTTTTGTTGTTGTTTAGCAAATCCTTTAAAGACCAAAGTTAGAATGCACTTGTTAGTCTCTGAATACTCCCCTGACTGATTTCTCTACCCTGTCGGTGTCACTTAGCTCAAAGCCCTTTGATTAGTGTTGAAGAAATTGACAGAAGAGGATTAGAGCCACCAAGTCAGAATATATAGTTTCACTTTTTTACCGGCTGTATAGTTTGACAGCTGCCAACTGAAGCTGTTTTTGCAAACGAGGCAGAAATAGGAGTAATTTATTGTTTTGTATTTACTATTTTCTGGGAGTATTCACAGCAGAGATATGACATTGAAGTAACAAACTGTAGTGCCTATGCTCACTGGCCTGGCAAAGAACATATCTCCAGACAAAACCCTTCTTCAAAAACAGTAATTCTTTGTGTTGGATGAATTAATTAATTGCTGTTTTGGGGCATTTTAATGGATTTGTTGACTTCAAGAAAACTATACGACATCACCGCATGTATCTGTTAAGGTAAGAATGACTGTCAGCATCTGGTACTTAACATTACTAAGTACTATTATCAATGAAATGATATCAGCATTTTTAAAACCTTCATAATTTCACAAAGGTTTTTTGCACTGAGCAATGTTTTTTGTTTTGTTGTGGAAGTAAAGATTCTGTATTGGTTTGTGTTTCTCCTGGACCCCACTGTTGAAATGAATTTCTGACTGAATGTCACTTAAGTTAATGTTTCAGTAAATTTGCACAATTTGTATGTTTTCATGCTGATTTGGGAAGTAGACTTTTGAGCAGCTGAAAGTTTTTTCCAAAAATGTGATAAGCTGATTGTACCATATGTACTGTATGTCTCCTCTTCTGTGTTGCAGAATTGATAAAGCTTTGGCTATAATTTCAATTAAGTCCACCGTTTGTTAATTTGAAAAGGATGCATTCAATGAATATTTAAGAACCAGGGTGATTTTACTGATGCTTTGTTTTATATTTGCACTTAATTTTCAGTGTTATTTGTTAAAGTTATGGTATTTACATATTGAAATGGTAATAACTTTACAAAAGTGCTAAATTATTTATAGATCAAGTGATTACCTGGCTGTTGTGACACAGCAAAATAGAGTTTTACTATTTTATGATGCTTTTATGAAATTAACCTGTTAAGCCAAAGTCCTGTTCTAGTTTATTATATTGCAGTTCTCAGGACAACACTGTGGCAGATGTGAACATTTGCTCCATTTCCTGAGACTTTGATTGACCTAGAGTTCAGCAGGATAGAGTATGAAATATGTCTTCTTTTCTCAGCCAACAGGCCAAGCCTCAGTGAAGTGGCGCGACATGACTCACGGTAGATAGAAGGAACATGTTAAACTTAAATGTTGATGCAACACATCTTGTTCAGGCCTCAGGAGCACGGTGGAGTTGGCAGTGTGAGTACAGAAACTAAAAATATCCGGCTGGAGTTTGAGCTTGCTGTTTGTTATTGAACTGTTTACGCCAGCTTTTATGGATTAGATCTACCCGTTCCCTGTTTGGAATATTATGAATAAAGTTCTTAATGGATTTACTTTGCTTATTCCAAGTCTTTGACACCTAATGATCAGAATTCCTTTGCCTCCTGTGACAGGATGTAAAAGAAAAAGTGAACACTTTCCTGTTGGAAATTTCCTGGTTTTTGGCATAAATTGGTTGTAAAATGTAAAATCAACAAACGAAACACTTCTGGAGTGACAACGAGCAGTGTCGTTGTTACCAGGCAAGAACAAGGCACAAAGCAGAACACTGAAGGTGACAGAAACCCCTGGTTTCTTATCTCTGTTCTTTGTCTAGGGACACGTGGATGGGATGCAATGTAAGCATCATCAAGCCAGAGGTGAAGCTGCTTCATCCATCACACAGTGATGTAATGAAGTCCTGAGAAAAAATATTCATGGTTTATGGTGCTGTGATCCCCTTAAATAGTGCTGCGTTAAAGAGAGGTCTTGTTCAGATTTCATGTAGATAATGAAAGTACTTATACTGCTGCATTGTGGGTATTGTAGATGAGCAGTTTGGGGACTAAGTGCAGCAGTACTTTCTGAAAGTGAATTGCTGGAGTTTCCCTTTAAGTTGCTGCACTGAAGACTCAGACATGGAGGATGTGTGTTTCAGGTCACTTGTAATAGGTCAAAGCGGGAATTTTTAACATAGCTCAACCCACTTTGTGAGTGTCTGAAACGCTCTGCCCTGTTACTCACCAGTCCCACTCCCCCTGACCCCCCTCGTCCGTGTGAGCGCACCGATAGACTGAGTTCAGCCCCTTCGGCTGGAGGCTCGGGTTTATCTGGGACCAAAGAGAAAGCCATTCAGGAGCTGTGTGCCGCGAGGTGAAGGAAGCCCCCGTCACGGACGCTGGGGGGGAGTGAGAGTGAGAGAGAGAGAGAGAGAGGACCGGGGACCGGGGGATTTGACCGTATCCACATAAACTGGTGTGTGTGAGGGCGAGCCGTGGAGACATGGCGATGTTCTCTGCTCTTTGGGTGCTCCTGGTGTGCCAGCTTTTGACATCCTCCTCATCGCAGGTAAGAGTTACCAGATGTGACGTCCATCTGTTCATGCATCATCTCTCCGTGGTGATGTGTGGCGCTTCTACCTCGCGATAACTTTTAGCTGTTGGTAATGGTGAACCCACTCTCTTCTACAGCTCATGGAGGCCTGACTGTCATGTTCTTTAATAGCCCCCCCTCCCCCCCCCGGACAGTTTCCTCGCAGGAGTAAAATGCAGCATATTCTTCTCGCACCTTTATGTCTCTAAAGTTTTTGTCTCTCCTCGACCGTGTTGTCCTAATTGTCTACAGGAGGCTGAGATATGTTTCCTTGAACCTGTGGAATGCGCGGATCGCAGATCAGTGCACAATGTCACCTCTGTTCATTCAGGCTCCTTATCCGAGCTATTAGAAAGTCTTTAGGTGAACTTTTAACTCTAAGTTGTGTTTTCTTTCTCCTGTGCGTCTTTACGCACAGGCTGCGCATTCGCCTCGTGGGTTGCATGGTGTTGCTGTTGTGTAATTTTTAACCAGTTGCATATTTATAATTAAGGTGAATTATAAACTTTTGTTTTTATCCTGACTAAACCTGTCACTTAATGTCATACTGCTATACTGCCAATACGTTATTACTCATATATACCCTTTATTCACAAACGAGTCCCATGTGCTTCAGCCACATGGATGGTGATGATGTTGCCTTCAACAAACAGTTGATGTTTTATGTTAAAGAAAAAATGTGTTGCAGAGAGTGGGCCCAAGAGGACCTCCTGGGCCACCAGGACCCCCAGGACCTCTAGGAAGGGATGGCACTGATGTAAGTGGACGAGACTCCAAACGTCTCCACACTTTAAGCTTTTGCGCCCCCTTATTTAGGCCTATTTTAGACGTAATTGTTAAATAGAGACAGTGTTGGCTCCTCAATCAACCAATTTGTTATTCTCCCTTTGTGTCGTTATTAAAGGGCAAAAGGTCACGGTTTCTATGGTAACGCATCCTTTAAGGTTAACTGCTTAGATGCTTTATATCTTCCTTTTTTTTCATAATTGCACTTCGCAATTAAATCTCCGAATACACCTCAGTTACATTACAAAGTGTTTTCTTTTGCAGAAATGTTTCTAAAACGTTTCTAGATGTTTGGCTCCCCCCACAGCCACTCCTACAAGTATTAAATTGTTATCACATATGTGAGGTAGGCAGGGTTTAGGGTATATCTAATAAACCCTTCGATGCTTCAAACTTTTCACACTGTTTTCATCAGTATTTCATATCATTATATCTTCTTAATTCATGTGGACAATACAAGAAAATCCACTGAATGGTTTTTCTCTGATGTTATATATAACATTAAAGTAAAAATATCCCCAAAAATGACATGAGATTATTATAAGATTATATTTTTACCTACATTTATAAGAGGAGATTGGATCATGCCGAGGGCAGGTAAACACAAACATCCCCTGTTAGTCGTTGTAAGTTTAAACTTCCTTTAGATTTTTGTCCAACGTCTGTTAAATGTCAAAACCAGGTTTGTGCATATGTCGCATTTCTATGTCAGGAAATCTCAGAGTATTTTTAGTTGGTGAATATTTTTGTTGCTTCAGTGAAGTTTAGACTCACAGAGGATCCATTCATACATTCCCCAGTGCTGTGAGACCATCTAGAGTTTCACCTCATACCTTCTCCTCCTCTATTCCCCGCAGAAGCTAAACATTAAATCCAATTCACTGAAGCAGACCAGACACTCGCTTCAGTCACGTTCTAATGAATTTAATTTGGTGCTTTGAACATGTACAACAAAGCCTATTTTTTATCAGTGGTCATGTTACTTATTCTTTCTTTATAAATAACAGGGCAAACCTGGACCTGCTGGACTACCAGGGAAACAAGTATGTAACAGTATCATTTCTCATTTAATTGGCGTCTATATGAAAATGACTGGAGTGATATAGAGAGTCAACATTTGGAGGCTATTCATGTTTATTTAACTCTCTACTTGACCTAGACCTATCAGCATTTCTGTGCCTCACTAAGCACACATGTTTTATCACATAGGTAATTTATTATAGAGAGACAAAGTGCATATTTACAAGCCACAAGCCGGTGGAATTAAACACTATATTTTATATCATGTTTGAAATAAAATTTAGGATGAAAGAAAAATGTGTCCTCTTCTACCGTCAGCCAAAGGATAAATTACCTTCCACCCATTCGGACCCCAATTCATTCATTTTTTTCCACAGTCCTCTATCTCTGCCAATGTCATTAACTTCTCAAAGTGCTTTGCAGTTTGTTTGCTACCCTCTTTTACTATTTAGTTCCTGATTCAGAGATTCAGTTTGAGATGGATTTGATTTTGTTTTAGTAAAAGATGTAGAAATGATAATTTTCTGATTTCTTTGACCATATACATATGTGTAGGGTCCCAAAGGGAAAGCAGGAATACCAGGGGTATCAGGAAAAGCAGGCCTGCCAGGACTTCCAGGGGTGGATGTATGTGTCTGATTTACACACACACACACACACACACACACACACACACACACACACACACACACACAGACAACCTCTACACTAAAACCAACATAATCAGCACACGGCCTCTGCTTAGGTCAACGAATGTTCACTGCCCAAACAAGGTGTAGTTTGTGACATGAAATAAACTGTTCCACAACGTTTGAATTAATAGCAGAGCATTAGGCAAAGATGTATAGCTCATTGATGCACTTTCTCTTCAGGGTTTGACAGGTCCTGATGGTCTTGCTGGGAGGGATGGACCCCCGGGGGAAGCAGTAAGTGTGTCTTAGTATTATAATGCTCCTGGGATGCTGAGGAAATGCTTAAAGATGCAGCCAATTGAGTTTTATGACCTTCACTACTTCAGACTCCCCGTTATAAATCATCTCAAGTCAACCACTTGGACGATGCATAAACTAACAAACATGCATGCAAACTCATACATGCTGATTGCGTTCTGCTGAATGAAGATCTTTAGGAGTGTCTAACTGGGACAATTCCAGTGTTTTCTCTGTCAGGCTGCATCTGTCAAGCCAGCTCAGCCCCTTGGTGGAATATTTTTAATGAGGGATCAGAATCGGATTTATTTCTGCTGCTTCCCTAATCCGGCCCGGAATGCAACCCTGTTTCCCACAAATCTGTGAGGCTGTAGGTCTGTTGGCTCGGTGATGAGGGGAAAGAGGTATTATCGTCAGAGAGATACAAGAGGGCACAAAATTAAATACACGTGACATAGAACTAATGCTATATTTTATGATTAAGGCCTTCTATTTCCTACAGATATTAAAGAATTAAGACAGATATATCTCTGCTGTAAGGCTGCTAAGTTGCTGTCAAGACAGATAAAGCCGCGCAACAGTTCAAGTAATTAGTCAACCTAATGAGGAAGCCTGGATCAACCGATGCCCTTAATTACTACGATTGCTACAGCATTGTGGCTGCCTCTTAGCGGCAAAGAGTTGTACGATGACAAACAGGATCAGGCAGGAGACATTAACAGAAATACATGTACAGCCGTACAGCAATCGATGGGCAGACACCAACTAACTACTGCTTAGTTATTTCCAGCCGCCTCACATCACCCTGTTGTCTAGTTTGCTCACAGAGGAATGCAGTATGTAAGTGTTTGACCAGTTTATTTGTCTTTTACCCTCTCACCTCTCAGTTGACACCAATACAGCTGTGAGGGGAGCAAACAAAAGATTTACAGACGGTAGACACGCGGCGATTAGAAAGCAGAGACGAAGAGGCACAACGGGAAACCGCAATTTCATTTGTGGAACAAGTAGTACTGACAGAAATAATAAGATGGGACATAAGAAATAAGTTTTCAAACTCCTTCTTCTTCCTCTTTTAGTAGAACAAAGCCTAATTACAGATAAATTCCAATTAAAATGTATTCATGTGTTCTGAATTGAACAAACACTTCAAACAATTGAACACATACAATATATACACCTACACATCTTATTTAAGGCTTATAGTACTTAGATCACTACTACAAACCAGATATATTATTCTGAAGACTTTCTTAACCTCTTCATATTCAAGGAATCTAACGTCTGTTAACGACAAAGTTTTTTTTTTTAAATCAGCGATTCCTGTTCAACGCTTCAGGCTGTATAACGGTTGCTTTATGATGTCTCAGTGTCTGATTGTGTTGTTGCCCCTCTACAGGGGGAATCTGGACCTCCCGGGCCAGCTGGACCTCCTGTAAGTACTCCCACAGTTAAACAACCTCATCTTGACTATCAAACCTTTGTGTGCAACATTTTCCTACATCGATCCCTAAACTGCATTAGGATTTAGGACTTACTGTACTGATGTCTACTGGAAGCAGACTCATCTGACAAAGGGATGATCCGGTGGCATCAGATATTGGCCCAGGTTTACAGAGATTATAGTTTGCTTTGTGTGTATTCACCTTGCAGCAACAGCCTGCAGACAATTTTCAAAGCACATTTGATGCAGTGTTACATCATATGATGAGCATTGATGTTGCGAGACAATCTAATCATCCCTTGGTGTTTGTGACTTAATTTGCCTTCCTGTGTCTTCCGTAGGGCAGAGGGAGACCAGGAGCTTCAGTGAGTACACAGCACTGTGTGAATATTTTATGCGCAGGCTAAAGGCTGAATGAATGAGTCGTTTTTATATTTCTCTGTGGATTGTTTACATTATGGTAGAGTGTGCTTGCACATCACATACATAGATGTAGCCCAGATCGTGTGCTACATCTATGTATGTACTCCGATGTCTTGCGCACACCCAGTATCTTCTTCTGTTTCTAGGGGCTACCTGGAACTAATGGGTTGCCGGGTGGAGTTGGACCCCAGGGTCCGCTGGTGAGTACCTGTCAGATCTCCCCAAATATACTTCAGCCATCCTTATCACGGGCTTAGATTCACTCGTTCAGAATGAGTTGTAACGTTATAATATTCAAAGTGGGTTTGTAGTGACATTGATCGTGGTGGTTTCTCATGCAATGAAGCCTTACATGCTGAGATTTCACTGGAGTTCATGAATCTTATCACAGTGTCAGCAGCAGTTTGGCCCAAAGAGGTGAGCTGTGATCCATCTTTGCTTTGAGTCTTTGGTGAATGCTCTTTTCATATTTAGCCACAACACAAATACAAACGGTTACAAATGAACCCACTAATGTTGGAATCATCCAGCTCATCCAACAGTGGCATGGTGCAAACATTATTTACTTATGTCTACTACATACAATTAAGTGGATCAGTGAAAACACTCAAAATAAGATAATAATGGTTCAAACAATCTTCTTTAGTTTTAATTTAATTCCTTTATGAACCCATTTGTTTTGGAGGGCTTATCCTCTGGTGAGATGATTAGGTGAACAGTAAATGCAACAAAAAACAAACTGGTAGAACTAGAGATCCAGTAATATTTAGAATCTGCAGCTCTGATATCAGGCCTCACAACAGTGCCCTAAATTTCCCTGCAATGTAGCAGGAGTCGGGAGGATAAGAATAACCGCTGGAGTGGAAAGACACTCCAGTGCGTGCGCTGGCCAAGTGTTTCTGCTGAATTTGGATTGTCCAATGCTCACACTCAATTTATGTGTATTTAAGAGCTTGCTCAGTTTTAGATGACAGGGCAGTATCATAAATGCAGCAGCAGCGACAGGAAGATATTTTACTGTTAGGGTCAAAAAGTTGAGTTTTTATTTCACTAGTTAGATGAAAGAAGGACTTAAGACACTAACATCCTTAAAACTGTGTCATCTGTTATTATCGACTGATATCTTTTGTAATGCTTTCTCAGGGTGCTGAGGGTCTTCCAGGACTTCCCGGACTTCCTGGTCCTGATGGACCCCCAGTAAGTGACAACTTGCTGTTAGTTACATATCATCATACATTTTTCCACTGCCACCCAGTGGACCTCTCGTTAAATGTCTGTGAATTCGCAGAAGCCTCATAACAACCATCCGTAAATAAAGGCTGTGTGAAAATAATAAGTGTCTCATTGTGCATCTTTTCCTGCTCAGGGCCTTCCTGGTACTCTTCACGATCTTAACGGTGACCTTCTGGTAAGATGTTATCATGCACTCTTAGAAGGCAGCCTGACAGTAAACTCAGACGTGTGTCCCAGTCACAGTGTTCTGTGTCTGTTCCCCACAGTGTCCGGCCATCTGCCCCCCTGGTCCTCCTGGTCCTCCTGGGATGCCAGGATTCAAGGTAAAAAGAGCTTCTGTCATGTTTTTCTACTTGTTGTTTCTGGGTACACACACAACTCTGTGAATTTCGTCTGTACTGTAGTGTGTTGTTTGTCTTGCAGGGTCACACGGGGCATAAAGGAGACAAAGGAGAGCTGGGAAAAGATGGAGAGAAGGTGTGTATAGGATGTGACATAAATATTTTCCTGGTGGTATAATGAGGTTGATGTAGGTTAAAATTAGATTACATTACCACACATTGTTTTTGTAGATTGCCTGTGCTCCTCTCTCTCTGATATGTTTCTTTCATCCTGGACTAAGTTTCCTCTTCTCTTGTTTAGGGGGATTCTGGCCTACCTGGTCCACCAGGTATTCCTGGCACTGGGGGTCTGCAGGTGAGTAATTTTTCGTAATTGTGCAAATTCTTGTGTTACTTTTTACCTGTTTCAGGGTTTTGCATATTTAATGTCCAGGTCATATTTGAAGGACTGTAAAGTATTTTGATTGGAACTTGACATGTGCGTAATGCTCTAATGCTTTGTTTCAGGGCCCACGTGGTCTAAGAGGTTTACAAGGCACAATGGGACCTGTGGGAGACAGAGTAAGCAGCTTTTATAACACAAATGCTCATACAGATATTGAAATGTTAATTTCCTTTGACCTCATACTTTGTCTCTAGGGTCTGCCCGGGTTCAGAGGCAAGCCTGGCATCGCTGGCATCATCGGAAAGACAGTGAGTCTTACATTGCTTGTAACACACTTTGAATAAAGTATTTTTGTAATAGTTTATAGCTAGGATAGACGACTGGTCCGATCAATGAATAGCTGTGTGTGTTTCATCTGATGTCTCCAGGGTGATGCTGGAGAAAAAGGACCACAGGGATTCAAAGGACCCAAAGGAGAAATCGTATGTAGAAAACTTTGAGTTGTGACTATTATTTTTACAAGTGAAAGTACAAGTATCTATAAAACTGTCCTAATTTGCTTTTCAATAGGGTAAAATTGGTCCCAAAGGAGCTCCTGGAGGAGCAGGACCCAAAGGGGAGCCTGTGAGTGCATATCTGAAAAAAACATACATTTCTAAAATAAATCAGCTCTTGGAACCATGGAAATCATCCAGTAATTAATATTTTGTGTAGGGTATTCCTGGCAGAGATGGTAAAGACGGTACCCCAGGATTAGATGGCGAGAAGGTTTGTTGTCCCTTTTTTGTTCTTGCATAATGTTTTTGCTGAAATTAGTTGTCAGTCCATTGCTGCATCATGTCTGATGTCACAGCCAGTGTTGTCTGTCCTGATAGGGTGATGCTGGACGCCATGGAGTAGTGGGAGAGAAAGGACCTAATGGTCTGCCTGTAAGTATTTCAGAATATAATTGTGTGCTTCCTGTCAGAGCTGATTGAAATTTATTAGTTGACTTCTTGTTATCCTGGTTCTCCTATAAAATATACTTTCTCAGTTCCATTCATTTTCACGGTCACTGCTTTTAGTCATTTCTGTATGTTGTGTTAAAACTAATTAGCATAACGATGAAGATGAATACGTGTAGTTCATATTATAGTTCAGATTATAATTTTGATTTTCTTTTTTCTTCTAGGGTCTACCAGGGAAAACTGGTGAAAAGGGGTCTAAAGGAGAAGTTGTGAGTATTCTGAAAAAAAAGCTGCCTAGAATCCAAAGATTCAGATGAAGAAGTGAACTGTTTTATCTGCCTTGTCCTCTACCAGGGTGACCAAGGAAAGGCTGGGGAGACAGGACCCTCTGGAGAGCCAGGTATACCTGTATGTATCCGGCCTTTTGGTACTACCAATGGTTTACAGCCTCTCTAACATATTGATATAGAACTTGTATCTAAACTTTACTGACTTATCAAGGACATCTTTATTCCTGTCCTTAAGGGTGAGATTGGCGTCCCAGGAGAGAGGGGAATCGCAGGACCCAGAGGAGTGGCTGTGAGTTAATGCTCACTCTATACACTGTCTGCTGTCAAATAGCTTGTTTAACTCTACAGGATCTCAGAATGTCCATCTTAATAATCAGAGTGGATATTTTCAATGCGTAACAGGTGCATAGCAGTATAGTGTACAGCAGCAGCATGACATAAAACGTGGGAATCAGGATAATAACGCTCAAAGCCCTTCAAAGTTAATGATGTTCTGGTACAGACAAGTTATGCTGCTGATTCACGGACTCGCTAGGGCAGTGATGATAGGTAGAGGGCCAATGATGAGAGCAGATATTAAGAAAGAATTTCAACAGAGAGCTCTTTCTTTTCTACATCAGGCCCTGCGGTGAGGAAACAGGATGTTGCACACTTCACAATGAATCATATCTCTCACAGTCACCACAAACCAACCATCTTGTCAAAGAGGGTTTTCACATAAAAAATCCAGAGTTTACTAACACATGTGGTACCTGGTTGACTTAACAATATCTGTTTTCATCAGGGAGGTATCGGAGTAGTGGGCAATGCTGGACCTCAGGGAGTAAAAGGTTTTCAGGTCAGTGGAAATGAAATCACTATTCATTAGCATTAACTGGAGTTTAAAAATATATATTTTGAGTTTTTGAGTGTGTGTATCATGTACTACAGGGAGTAAAAGGAGCCCTGGGTGATCCAGGTCTTCCAGGTCCAACAGGAATCCGTGGAGAGTTTGGTGAAAGGGTGAGTTTGACCTGTGTGATGATATGAAATGGCATCATTATCCTAATAAAAGTTCATCTAACAGTTATAATAACCCAATAAAACCAGCAAATGTACAAATTTAAGAAATGACAATCAAAGATTTTGAGCATTTTTTCATAAATACTGACCAGCCGTTTATAGAACACAAAGAAAGTTGCAGATTTTCCTACTGGTGGCAGTTGGCTGATTGTGGCAAATCTAACACGGTATGGAAACAACCAAAAAAATCTCCAACAAGCATAAAACCTCACCAAAAAATATCTGAATACCAAAAACACCAAAGATGTCTTCATGGGGGGGCGCTGTCAATCAATAACCAGGTCGTTCCTCCTCACTCTTCACGGTATAAACTGAAAGTGCAGCCAGGAGAGAGCCCAGACACAAAGCAATCTCCTGTTCAGAGTCTGAGACAGAACAAAGCCAGTCTTTATACTACTGTTGAGTGCCCTCAAAAGCCCACCTCACTTTCCTATATCCCTCCTTCCTTCTCCCACAGTTGGCCTCCAACAAATGTCCCAACATGGCTCTCGTTTATTTTGTTTTTCTCTCTCCACTATAGGGCCCAGGTGGAGTTTCTGGACCTAAAGGAGACATGGTAAATATCTTTCAACTTAATTATGACCTGCCTGCTGATAGACTTTACCAACTGTTCAGAGGTTATAAGTAATAGAAGAAATATGGTGTTTAATTGAATTTTTTCACCAGTGATATGTGCTCAAATGATTCTAAAATATGTTGAGTCCTACAGGTGACAAAGCCTTTTCTAATTCAGATTTAATGTTGTCACATTAGGGTGTGGCCGGAAGTGACGGTTTACCAGGAGAGAACGGAGAACCTGTAAGTATTAACCTTCATGTGTATTGTATTTCATACCGACCGTCAGACCCCAGACATTCTTTTTCATGGTAAGAATAGCTGCTGTTCAGCTGATTCTGACTAGTTTACACACCAGCAGCCTGTTTTCATAATAAGCCTCAGTCCTCTGCAAGTGTTTTAGCTGTTTTCAGCACAGCACAGAAACGTATGGCGATAACGTCTTGTCGTTTTCACACTCACTGGCACAGTCTGCCTAATCTATGACTTCTATTATAGCTGTGTTTTATTAGCTCATCACTCATTTGTGAAGCACAGTAAAATGTACTGAACTAACCTGTATGAAAGGTGCCATACCAATATTCATGGGTTGATTTAAATCATAGTTTTCAGATATATCTAAATAAATCTGTTATCTCTTCACTTTTTTTCCAGGGTCCTTTTGGACCAGTCGGACAAAAAGGAGAGGTAAGCTAAATTATTGTTTTTGTTTAAATACAGTGTATTATCAGATAGAGCTGTTGAACTATAGACACAGACATTTTTAGCTCCCCACCCCCCAGCTACAGAAGTCTCCCCAGGGTTACCAGAAATCATTGCAGAAGATGTCTGTCTGTCTGTCTATCAGCACTAACCATCGTTGGCTTACACTTTCTGTGTGGGTGTAATTAGCAGCACGAGTGCGTTCCAAACTCCACAAGTCTTCTCCCTCACTGAAAATTAAGACTGGTCTGTAGCTTTGCGCGGTTGCCCACTTGTCAGAGTCATCACACATGATTCAGCCTCGCATTCCATATTTAATAGGATTAATTAGGAATAGCTGCTTTAGCTTCATTGGCCTGTTTGCTGATATCGCCACAAGGGACAGACGAGTTACACTTCAGTACTTAGAGACACAGTACTGATGAGCCTCACTCTCTTACTCCCATTTACTGTTTGCTGTGCTTGTTGAAATAATTAGCAAGCATCAAGATGCCATGTAAATCTGTCTATGCACTTTCTCAACAGACCCAGTTTGTTTCTTAGTTGGTGTGTGGTCTGTGATCATATCACACGCTTGTGGGTTATTAGTCCCATTTTAGAAGAAATCTTTTTTTTTTACCATATAATGAGATATTTACCATATAAAATTGGTTCATTATAGTCGGGGAAGCGGGGTGAATTGGGACCTAAGGGCGTGACAGGTCCACAAGGAGAGATTGGTGGAAGAGGGCCTCCAGGAAAACCAGGACTAATAGGCTTCCAGGGGGAACCTGGTGTGCCTGGATTTCCAGGAAAGACAGGTGTAGCTGTGAGTGCTTGTTTTATGTTTTTATATATATTAAATATGTTTTATGTTTTCTAGTTAACCGAATGAGGTAAATGTATACATGATCTTCACTTGTGTTTCAGGGTAAACTTGCAAGTGAGCAGCACATCAGGGAACTGTGTGGCTCTATGATTGATGGTAGGTTGACTTTGTAATTAAATACAGTTTAAAGTAAAGGTGAGCTGCAAATTAACCTCTGAGTGTTTTCTGTCCTGCAGATCAGATAGCACAGCTCGCTGCAAACCTTCGAAGACCCCTGGCCCCTGGAACGGTGGGCCGCCCAGGCCCCGCTGGACTTCCAGGAAAGCCAGGAGACTCTGGCTCTATTGGACATCCAGGTACCCGTGGGCCACCAGGATACAGAGGACTACCGGGAGAACTAGGAGACCCTGGTCCCAGAGGTATGAAAAATAAAAATCAGTATGAGCTCTTGTATTAGTTTGGACAAAAGTTAATACATAAAGGCCTCTTCAGTTGTGCCAGGCCATGATCTAACCTAAAATCTCTGGTGAACTCTCGTCCTTCAAGAACAATACTTTAAGTGCAGTACAATGTAAAAAAGAAAAAATAATATTCTGAGTAAAGTTATATTAGTTTTATTAGCACATTTTAATTGTGAGAGAATATTCTGCAGAAAGATATTACGTAACTGATTAATTTGTATGTATTACACTATTACATTGGCAATAGTGATTCATCAGGTTTTTAGTAGTTTCACAGTTTAGTTGTTTGTAGTTTTGAACACTTTATATTTATGTGGGCAGTATAAAATTGGACAGATCACAGGTAATTATGTAATTAGGGGGAGAAAGACATCTGCTATACAGATTTGTAATGTTGGCCTTTGTCTCATCTTAAATGAAATCTGAAAACCTTCCGTATAATTCTTTTATATGTTGGATATAAAACATTGTATGAGTAAAAGTGGTAAAAATGAAATTAAGTTGTAACTACCGTTGTCTAGTAAATACACTACTGGTACTAGTAAGTCAGTTACTGTCCACTGCTAATTTCAATGTTCATCTCTTCTCATCTGTCTAATCTTTTTACAACAGGTGATGTTGGTGATCAAGGTGATAAAGGATCCATTGGCAAGGCCATCGATGGGCCCACTGGAGACCAAGGATACCAAGGTATGTGGTCTTCTACATACACCTACCTTCCAACCGTCTTCTTTACAAGTATCACCTACTATACTGTATGTACTGTCCAGAAGTAACTGCTAAGATTGACTCTGGCTGCATTCTACTCAAGTGGGCCAGTTTCAGGTTTTCTGGCACATATGGAAATATTCAGAAAGTTTTGCATTGTCCACTTCATAGTTTATTAGAAAAAAACATCAGTCTTAATACATAAGTCCTGGTCACTGGACTATTCTGTCCACAGGTCTTCCAGGAGTACCTGGCGTTGTTAAAGACGGGCGTGATGGTTCTCCAGGAGATCCGGGTGAGCCTGGAGAGCAAGGCAGGGTAGGCAGAACTGGGCATCAGGGACCTCCTGGTATCTGTGATACATCAGCCTGCCAGGGAGCATCAGTAGCTGGGAAATCCTCTAACCCCAAAAACCATTAAATGTTACTTCCTGCAACCTGATGCCATCCACCCCAAGGAGGAAGGGTGATGAGTGAAAGAAGAAAAGAGTGAAAGACAAGAGGGATCACAAAAATGTGTGTCACAAGATGAGGAGATAACAACAGGTGTGAGGTTTTGAGAAAAATAGTGAAACATCTATGGAGTGACAAATAACCAGAGCAACTGAGACACAAAAACATCAAGATGACATCCAGCAGTAAAGTGGACAAAGGCACAAAGAAGTGCAGAAGAACATCTGCATTGCTCCAACAATATCACATAACAAGACTTGACTTACAAACACCTGGAAAATCAGTGAGTCCTTTGTGTATAAAACCTTTGTACATGTTGTTTCCATCACCCCTTTACTATGGTTAATATCCTTTAGGCAGATTATGGTCTAAAAACAGACTCTCAAGTGAATGTGCATGTATCATTGTCCATTAGTGTAAGTCACGGGTGTTACCTCAACATACAAGCTTACAGTGTAAAATATGAAAATAGGTGCCAGAGACAAATGTCTCTATCAAGGAGCTGTGTATGTATGGAAAAATGAATAAACAACTATCCAGGTGCTCAGAAATATTATGTAGATGGATGCAAAAAAAGTCAAACCTTTGATAATTGTTTTTTTTCAATGAAACATGTGGATGCATAAATTAGACATTGTAAAATAATTTTAAGATTCTTTTGAGCAAAATAAAAATATTTTTTGTGTTTTTTTTTAATCTGCAATGAACACATCCACTATGTATTACCGGTGCTGTAACTATTAAATATACATGACTTTAAATACTATTTATTATCTGTGGGTGACTGTTGTATGTACAGTAAGATGCTACAGCGACATGTTGTAAGAACTAATAAAGCCACTTTTCAGTAAAAAGTTTCTACATATCAAATGAACAATCTTTAATTCAGATTAATTATAACACTTTACACTATAAAGTCAAGAATATCCATTTATTATTTACTATGCAGAAATCTTCAAGATGTGACTAAAGAATGAACATGTTAGGAGACAAAAACTGAACAAAAGACTATGAAAAAAGTTATACAATATATTAGAAACAGGCAGAAGATATTAACATTTGCTAAATTCATGAAATATATCAGCTGAAATATAATATATAAAGCACTAAATAGTTTAGACACGTTTTTCCAAAGTGAAACAGTGCCACCTATAGATGACCATAAAAAGTACATTTTCACAGACATTTACTCTTTGTTACTTAAGAAAGTCAACCAGCTGAGCATGGATGGGGAAAGAAAACTTTCCACCTTTGAAACTACCTTAGAAGATCTCCCCTCAAAAAGAAAGTTCTGTCAATTAAAATGTAACAACACATTAACCAAAACAACTTCACCAGAGTTCATGAGACAACACTAGCTACTTTTAACGTTCTCAAACATCTGGCTAATTTATTAGACAAAATAGTAAGTGAGGACAGGGGTCTATTGTTCAACAGTGAGAGGAATGCTCAATGCCTTGTCTATCTCCTGGTTGTCCTGGTCTGACGAAGTGCTGAAATCACCAAAAGGACCTTTCTTGTCTGTAAATGAATTCTGAAACTCCTGTAAAGGTGAAGAAAACCTGATTCGTATTCTTTTCGAAAAAAAATACAGTAGTGATGTTGCACACTATCAGGATAATAGGTTTAACATGCGGGGCGGGGCTTCACTTTACCTTACTTGGCAGATGCTTTTATCCAAAGCGACTTACAAAGAGCTGGGTGTCTGGCTCAAGGACACACCTGATAGTGGATGGACTAAGAGTTCGACGAGGTTTTAAACCTGCGACCTTCTACGTCCCAGTCTGACGCCTAACCCATTGAGCTACCAGGCTTTGCTTTAGTTTACTGTACTTTTCGGTATGCAAATCAATTTTCAGAGACTACGTAATTGCAAATCTATGCAATAAATCGTATTAAAACAATAAAGCTTATTAGATTGTATACTATAATACTAAGCAGAATTTAATTTGAACTCTCTGAATGACAAAATCCAGGAGAAAATAGGCTCTAGTACATATAAATCGACCAGAGGAAATGTAATTAAGCTCTCATCCTCCTGCCTCATGTTTTCTCCTCTCAAACAGTTCCTATTTAGATGCCGAAGCCATCATGTTTAACATTAATTTACCTCCAAGATGAAACCACACACATTTACCTCTTTGAAGCTATCTCCATATGTTTTGTTAATGTATTTGAGGTAGGCAGCTGTCCACTGTAAGGTAGTCACTTTGTCTGTATCAGAGTCACAGAACGGCACCAGTTTGTTCAGCTCGTCGCAGTACAGACGAATCTTCTTCCTGCACAGAAAACAGAATGTATAACTTTGGTACAGTCTTTTCAGTTTATAAACATAATGGTTATTTTAATATTAAAATAATCTAAAGAAAAAATTGGTTTTCAGTTAATCAACTTATTGTTTGGTATAAAAAATATCAGACAACTACGAAGCCTCCACATCATAGTATGCCAGAGTTCTTACATACAACTAAGTCACAATACATGATAATAAATAACAAACTCCAAGTACAGATGGGCTTTTCTAATTACAATGAACATGGTGGGGGATTATGTTTATGCAATAGTGCAGATACAGATACAGGGCTCCGAGGTTTAGAGAACATAGATATTAAATTTACATGACAATAAGCTCGTTATAAACTATTGACTTCACATATTAGGTCCAAGTTGTCTGTCTTAATACCTGAAATACCTAAATTTACTCTAGACAACCTCTGTACACATGAATAGCTGAAACTAAGAAATGGTAGCACTTCATCTTTAAAAATGTTGTCAGTAAACAGATTAATAAAATATTAACTAGTAGCTGCACCAAATATAGTTTAGTCATATAATGACTAAGTTGTTAAACTAACAATTTGTTCAACTAAGACAGTAAAATACCCGTCTGTGGTCACAGACCTAAAAAAGCAATAAATCTGTATTGACAGAATATTTCGGGACCATGTGACGCATGATGGTTGCAGAGAGTAGTATGGTCAACTCACCGGCGTTCCCTCTCCTTACTGTTATGTCTCTCTCTGCGCTGATTAAGTGACAAACAGGATCGAACCCTTTTCCTGGTGCTACTCCCCACCACACCTAATGAGTCTGTTGCAACTTTAGCAGCCTTGGCAGGTTGAGAGTTGCAGATGTGACCATGCTTCTTTGAGGCGGCAGGTGTCCCCATATCACCTGTGAAAAAGATAATATAATAATTTGACACGGGTATAACCTGTAACTCTAAACTAGGTAGTTTAGTACTGATCATTACTTTGCATGTTCACCAACTGCTGCTCTTCAATTGGGCTGCTGCTACCTATATAGTGAGCTTTTGTAGCAATCCTCTCTGGGTGAAAATTAAATGAAAATCTCTTGGGTATGATTAAACCTTGATGTTTGTTAGGTTCGATGATATAAGGAATATGTCCAATCACCTGAAATGAAAATATAAAGAAATAATATGACAATTAATTCTTATCATAATCTATGATGATTTGCATTCCCTTATTTTTTCCACCATACTTGACCACACATGTTGGTGACTGGGTTATACACATCTCCTACATATGAGCTAGAAAATGGATTTGCTCTGTCGGTTTTCATCCATTTCTGAATTTGAGGATGTAAGACTGCTTCCTGTGGCTCTGCAGTCTGTTGAAGTATTGTCAAAAAACTAAAACACAAAAACAGAGATTTTGCTTAAAATGAATACTTCAACATTGTAGTTATTACAGATTAACTATGCTACTAATAATACAGCCTACTACTGAATCCTACTTGTTAAAAACTGTTGACTGGAGATCTTGTGGTCTTGGGACATCAGCAGACATGGTGTTAAACCTTTTCTCCAAGCAAACTCTAGCAGCTGATCTGGATGATCGTTTCTGTGAGGATGTGCTGCTGCTGGAGGTTGGACTGTCTTCGCCTCTGATTTTGGCCAACACAAATCCTGGAACATCTCCATAAGAAGCTGGCGTCCTCTCTCCTGACGTCACCAGACAGTGTTCGTCAGTCGAAGTTGACAGGTCAATAGCTTGTGTGGTTGGGAGGGGAAAAAAAACTGTTGATCCAGTAGTGTCTTTGACCGTCCCTATAGTAGGGTGGGATCTAAGGTCTGGTTCATCTGGAGGCCCAGCTTGTGCCTCCATGTCAGTTTGGATAAGGTGCTGAAGGTGCATACACTCAACCTCTGTGATCTCCATCACACCAAGCTCGGTTCCTAACACACCATAAAAATGTTAATAGTCTATAGCTTAGTGTGCTATTTGAAACATGTCTAGAAATGTGCCATAGTTCCCTTAATCTTACCATGCTGACAATTAACTCAAAGTTGTCAGTCAGTAGAGAAACTACTTCATTAGTTAAGTTTAACTAGCAGGTTGCTGAAGCTAGCTCGTGAGCTAACGTAAGTCAGCTAACG
The DNA here is from genome assembly GCA_032359275.1 of Microctenopoma steveboyesi. Taxonomy (NCBI): domain Eukaryota; kingdom Metazoa; phylum Chordata; class Actinopteri; order Anabantiformes; family Anabantidae; genus Microctenopoma; species Microctenopoma steveboyesi. Next base: position 15,247,335 of record JAUMHF010000024.1, read on the forward strand.
TTAGACGTCACATAGTTCATATACAGGTTAATATTTTAACTAATAAATCATCACAGTTAAAGGAGTTGGATTTCAAATAAGCTGCAGTTACACATTCGGTCTTTTAAATGTATGCTTGTATCCCTTCTTTAGCTTACTTCAATGCCAAGTCACTCAGGCCGCCGCGGGTCTCAAACAGACGTTGGTGTCCAGTTCCCGGGCGTCGGACACGCCGCACACAGCAGATATTACGTGCGCAAACAGCCGTTTCACGTCACCGCATTTTGAGGAAAATTATCGTACGCACGCAATTTGCATTGTGACGTTGATCAGACCACTTGCTTCAATAACACATTATTATATACTATGCACATTACAGCTTATAAAACAATGACCGCTGGTAAAACCCACCTCTGGACAGAACAGTAAGTGCCTTGAACTACCCAGTTTACATAACACCACATATTGGTTATTATTCCTTATTAATGTATATTAATATATACTGTATATAATATATATAAGTTGGCCAATCAAAATCACTTTTGTCAGAAACTCTCACTTGCTTTGTTAGTCTAATTTTGTGCTTAAAATTATCATTCACTAGACACAATGTACTTTCACTATTTGCATCCTATTTTAAGTCCCATACTTCAAGTCATGTGAAGCTATCGAATAATACTTACATTTTTTAGTCCACAGTAACCAACAGCAGCTCAGGTGGTAAAAAGTGATGAAAAAGAAAAGACAAAGGAATAATGCTTAATGAATCAAATCAGTTATTAGCTGAAGAATGAATGATATGAACAAACGCGGTGGGTCCTAATACTATACAGCATAAAGCAAGTTTACACAACTCCACACATTATTATCAAAATTATTTATATTTCATTTATTTTTTAAATTAATGTCACTTTTACAAGTAGAAACTCACATGTACTTTTTGGTGCTCAGTGACCAGCAGAAGCTCAGAAAGTAATGTTTTGTAAGAGAAGATAACAATAAATAACCTAATGAGATAGATCATACAACACAGTAAAAACATAGATTTCATAATATTACTTTCTCTCTCTGTATATTTTATTGTAAGCCTTGTAAGTATATTCACTGTCCTGTCAGTGCTTAACCAGGTCAACATTATAAAGAAAGATTTCAGACAAATAAGATTTTTTTAAACCATTGCTTACCCATAGGGAACAGCAGGATCTATGTTCAAACTATCCTTCCAAAAAAACCTAAGACAAATTGTTTCAGTAAATAGGGAGAAATCTTGGAAAATATTATTCCCTTAAGTGTACTAGTCTCTCTGACAAAATCAAACTACTATGTATCTTTGTCAGGAGACTTTGTTAACACGGAGAACAATAAATAGAACAGAAACTCTTAAGTCTTGCTAGCACTAATATGGGATTGTTTTAAGGTAACAGGTTTAAGTACTAACTATGTAGCAATAAATCATTCAACAAAATCACATTTACCACAAATTTAAAAAGGTATGTCATTTTATTGACTTCTTGCATTCTATAAGAACAATGAAACAAGCCATCTTTTTCAGCAGAACATGAGAACCACATAAGGGCTACTGTACTGACACTATGGCTATGGAATAAACTAAGAAAATCGGTAGTTTCTGTACAAAACGTAGTCACTCATTATTTCCAAGTAGAGATGATGTACAGCTCAATGTTCATGTCAAATAAGGCTAAGAAGCAATTTAGTCCTACTCAAATAACAATAATAAATGCACGTACCTGAATACAAACTTAAGCATAGTGAACTTAAACACCTCTGAGCATTTCCATTTCAAGCTATAATCGATCACTTGCATGGCTTTGACAGTAGATCATGTTGAAATTCCAAAGCTACTTGAGAAAAAAAAAATCAGTTTGTGTTATAGTTTCGAAAAAAGATTATTTTTGCTCATCACCTTCAATGGCCTTCCTCCCATGAGCAGCCCAGTTTTTTGTCTAACATGGTTTGACATTACTTTTATTCAGGTCATTGTCACATTTGGATAATCTACAGGTGCACAAAAAATCCATTCATTATTTGACATAACTTTTTTTCTTCAGCACCCCCGTGCTTGCACATGTGTTTAATTAAGAGAAATTTTCTCCTGCTGTTACAACTGACCTTTGTCTGTTTCACAACTCACTTATCTACCTCTACTCCAGTCTCTGTCTGAAGAGTGACCCATTAATTTTTTTTTTGCCTACTGACATCAGGGTTGTTGATCATATGATTTGGGAAGCGTATGAGACCTTCTGTTGGAGTGGGAAGTAAAGCAGCTCGATGTCTCTGAGGTTTTGCTGCTTGGCGATTTTGTTCTTTGTCTAAACCAGGGCATAATTTTCTGCCTCTGTTCAGAGCTGGAACTTGGGGCCTATTATATGGTTCAGAATGTGGATGACTAAGATCTTTAAATCTCGTAAGCTCATGAGGATTATTTGAATTATGTGTTTCTGATTTAGCAAAATGTCTCAATGCAGGGCCTCTTCTATCATTACTGGTCATTCGACTTCTATGCCCTGGTTCCATATGCCTCATGCCACTTATTGTGGGTGGCTCAGAGTCTAAACCTGGGCCAATCATGGCTGGACCTCTATTGTCAAACTGAGAGCATTCAGTTTTTGTATCCCACCTATCAGGGCCATGACTTATATCTGAACTTTTACCAGATCCAGGTTCAGGCCTTCTCAAATCTATACCTCTATTTTCTCTTCTATAAGTATGTTCAAATCCTTGCCTCTTTGGTTTATGGCTTTCCATGTCTATATCTGGCCTTTCAGATCCTAGCCCCCCACAATCTGAAAACCTCCCACCAGTCCTTGGACCTTCAGTGACAGGATTTCTATTTCCAGGCCCTACGTATTGCAAATCTAGACATTTTTTATTAACACCTTCCATCTCAAATCCTCTTTCATTTGAGCATGAACTAATCGGGCCTGGACCTCCCCTATAAGCTCCAGGTCTTTCTATATTTGGCCTTCTTATGTTCCCCCTGAAGTCCTTTGCGACATATGATCCTCTAATGTCTAGTTGGCTTCTACCATGGGATTCATTATCAGGATCTCGCTCGCCTCTAAAAAATGGCCCAGGTCCTCTTCTGTTTGGACCTGAAACCCCTCTTTTAGGTTCTATCCATTCATTTCCAGCACACTCCCTACTGGGTCCAGGGCACACATTATCATGAACAGGTCCTGGCTTTCTGCAACCTGGACCACTCCGGTCACCCTTTTGACCTCTCATAGGTCCTGGAAATGGCATATTCAACCTTTCCTGTATGGGCCCCGCCCCCCAATTTCCAGGGCCTCTCCATTCATCATGAGGACCCTGTTCACTATGATCTTGGCCCTGGTCATCTGGACCCCTGTTGCCATGTCTTTTCCGGCTATTTCCTGATCTTCCTGTTTCATTTACTACAGCCTCTATATTAGGTCTTCTATCTGACCATTGATGTTCTGTGTCTGTGCCTTTCCATCTGTCTCCTTGAATTAGACTCCTCTTATCTGTCCCCCGTCCTCTAATGTTTCTTCTCATAGGCCTTGGAACACTCAAGGGTGGGCCTGTTCTGTCAGGTCCTGGTCCTTCTATAATGGGTGTACCTTGCATATGTTCTGACCTCCTAAAGTCAGACCCGCCCCAAACATCTCTGCTATCATGGCTTGGACATTTTATATTTTGACCTTTCTGTCTGATACCCGTGTCTCTAAAGTCTGAACAACTTGATCCTCTCAAATCAAGTCCTGAGCCTTCCATATATGAACCTTGCCCCTCAGACTCAATGTCCCTGAAGCCGGAGCCTTCTGGTTGTTTTCTCTCAGGGCCTGAACCCATATTGTATGAACCTCTAAAACCTGGACATCTTAGACTTTTCTCCTGACCTTCCACAATAGTTATTTCAGATTCTACTTGTCTAAAGTGTGGATTTCCCCTATTAGGTTCTGAGCCCATTATGTTTGAAGATCTTCTCTCTTCAAGGTCCCCGAACTGTGAGTCTCTACAAAAGCTAGAGTTATTTTCTGAAAGTTTTCTTTCTGTCCTATGTTCCATGAAATCTGTTGCTCTTGTACCTCTCCTGTTGGGCCCTACACCCTCACACCCCCTATCCGGTCCCTGCAGCCATGGTTCCCTGATGTCTGAGCCTCTTCCACTTTCTGGTCCAGGACCTCCAAAGTCTAGCTCTAACTGTCCTTGACTGTGAGGTCCTGTACCTTCTATATATGGGCCAGTTCTTTCTGGCCAAAAACCAATGCAGTCAGGCCCAGAATTACCCATATATGGCCCTCTCCTGTCAGGACCCAGTACACAGGAATTCTGATCTCCTGGTCCTGTTCTGTTAGGTCCCTGGCCTTCAATGGAGGGACCTCTCGTTTCACAAGCAGGCCCTAAGTCTAAAACTCGGTGTCCTCTTCTATCAGGTCCCGATATGTTAATGGCCAGGGCTCTATTTTCCTGCTCTGGTGCCTGAAATTCTAGATCTCCAAGTCCTCCATTGTAAGGCTCTTGGCTGCCCATAGACAGATCTCTACTTTCATGTCCTGGCCCTCTCAAATCGGACACTCTTGATTCTCTCCAGTCATTTCCAAGACCACGCGTAACAGGACCTCTCCTATCAGGTCCTGGGCCAGTGAAATCTGGACCTTCTGGTCTTCTTCTGTTAGGTCCTGCAGCCCCCACAGCTGGAGGTGCTGGTCCAGTAAAAGCTGGACATCCATACCCTCTACTGTCAGGTCCGGGACGCTCCAAAGGAAGGCCTCTGTTATCCAGTCCATGCCCCCTGAAATCTGAACGTCCAGGACCTACCCTGACAGTCCCAGGACAGTCCATAGATAATCCTCTGCTTTCAGGCCCATAATCTGGACCTCCAGGTCCTCTCTTTTCAATTCCAGGAACTTCCATAGTGTTACCTCTTCTTACAGATCCCGGTCCTTTGTACTCAAGACCTCCTAATCCTTGCATCTTACTCCCAGGACAATCCAGAACTGGACCTCTCCTTTCAGGGCCTGGTCCCCAGGCATCTTGTCCTACTGGTCCTGTCATGTCAGGCCCTGGACTGATATCTAGAGTTCTCCTTTCAGGCCAAGCCCCCCTGAAATCTGGGCCTAATGGCCCCATTGTCTCATGTCCTTGACTTTCCATTTCTTGACGCTTCCTTTCAGATCCCCCTCTGAAATATGGACCTCCAGGCCCTCTCCTGTCAGTCACAGGACCCTCCATAACAGGACCTGCGAGTTCAACCCCTGGTGCTTTCATGCCAAGTCCTAGATTGGCCATAGCTGGACCTATCCTTTCAGGCTCTGGTCTCCTAAAATCCAGACCTCCTGGTCCTCTCCTTTCAGTCCCACAGCCATCCATAGGTAGATCTGTGTGTTCAACCCCTGGGCCTCTCTTACCAGGTCCTAGATTGTCCGCAGCTGGGCCTTTCCTTTCAGGCTCTGGTCTCCTAAAATCCAGAAATCTTGGTCCTCTGCTATCACGCAATGGGACATCCATATCAGGTCCAGTTTCCCACTCATTTTGTGTAAATGGTGTTCCCTTGATTGAACCAGATTCTCTCACATCAGTTCCTCTACCTTGTGAACCTGGGCCACGCCAATCTAGACCCTTGGTATGTTGATCCATACCTTTAATATGACTCCTCTGATCCCCCATATTAGGACCAATGCCACCTGCCTCTGGACCCCTCAAATCAAAATGTTTAATGCTTTGCTCTCTGTGTTCTTGAGCCATCTTCTCATTTCTCTGCTCTAGCTCTGGATTTTTTATATTTCTTCCTTGCATGTCTGTATCTCTCTCTGGACCTATTTCCCAGACATCTCTGCCTCCTTTTGCCCTAGTATTTGTCTGTGGCTCTCTGAAATGTGCTCTATGTTCACTATTGTCTTGTTCAATGCAGGACATGTTAGGCTGAACACTTTCATAACTTATGTTTTGCCTGGTTCCTCTTCTTGGTATACCTCGCCCTCTTTGTGGACCACCAACTACTCTACCCAAGTCTGCCTTTCCTCCACGTGGCTGAAATCCTCTTTCCTGAGAACCACGTCCTTCCAAAGATCTTTCTGGGCCCGCAAAAGGTGGACCTAGACTTGGACCTTCACTGCTCATTGAAGATCTCATACCCCTAGTATGCAGGCGTCCTCCTCGGTTATGTTGGCCTCTTCCCCTTTCTATAAGATCTGGAACCCTATCTTCTATCTGTGGACCCACAAAAGACTGCGCCCCCACTACTTCCATCACACCTGACCTGCTATTTTCTGGCTGTAAATTTGCAATATTTATTACAGAACTGTGTCCTTTAATTTCTTGTGCTATATTTGTCATATCTGGCCCATGCACTTCTGGACTATTCAGTCCTAAACCTATTGTGGCTGATCCTGAACCAATGCCATCAGTCTTGACAAATTGAATGCCTGGTTCTCTAAAATTTGCTTTAGAATTTTGCATCACTGTTACTGGGTCTTGTCTGTGTGGTCCAGGCCGACAAAAGTTGAGGCTCATGGCTTGCATACCTGCAACTCTATTGACAGGACCTGGGAATTTAATTCTTGTCACTGATTCCATACATCCAGGTTCTTCCATTTCTGGTTTTGGATGAATACTTGTACCATCGTTTCCAGGTCCTAGACACTCTGTTGCAGGATCCATTTCAAGTCGTGAGCCATGAATATATGAACCTTCTTCACCTATCATTTGTGGATGTTTTAAACCTGAAGTTTCTCCTTCTTTCTTTATATTTGCTTCATTTGTGCCTTGATCTCTGACACCTGGGTCTGGTAGTTCTAGGGCTCTAAAATCTAAATTTCTAACATCTGATATTGGACCCCCAAAAGTAGACAGCAGTACTTTGGATACCACTGCTTGATTACCAATAGGTAAACAGTTATTCTCAACTAGCACCAAGAAACTGGTATCGGTATTAGTACCTCCGTTTTCTTCAGTCTTAATAGAGTCACTCTTTTCTATACCACTAGGTTTCAAAAACTGTGGCTCTGGATCAGGGCTCTCAGGAGAATCTCTAATGGGTGGATCTATTACTCTTAGAGGAAGTGTAGTTTCAATTTTGGTTTGCTGTTTATCTTGCTCTGTAAAAGATGCACTACCTTTGTCATCACAATTACTGACTGAATCTTTTTGAACCTTGTGGGACTTTGGTGGTTCTGAAATTTCAAGCTTCACATTGTGAAGAAGTTCACGTGAATAGAGAGAGTCTTTATCGGCGCTCTCAACAACATGACATTTTAACAGATATCCATCAGGGTCATTTTTAATGGTAACTGGGTTGGATGACGACATGTTATGTCCAGCAGGGGCTGCAGCATTATTTAAAACACTTGAATATTTTGAATCCTCAAAGACTTGTGGTGAAGGCACTGTGTGTTCTTTTGGTGAAAGGGACACCAAAAGGTTTTTCCTAGGAGTTGAAGGAGATCTCCTATGCCCACGAGAACGATGGCGTGAAGTATGCTCTTTTCGATGGCGAGCCTGTCGTTCAGACTGGTCTTTCGTTCTATGTCTCTCTTTCAACCTGTCCTTTTCACTTCTTCTGTGTCTATCTCGTTCTCTATGTCTTCGAGAATGTGAAGGAGAGCGCCGTTGTGACTTCCTTGAAGGACTTCTATGACGGTCCCTTTCACGATTACTTCGTCTTTTTGGTGACAGCCTTCGCTTTCGGCTGTGGCGTGAATTTGGAGATGTACCCTTATGGCTTACACTATGCCCTGCTCTAGACAAAGCTGAATCATGAGTGTTTAAACTGCTTATCTGAAATACATCATCTTGAATCTCATTAAAAAGTGATTCATCCTCAGGATCATAAGCTACATCAGAATCTTCAATCTCTCCAGCAGAGGAATAATTGTCACTTTCCTTAACAATTTCCTGTGTCCCATCTTGATCTGTAACTGTATCTGTATCATTTTTGAAATTAGCAATGACAGTTTTGTCTTCTTGCTTAAGAGTTTGCAAATCTATATTTGACTTATTCACAGTCTCTGTAGAGTTGCTAGTTGTGTTGGTTGTCTGAGGTGACAGCTGACTGAGGGGTAAAGATTTTTGAGGAGGAGACATCAGCGAATCAGAAACAGAAAAGTGAGCCATAAACATGCCTACAGCCTCTTTCTGTTGACGTAGTGCCTCCTCTTGTTCTTTTAACTGTCGCTTTTGCTCTTCAATCTGTTTGTTGAGCTCCTCAAGCATGCGCTGTTGTTCTGTCAGCGTTGCAGCTGAGACAACAACAGTTCCCGTAGGAAGGTTTGGCATTAATGTAGCTGGGGTAGAGGTTGGTTCTGGAATGGATGTAGTAGCTGGTGTTACACTATGGCTGGAAAGTGGTGTTGGGCACAAGAGAGAGTCTGATATTTGAACACTGGGCTTTGTAACAACAGTATCACTTTGAATATCTTGAAAGATAGTCTCATCCTCTGGATCATAGGCTACATCATCCTCCACAAAGCCTGATAATGCAGGGTAATTGATTTTAGGTTTTTTAGTGTTGGAAGAAGCAGTAATTCCGTATCCCATCGCTGGATCGTACTCCTCCTCTGGGTCATATGGACGGTCAAAATCATTTTCCTCTTGTTCCATCTCTTTGACTTTCGATTTCTGTCCATATTGTTGTACAATTGGATCCAACATTGACTGAGAGACCTGAGATAACACTGCAGACTTCTTATCACATACTGTTGTTGTTGTAGAACTTTCATCACAAGACACAGTGGAGTTGGTTTGCTTATTGCCAAACAAGGTCTTCAAGATGGTCTGTAGTGGAGTCTTACGACTGTGTGCAGGTGAGGGATTCTTGTCAGTAATGCTGTTAGAGATGGAATGAGTGGCAGCACCAACAGCTGAGGTAGAAACTGGAGGGGTTGCTTTAAGGGGAGTCAAAAGAGCTGGTATGGTAACTGAACCAGAGGGGGAAGAGTCTGATGGTGATCCAGGGCAAGGTGGTGAACCAGGAGGGGAGGTGCTAGCAGGAGTCTCTGGATCATAGGGTTGGAATATCTCCAATTTATCAGAACCATAGAGAACCGGAGGTTTTGGGATCCACATAGGGTCTTTGGACATGTGAACGCTGGGTCTTTTGTCTTCAATTTCTTGAAACACACTTGCTGGACGTTTTGTTTTCTGGATGATTGCTAGACCCAGAAGAATATTGGGTCGGTTTTTTTCAAGTCCTGTGAAACATAAAAACAGGATAAATAAATTATTAGAAGACAATATGTAAATAAAAACTATTTACAGCTTCCTGATAAACACATTTGCCAGTTGTTTTTATTCTCAGGCTAATGAGAGCTTCCTAGAGTATAGGCATGCTTATTAGAATGTAAATAATATGACCTAATAATATAAATTTCAATACCAAAAAACGTTTTGAGAGTATTTCAATCACTTGAATGTTGTTTGTTTTTTATCAGAAAAATACCAGATACCTGATTTAATTTACCAACTTAGTTGGTAGTTTGTTACTATGTACACCAAATTAACAACCTAATACAACAGACAATAAATCCTCAATGAGATAATGCTTGGGTTTCATAAAAAATATATATAACAACAGAAACTTAACAGAAACAAATAAATAAATTAGTTAAGTGAGAGTGATTTTCATTTCCATGACTCTTCAGAGGTAGAATACCAAGACATGTCCACCCTGAGTCTGACCAGTTAAACTTATCACCATATCAAAAACTACCTACCTAGCACAACACTAACACCAGATAATTATAAGCTGTGCAGTCTTTTAAAGAATTAAGCAGTAGCTAAAGCATTAGTGCACCTGGTCCTTCAAGAGGCTGTAGTATGGATGGGATTGCTTCCTTTGCACTGAGAGGGACAAGATATACATCCTTGATGGAACGGCTGTTATTAGCAACCACACCAAAACGACCTCGGCTGCTAAAATAGGAAAACAGAGAGACATAAGCCACCTCTTCTTCCTCAGTTGCAGGATGAAACCGGATCACACATAATTCCTAGTAAGCAAAAAAACAAGAGGACATGTAAAATATTAATATTTTATAAATATTATTTTACAAGGCACAGGAAATACTCTATAGTGTTTATACTTCTTGCCTTGGTAACTGACGTCTTTAATTTTGCAACATAGTCCCACACTGTTTGAGGCATGATCCGTCCTCCAATTTGTATTGTATCAGGGAGATCCTATACACAACAACAGAAATACATAATTCAGTGACAATGACATATCTGTTTAAAGTCGTGTGAATAAAAATTATTATTACACATGACTATACCGCTTTAAGATTTTCAGCACATCCTGAGACCAGATATGCTTTTGTGACAAACTTGGCAACAGTGAGCATGTTTAGAAAGCCTTTCCATAGTATGTCTTGCTTAGCCAATAACTGAGCAGTCTCGCCATCAGTTGGGGATTCAGAGATCACAGTCCTAAAACACAAACCATAAGAGCATGGTTTTGGTTAAAATGTTAAGAGCAGAATAGAATTAATTTAAAATTTTGTACCATACAGTTTTTTAAATACCTTGAGGATGTGTCATATAGTCTGGGGTCTGCTGAGGAAGATGGTTTCATCAAGATAGATTTAGGTAAAGCTTTCATGGATGTTAGTGAGGATACTGTTGCTGTACATGCGTCAGAGCTAGTCTCTTTAACAGGACAATAGGAGGGAGCTAATTGGTTATGGATTGTGCTACTGGGACTGGAGCTACTTCCAGACAAAGCAGAAAACCTGCTTGCCACAGTACGAGGATCACGTCTTGTGAACGTTACAGTGGAAACTGCTGGAATCACAACAGGTGTATATGTCCTCTTTGGTTTAGGAGCATTATTACTGTCTTTAGATGGGGATGCAGGAAACTCCATCACAGGAGAAGCAGGGGAGTCTAAAATAGGAGAAGCTGGGGAATCCATTGTAGGAGAAGCAGGGGATTCTACAATAGTCAGTGCTGAAGAGTCAATGATAAGGCGGGATGTAGGATCCAACAGGGAAGATGTTTGAGAATCCAGGTCAGGTGAGTCAGGTGGTGCTTGCAAAGGAGAATCGTCTCCTGCAGACTGTCTCCATGGGGGTTCATGCTTATCTCTTGATTCAGAGACCTTAGGTTTTTTCTTTGCTGGTTCATCCTCCTGCCCAGCTATTATCTGGCCTTTAGGAAGGAATAAAGATATTTCTTTAACAACTTAAAACTAAGTTTATTAAATAATAATCTTTATAATAATAATTTTAATTCACCTGTGCATATCTTGCATTTTAGATCAAAAAGGTGAGCTTTATGCTCTGATGTTGTGTCCTTAAGCATACAGGCGAGAACATCTGGTGCAGCTCTTCCCTGGTTTAGCTGGTTCGTTTTGGTTTTGAGAGCAGGGACAGGAAGACGTCTTTTCTGTTCCTGTGATACAACCTACACCACCGCAAATGCACAAACAGTAAGACTTACTTAGTATTATATCAACCCTTACAAGAAATGTTTATATTGCACAGTTTAGGGTACTACACACTGTGCTCTCAGGTCTTCTGACTGGTCTTCTGTCAGGCATAGCAGGACTGGGCAAACTGGGCAAATCAACCTTTACTGCTTCTGGCTTTTGCAGCATACTTGTTGCTTTAGCAGAAGCATTAACCTAAAATCACACAAGCAAAGGAAGAACATCCCTTTTGACACATAGTTTTGTCCTTCAAGGTTTAGGTCAAGTACATGCATAACTGATTCTGACTTGGTTGCGCCAATTACACCTTACCTCTGATTCTTTTGCACTTGGCTCTGGTGCCTTGGTCGCTTGCATATCCTTCTGGCTCATCCTGACCAGTCTAAAGGGACTGATCTCTCCACGTACAACCCGATACAATAATCCCTAAAGAGAACCAATAACTTGACTCAACATTAATTTGGTAAATAACGGTGAGCTTTCACTTAAGAAACTTAATCTATAACTAAAAATAAATTGGTTTTACAAGTTTTAAACAAACCTTGTTTCTTGGATCTTTAATGTTGAACATGATAGTTCTGTACTTGTTCATGTATTTGCTGTCTGTGTTGCGAAATATGTCAAACATCTCCATCTCAATGCTTGCAACAAGCTTTGCAACTTCACTCTCAGACATGTCCAAATCCTCACAATCGCACAACCTTAAACAGAAAGGCAGTTAGTAATTTAGTTTTTCTGTAATGTACTGAATTGGTTTTAGCTTGAGATGCAGTTTCTACACTGATTATAGAAAGTGAGTTTTCCCACAGATTTATAAGAATTATTCCATACTATTCCATACACCTATAGTACAGGCAAATACCATTCTGACTCATGCCACCATCACTATTACTGATTGGCATTACCATGGCTGATTTCAGATGTCCATTTTCTGTATAATATGACAAGATTTTGTACTGCCTGAAAAAGAGTTCTCACCTTTTTGACAGGATGGTGGAGAGAGAGCGCTGGATGCTCTGCCTGACCTGGGTATTGGGCTGAGATGGTCTGGAGGATGGTGCACTGGGTGCAGGAGGCACCGGCAGATTCCGGGTTTCATTCAGCAGTGCGGAGGCTGATGAAGGCTTCTGGCATGATGGTAATATGTGGCTGCATGATGGGGTCTGAGGTCCAACTGGTTTCTTTGGTATGACATATGTGGTCTTTGTGACCATAAGGGCCCCAGTTTCATGATGTCGGGGGGTAGAGTTGGATGGGGACTGTTCAGCTCGAGATGGAATCGATTTTGCTGGACACAATTCAGCAGATTGTTGCTTAGACATTTCACTGTTTACTAACTCATTAGCTTTTTCTTGAGAGTCTCTTAGTGGTGGGGCTGGCTCAATGACAAACTGGGAAGAATGAGCAGCATCTGTAACAGTGTCCTCTGGAGACAGTGTTGAACAAGGCACAGCCTCACTGTCAGTTTCTGCCTCTTTAATGTCCTTTTTAGCTGTTAGGAAAAAGAACAATAGTGTATTTTGAGAATATGAAGATTATATCTGTCCATCTCAAAATAAACAGGACAGGAGCTAAAGTTACATTTCTGATGTTTATTGTTGTTATTGTAAATATTTGCAGTCATGTTTGTATTTGGAATTGTTAATAATTTGAGAAATAAAGCAAATGCAGATATCCAATCTATTCTTTCATGCTCTGCAAAAAATGTATGTGAAAAAAGCTATGGTCAGGAGATAATAGATTAAACTGGAAACTGGATGACAAACTGTAATTCTAAAAATGGACAGCAAACATAGTAAACGAGTTAACATAAATACGTGTATGAACTAACAAATATATTTTAACTTTAAAAATGTACTTTAAAGTCACACTGTGTATAGTGTACTGTCACAAATACTGTTACAACACAACATTTTCAGATGTGAAAAAAGTAAGTTATAGAGCACAGAAAAATAAGGTAAAATTAGTTCAAATGTACATTTGTCAAACTGCCTTTATGTAATATGTTGACACAGTAAAACTATTTTCATAATATATATTTATAATACTATTAATATACCTAATAGTTGCATTGGGTTGTGTACTTTGAGGAAACTATATTTCAAGTTATGTTATGTTAATTGTTGATAGTTCTTGTATGTGTTATTTCATCATCTACTTCAAACTTGCATAATTCATATACCCTAGCCACAATTTCTGTTCTGGTTAAATCACTCACGAGCTACTAGCAGAGACACCACACGCACCACAGTGATGATGTGTTCTTCGGGAGAAGACACATTAGATATTTGTGTTTTCCTCATTTAACCTTCAGATTTTAAAACAACACTTCCACTTTCATTCAGCTTCTATGAAATATCTTTCTACATTGGATTTGCATTTTGTAAAAGTGTCTTTGAAGATGAGCATTATTGTTAAAGTCAAGAAGATGTACTGATGATGTTCAAACAACAGATAATATAATAAACATAAATACATAAAATAAACCAGCTTTTGCAATATAAAATTCTTGCTAATTTCCGTAAAACCCTATGTGTAAATATTACAGATGTTTTTTCTAGTATTACCTTTATCTTAGTAAGGAAAATGTGGAAAATATACTTTATTTCCTAAGCAGTTTGTTTGCAACAACATGACCTAAGCAGATCTACCCAAAGTGTCTGTATTTTAAAAACTGGGACTAGAACAACTTTGTTTTGTGAATAAATGAAGTTCCCATCAAAACAAGCCCTAGATTGGTATTGATATTGTGGTACCAGATGCCTAAAGCACATCTGTGTTTTTAACTTGTGTACGAGTTCTGACGGGTCAGTAATTTCAACTTGTGTTATAAAACCTGACAATCATTAAACTTTTCATTTCAATTTGTGCTATAGTAGCACTTGTGTGGGAAAGGATCATGTGGGGCAACCTTCCTTCACCTCCCATATGTGCCATTGATCCTTTGGTGCCCATGGTCCTGTTACTTGTTCACTGGTGTCCTTTTATTAGATCACTTTTAATAAGAACTAAGCACTTTGTATTGAGAACACAACACAGGACCTGTCATTTTGGAAACTATGACCCATTCATGTATTCATCACAATCTGGCCCATGACAGGTTGTTCAGATCTTTATGCTTGCCCATTTTTCCTACTTCTAACCAACCAACTTCAAGAACTGCCATTGTAAGACAATCAATGTTATTTACCCCATCTGTCAGAGGTTTTAATGTTGTGGTTGATCAGTATATAAACATTAGCATAATTCATGTGGCAGCGGTCTCACGGATATATCACAAGCATTAGGAAACTATGAGCAGCAGGTGCAAGAAGAAAAGAGTATCACTGGTAGACGTTGTGTGATATGGATTAGTAGCCACATTTGTTACATGTCAAAATGCAGAGAATGGAACATACAAGCGTGTGCCAACGAGAAGTCATAATTTATTGTTGAGCTCACTGGAGAGTCGGAAGGCAAAATTCATTATGCATTTATGATTTGAGGTACCCAATCAAACCAGCTTAGATGCTTAGATTAGTAAATGTGTGCAATATGTTTGACCTTCTACTTCTCTTTTGTAACAGGCACGGAAGCAGTGCTATTGAAAGTGGATCACTTTTTGGATCTATGAGATATGGAATTAAGAGTCTGTATTTCTGCATCCTTAGTCAACACTGTGAAGATCAGGATCTTTATATTGAATATTCTGTGACTAAAGAAAAATGAGAATCTTAATCTTAATCATAATGTAATGATCTTAAAAATAAATTCTCTAAGTGCAACCAAACAAGTTAAACAAAATAATTTATCAATCTGATGTTCCATAATGTTGTTAAGTTAATGTTTCCATCAACCACTTTTACCACTACCGGCAGAATCGTTACACCAGGGTTCTGCTCTACATATCATACGTATCTTATGGGCTTAACCTCATCGGTGAAGGTGACAAGCAGGCCAAAGCTTTCTCTGTTACCAGCCCCATCTAACACTTTTATATATTTTCAGCTGATCTTTCCTCATTCAGCTGTAGTCATGACAAATATTACTACTGTTTTCTTAATTTACACAATGTAGATACTAAAGGCTAAAAGAGCATAACAGAGTAGCATAACCTATAACAAAGCAGCACAATATCACCATCAAAATCTATGATAGATTTCAGGTAGTCGTAGTTTTCTCTCCACATAGAAAAATCTTTAGCTCTATTAAAGTGTTCATTCCTACTGCAAACAACCTTTCACATAAGTGAACAATGGGTCTCATTCACCAAGCGTTCTTAAGCATTTTCATCTTAAAATGACGCAATCTTCATGAAGATTTTGACAATTTACCAATATTTCCTTATTTGCGATTTCCTCAAATGCAACAAAACACTAAATACGGACTTTTGAAATAAATAAATACTACACTAGCACTTTATATCACAGTCACTGTAGAACTTCACCATGAAACATAACCCCTAACCTGACAATGACCACCAAAGCATATGGACCTACTCCTGGCACCGGACAGCCGACTTTTTCAGTTCATATAACTCTGGCCTGTCCATCCTTTTCAGATTGGAGATGAGACATTTCTCTTTTTATTCATGTTTGTGTTTTTTAGATCCACTACTAACTAATAAATCTAAATATATAAGGCATTTGCAGTTCACTTTGTGCAGCTGTTCCTCTGCTTCAGTCAGTCTGGTGCATCACCGTCTTCAACTTTCTTTCTCGATTTCTATTTGAGAATCCTATGTGTGCACAAAGCTCTGCAGTATCAAGGCCTGTTATGGGCACTTGCGGGACATTTGCATAATCTCTAAATAATGACAACCTGAATGCACTTTAAGCTTACAAGGATGTAAACTTACAAACAAATCTCCTGTGTGAAGAACATGTCATAAATTCAATGTAGATCCCCCTGGTGAATGAACATCCTCAGTCTGACCTAGAAGCTTGAGATTATAGTCTTCCCAGTCTTTTCCCATGCCAACAGGTATTTCCTTTTGGAGACTGTTGGTACTTAATCTGGTTATCAAATGTGTTCGGAAAGACCATATGAGCACAGTCCCATGTGATATATTACAACAGTTATGCCACAATTATTATTGTGGCATAACTGCATAACTTCTTTAATAGTTTATTTATCAAACTATTAAAGAAAAACATTTGCAAAATTCAGTACATACAGGTTTTATTGCTTATCCAGTGAGCTTAGATGGTCAGTTATCATAATGCATTTGCATGTTTGTTTTTTTATCAACACATACATTCTTTCATCGTTGTGTTGGGAGTTCCATAGTCCAATGCAATGCAATGCAATGTTTTATGATAATTAGCCATGTAGAGTATATGCATGAGTTTAAATAAAGGAAAAGTGATCATAACTGACCTCTATACTGACATCTCAAATGCTATAATAGCATAACTACCGGTTGTTAACATTAATCTGTGTTACTGCACTACAATTAATCTATATATCCATCAACCACGTATAGGAACCTAATCTAAAAAGGAAAGGTATTTATCCTAATACCCAGTACATAGTTTAATACAATAAATGTGCAAAGAAACAAAACCATGAAGTCTTCAAAGAAATCAGAATGTGTCTGTAACCATATGCCTTACGGACACTTTTTACCTTACTCCTGACTGTGCGTCACAGGATTAATGGTCTGCACCATTAATGAACTTTTTCACCATGTGATTTAATATTCCGGATAAATATGTGCTGAAACATCACCATGAAGTGAATCAAGTTTAACCAAACAACAGTGCTCCTCATAGCCAGGTTAATGTTATCCTAGCCTAATATACAGAGCCTCACTCTGTCCAAAGGTCACAAAATCTAAATCCTAAATCCATGTGAATGGATCTGTACTGGACTTTTTCACCCAGACTATCGACTTTCGTAAATGCAACGCTAACCTGTAAGACTGTAGAATTGAAAGGCTAGGAAAGATAAGGATAAGTGGGATAGGTTGTCTGATTTTACTACCAATAAAAAGGAAAATGGTAATTTACTTTCCAAATGCAGAATAGCAGTAGTTTGATTTTTAAAAATGTATTACTAGTTCCATTATATGACTAAAACAATTATTTAATTTGTGTGCTTTACTAGACGAATTTATTCAAAGCGATTCATAGGGAGCTAGTGCTGGGTGTCCTTGAGCCTCAAGGACACAGCTGGTGTCATTGGATGGGATGGACTTGGGGTCAGACGGGGTGTCAGACGGGGTGTCAGACGGGGTATCAGACCTGCGACTTTCTGAATCCCAGTCTGACACTTAACCCATTGAGCTACCAGGTAATGTAGAGGGAATGTCTACATTTAGCTGGTTTTATATGGGTGTTTTACCCGAGTTATTATTTTAGTTTATGGACAACAATATCTAGTTCCAGCAATTTATCAGTCCAGTGATTTCACAATATGACACTGGGCAACCTTTACTCAGTGTGTGTCTGTCTGCACTAACACAGAGATGACAGTAGAAGTGAAGGAGTCAAGTAGATATGAGAAATGTATGATTATCTACAGGTGCAGCAGAGAGAATAGCAGGGAATGAACCAGAGACTGAAAGTAAAAGGAGATTACAGTGTGCAGGTTTTCCCTTAAATAATTCTAATGTAATTCCATGTGAACCAGAATTTGTAAGTGAGTGAATCACAGTAAGGTAAGGTAGAGATAAGAGAACAGACACCACAGAACTGTATTGTGGGAATGTGAGAGATAAGAGAAACAGGTGTGGAGTTAAAAGCTAAAGGCAACCAAAGAGAGGGCCGAGTGTTTAAAAAATAAAATGAACAACTCGTGAGGAATTTGATTTGTTCAGATTCTTCTGAACATTTTCCACCATCCTGAACCTGATTCTGACTTGTTCGCACTTTTCAGAATCTTTGAAACAAATCTATGTCACAGATATCACTTCTTATTTGCCATTATTCTGAGCATCTGGAGTTCTTTTTGAAAAAGAAAAATAACTTATTTTAAACGATGAACGTCAACCCACTGCAGCAGTTTGACTAAGCGATGTGTTTTAAATTGGGTTTTTTTTAAACAGAGCAATGGCTCAGAAAATAAGTGAAAACCGTGTTCTGGATTCAGGGTTAGGGTTAGGGTTAGAACCCTCTTACAGTAAATATACATTTTAGATGTTTTAGGTTTTTTGGTATCAAGTTTGACATTATTATCCATTCCACTTTAAAATAGATATGTATGTATGTGAGAAAATATGTAGGAATTCCTCATTTTCTCTAATAATATTCTTCTCTCGCTGGGAATCTTTACATATAGAGAATTGGAAATAAAATCAGGGCACACTATGGGTAAGACACTGAGGAAAGGCAATGTGCTTAGATACATGAATACTCTCACAATAGAAGCCCTTGATGAGTCACAATATCAAACAGCATGTGGTTTACATGAGATTTCAATTCAGGAGCATCTGACTGTAAGGGCCTCACTCAAGTAGGTGATTTTGTGGGTGTCACAAGTCACAAGTGAACTCGTGATTAACCATAGCGCTGAAGTGCATCTGCATATGTGGTTGGTGATTGGACAAATATTCTAATTTTGAGGGATAATATGTATTTACACTACACATCACAGGTGAATAATGCATTTGGTGGTTCCAGCTTATTCTACAATCACACACAACTTGTGACTTGTGCTTGTGCTAAATTCTATGTAGTTCAATCTTGAACTTATGCATAAAACTACATTTTTATTTGGAATACATGGTAAGATGTGTTTGATGTGTAAAGATGTGTAAGATGTGTAAAAGTACAGAAGCACAATCTCAGACTTTGAAATGTCAGCTGTGTTTTGTCTTTGTATGCACATTGTTTGGCCAGTAGATGGTGCTCTTGCTTTGCTATGAAATCTTTGAAACACTGACATTCAAATGTTGGAAAATACATGTACTGAGGAAAAACAACTTTGAGGAAATGAGGCAACAAAAAGTTACCATGGAGAAAAAGATGTAATGTAATAAAATATGTAAAAAAAATAAAAACCTGGCACCTCCAATAGAAAATGCCTCAATTTGCATACATAATACCCTTTCTACACTTTTCATACTTTTGCAGAACTAAAAACTACAAGTATGTCTGGACTTAACCAAAGTAAATATGATAGTATCCCAAAGTGAGTTGTTACTGCTGCACATATTCACACACTCGGGAGTCTCACTGGATAGTCTTGAAAGAAATTTAATTTACTGTGAGATAACAGTAATTTAATAAGGAAGAACTTCAGTTCTGTAACTATGTCCAGAAAGGTATTTCTATGGTCTGACAACATGTAACATGACAAATGTTGGTGTGTAGTGATCACCGTGAACTCTGAAAAACCAAACCACAGAAGCATAGTGTGATTGGATTAGTCCAACTACAGATAAAGAAGATCAAGACACTAAACCCAAGCTCTAAGTAATTTCAAACCAGTTACAGCCCAACACAGCTATTTCAAACACATTTGGGGTGTTGCGATGCAGAACAAAATTACTGACTCAAGTGTGACACAGATCTGAGCGGCAAATCACTGAAGCAGAGTCTCTCTGCAAAAGCCACTGCCAGTGACACTAGAGTGGCTCCAGGTCTAATGTGACAAAGAAGTCATTATAACCAAAGTCAGTCATCTGTGGTTTTGACATATAAAACTAAATCAATGTATTCAAAGCAAAGTATTTCTGAAGCGCTCATATAATTTAATCAGTGAATGTAACTGAATGTTTTAAAGAGATCTTGACTGGCTTAAAATGT
Source organism: Microctenopoma steveboyesi (assembly GCA_032359275.1). Lineage (NCBI taxonomy): Eukaryota > Metazoa > Chordata > Actinopteri > Anabantiformes > Anabantidae > Microctenopoma > Microctenopoma steveboyesi. The sequence goes on from JAUMHF010000024.1 coordinate 15,267,450, forward strand.
GTTACGAGGCAGCTAACTATACATGCATCTACTCAATCACAAGCCAATAAATGGTGCTAATATCTTCCACAATAACATGTGTGACAGTCTCTGACAATTTCTATGTTATGAATAATATTTTATTAAAATTATATATTTAAATAACTGCATGTGAAAATTAGCCTAAAAAACTTTAGCATTTCTGTATAAAACCTAATGTTGCATTTTAAAATGTTATGTTATGCACAAATAAGGCACATTCTTACATACCATGATTAATAGGAACTGCTGAAAGTCATTAGAGGGTGTATTGTAGTCATGTAATCTCAAAGTAGATGATTAACAAAAGAAATTACTGCCAGTTCCACTTTCCCAAATGTAATTAAAAATGTCTTGTTGATAAGATTATTTGTATTTTAAGATTTTTATGTTATACTACATTTTATATACTGATGGAAAAGAAACATTATGAATAGGTATAGCTATTTGGCAGAAATGTGTTTTGAGCTCTATGACCAGCAGTAAGACACCAAAACTTGGCAGCTTCGTAGCTTGACATTCACACCAAGGATCAGTCTTTTGAGGTCCAGCAGCAGAAATATCCACTCCGGTCATCTTTCCGAGTCACACACCACATTTAGGTCCCCCCAGTTCCACGACGTCAATGTGTTGCAGTGATCAAACTGTGCAGCAAACTGTGTGGAAAACACATCAGGACATTTCTGCCCCACAGACTGTATCGGATATTGGATGCTGCCTCGGCGTGCATCATCTCATCTCAACCACACTGAGAACCTGTGCGATGAATACAATTGCTGGAGATGTGACCTCTGCCTCCCCAGAGCAAGGAGCTTAGTCAAAACTCTTTCCAGAATTGTGTCAGCACTTCACAGCTGCACAGTTAGGGGAACATTGGCTCTATGAAATGTCAAGAAGAAACAGCTGCTGATCGACTATTTTTGCTTATATTCAAGGATATTTTATATTTTTATTCCTTATGGTATGTATTTTTATTGTTTGGTTTCTTTTTGCCATCAGTATATATAAATCAAGATTAAATTCCCACTCCAAGCATTTTGATATTTTATTCATATCCATGGTGAAACTGCCCTTTTCAAGTCAAAAGTAGTAGTAGAATCTATCAAAAGCGGTGGCAAGCATCGCTTAAAAGCTTCCCCTCCAGAAGTATCATTTTTACTATTATTATTACTTAGAAAGAGATTCCAATAATAATCATTAAAAACAAGTTGTGTGGATAAGTTACTATCTAAGAGGACACTGCAAAAACATGATGCTGTGGTTTTTGATTGTGAAATGCTTTAAGGATCACAACAAAAATGTTCATCTATGTTTGTATAACGGTGAGAACACGTGTATTGAGAAAGAGGGTCAGTCTTTCTGTTTTGCAATAATAAAATCCGACGCTAGCTGACGATCGAGAAAGACTAGTGGAAACAGGTCCTTGAAACCCCCAAGATGATAAAATATATTGTTTGTTGTCAATGTGTCAAAAAGAAGTGGATGCTATGATACCTTCACATCACAAACTTCAAAGGGTATTCCGTGATACTATGTTTTAAAGTTGTGTGTCTATGTTTACTGTTGTGCAGTCTTACTGGCATGTTACTGCCCCCTGTAGATCACTGGCAATACCGTGCACTGTGTCACATGACTTTAAGGGTGCGTATATGCGTGCACAGGACAAGGAAAAAAAATAACTCGCTCAAGTAATTTGCACATATGGGATTCAGGTCTGAACTTTGTCCAGAATTGCACGTGCACCACATCTGGAGTCTGTGTGACAGGAGTGTGCAGGGGACATGATGTGACACAAAAAGTACATCGTGGAAGAAAATTTTGTTTTGCTTACAGCATATCAAGGTAGAGCCACTTAGATGACTAGAAACAATGCGTTATGCATGTAACCCCAGTTTCCTCAAGGTCAGAAACCTGCTGAGCGCTTAGGTTAGTGCATAGCCTGAAAGGGAACTCCAATTCGCTCACTGTAAATTACCTGCTGTATTCACACACACAGGAACACGTGTAACGCAGACATGGACCTAAGGGTTTGAAGGTCAGAGTCCACGTACTGCCCGAGCTGATTCAACATTTGCATTCTCGCATGCAGATTGCCCAGGCAATGTCTAGAGAAGTTCAGGGTTCCAGTGCATGTGGGAAAGCAGCTATAAAAAAAAAATCCACAGCACTACTAGAGGTCAAAAACCCCACAGGCAGCCTTTAATAACCAGTTCTTTCATGCTTAATTTTTCTGGGGGTTCTGGGGCCTTTACAATCGAAGTCAAGATTGTGTCTCGTTTGTGTGATATGTATAAAAATGTGTATATATAGTTTGAATATATGGATTCAAGAAAGGTTTGAGAAATGTGAGTGCCGCGTGTGTGTGTGTGTGTGCGCGTGTGTCTGTGCGCGTGTGTGTGCGTGCGTGTCTGTGCGCGTGTGTGCTAATACTTGTTAGAGTGTTCCCCCGTTTGTTATTTGAGTTGGTTTAATCCAAGGTAAAAACAATTCGGTGGTGAAATTAGGTTTAAAGTAAATAAACAAAAAATAAAAAAACAAGGGGCATCTGCATCATTGATATGAGTACATCTATTTTAAAACTGAATTTCTAATTGTCTTATAAGCAATCACATCTTCCAACCAAGTCTCACAAATCTTTCCATCTCTATTGTGGGCGAGTGTGTATTCATGGTGCAATGTTCACTGCTTTCTTCAGTGCCGTGAGGGTGTGGAGCATTTTTCTAATGCTACCGACACCTCAGTATCATTGTCATGGAAATGTAACAACAGATCTGTTCATTGTTGTGTGGAGTCCAGGTACAATCTCTTCCTAGCACCTGCACTGATGAACCATCCAGTTGCCACTGCATCTCTGCAACAAGTCAACTCTTCTGCCTCCGTTTCCTCTTCCACACCACATACCCAGTGCCTATACATTCAGCATCCTAATCCAACATTTGTGTTTGTGTAACAAGATCCAAGAGAGTGTTTGTGTGTTGATTGGTTAGAAACAGTGTGAAAAGTCCCTGAGATACCTGGAAAGTTGTTTGAACATGAAACATGGGCAAGAATAGTTGCGCACCACTGAACATCAGCGTTATGAAGAGCATTTCATGTATCAAGCTCATCCGTTCGTTCAACCCATGTACTCAAAACTTTTATGCAATTACCTAGGAATAAAATCAGTAAGCTGTCGATAGTGTGTCCAAATGAAAGCGGTTGCTGCATCGTTGGGAGCCGATAGTTGAAAATTGATGTCATTCTTTGGAACAGAAAAGGCTGAGAAGATGTGACAGGTTTGATGTGTATGGATCTGACTCCTGTAAACTACTAAAAGCTGTGCATTTTATTTTAGATTTCTACAGTTCAATCTGATGTAGGGCAAAGACAGGAGGTCTATGCCATGCCTAGAAATGCTGACTAATACTAAGCTTGTTCTCGACCTCAGAAAAAAGGAATTCAAAGTTGTTGGGTTGATTGATTTTAAATATCAGTTCCTGAAAGTGAAGCTATGCTATTTAGAGACAGAATCATAAGATCTAAGGGGAAATGTTGCTAATATGCAAATGTATTATTGTTGAAAGAAAAATGTGAAAAATGCTTCATGGACACAGTAAGATGATGCAGGAAAGTCCCATTGAAGTCTTGACCAATATTGTCTCTAGAAAAAAAGACTTTTGACTTTGCCTCCCATTGCAACTTGCATTATTTTTGATCAGTGAAAGACACCGAGTCTCCAAAAGACCTCGCACAAAGAGAACACTGACGCAGTGTTTGCATCCATGGATGACAACCAGCATAAAGAACCCTGCTGTGCTACACACACCAATATCCCGTGTTGTATTTCATATGTAATTCTTTTGGTTGAATACTTGAATCCTGTCTGGCCAGGAGTGGTTGAGCAAAAGACATTTATATTTGTATAGAAACTATAAAAGTAAACATACTTACCCACTGCTGACCCCTGCTACTTATCAGTCATCCCAGAGAGAGTCTATGTGCATGTCAGTGTGTGCTTGTGTGTGACTGTGTTTGCACTGACAGAGGAAGGAACATATATACTGCGCACAGAACACTTTGTGTATAGTGTTACAGTGTGTATGCTGCTGCACTAATTGAATGTGTATGAGTGGTGAATAGTACATACACGGTGTGTAAAACTGAGATGATCGTATGGAAGGGGCCTGAACTTCTGTGAGATTGGGGTCGCAGGCTAAAGAAGGTTCAGTGCCTGTATGTCCTCCATCATCTGCATCCATCTCTTCGCATTCTTCCTCAGCTTTTTCAGCTAGCCTCTTAGACGTCCTAATGGACCTCTGACCCTAAAATAAAAATATAAGCACAAATCCAAAATTAAGATACTTTCAAGTTTAGTTATTCACATTCTTTACAAAAAATACATTACTCATATCTGTCTCGCCGTTTTAGTTTCTATTATTAAAATTTCTTACCCCAACAATGGGTCTGGCAACAGCAGCTTTTCGTGGTGCCCGCCCTCTAGATTTGGGCATCTTAGGGCCAGAGAGTGCCTTCATAGTGACGGCGGCATGCTGAAGGATGCAGTCAGTCCCGCAGTAACCTGAGTCTGGAAGGGCTTGCTTTGAGCACCCAGGTCCAATGCACAGGGGGAGACAACTGTTGGTCTCCATTTCAGCTTCAGGCTGTGGCTTCATCACAGGAGCCTGCTCTTGCTCTTCCTCCACCTGCACAGTTTCCTGAAACCAGAGTAGCATCGTGCACTCAGAGAACACACTTCCTTCGTGCAAAAATGATTACAAAGACATTGCTGCAACGATATACATGTCACATATCACACAAACATATTGTAACATACTATTCTTTTGTAATGATTAGGAGTGAGGAATCTGGAGATCGCTGGCAATTAGGGGTTAAAGAGAATATATAATAAAACTGAGTATTATGGTATTTGGTTGTAACGTAAAGTAATGCTCAAAAACACTGTATTGACATTTAATTATCATTTCACATTCAAACATTCTCAGCAGACGGTGGTTCATTCCGTGACATGTTTAAACGGTACGGTAACAGCTGTCATGAAACTAAGACTTAAAAATTGCAAGGTCTAGTCTGGCAGACAGTCTTACAATATAGTTATCATAACCACTGTATCATGGTATTGATATAGCCCTACTGGCAATAAAAATGAAATTCTGACCTTAAATAACTGCGGCTCCCTGTGCCCTTCACTTTCTTCACCACACGGGCTTAGTGTCAAACATTTGGAAAAGCTAAGCTCAGGCTCTGGCTGAGATGGCGGTTCAAACAGACGTTGCTTCTTTGCGGTGCAGGGTGGGCAGATGAACTGTTGCCCTTTTTTTCCAATCTTGTGGCCCTGTGTCTCATTGATACCTACGCAATCACCATGAAACCACTCCTGGCAGCTGTCACAGCAGATCATGAACCTAGAAGAAACGGTGAACAAACAGTAGTGATTAGGATGTGAAACTGACATATGGTTCAGTTATGCAAACCTCCAGCAGCTTAGGAGCAGCTTAGCACAAGACATCCTTTACCGGAAATGTACCTTTGATTGTGTTTTTGTCGACAGATGCAGTACAGAGCATTGGAGTCATAACCCTCAGTGTCCGTTATGCTCGAATTGTCTCCTACAATCTTAATGTCTTTCTTCTCCTCCCCCACTTCCTCCGGTGCATCATCATACTGGCCAGGAGTTACGTCAGTAATCTGTTCTAAATCAGCATCTATGATTATGCAGTCTGGGGTTGACTGTTGAATCGGACAGTGAACAGGTGACACCTCTGCTGAAGCAATAAGTCGATCATTTGCTTTTTCATCGTTATGCAACTGTTGCAGCTGTTGCTCAGCTGGACTAACAAGCACCACATCATCATCACTCTGCTCATCACTTGCAATGCCTGACTGAAGCTCTGCTGCTCTGCCTCTCCCTCTCCCCCTTCCTCTACCTTTTCCCTTCCCTCTACCTCTGCCTCTCGCCCTTCCTCTGGCTTTTCCTCTTCCACCTTTCCCCCCTTTTGCTCTTGTGTCTCCCTTTCTGCCTTTATATGCCAGTTGCTCCTTAATCTGTAATAAAGTCATTTCATCACTGTCCTCTTCTTGACTAGAAATTATTACTATGTCTTGAGTTTCTTCCTCGCCCCCATTGTTAGGAGCAACCGGAAGTAAAATTTTTATGTCCTCAGCAGATTCCATAACATCAGACACCTCAGTTTCATCTATAGACTGTGAAAGCAGAGCCTCATCAGTAGTTTCCAAAATGTCAGAGTCTGCCAGTGTCTCTGCCATGTCCATTGACAAGCCATCGTTCCCACCGAGCAGTGAAAAGGCAGTGTGGAAGGCAGACCCAAAATCTTGCCATAAGCTGGGGTCAAGACTCCCTGCTGCAGAAGCTGGCTTGCTCTCCTCGGATACAGGTGAGGATGGCGCAGACCACTCAAGGTCATCTATAACACTCCTAGTTGCATGAGTAGTTCTCTGGGTGGTGCGGGCCTCTGTTGTATTCTGAGGTGCTTGGTTAGCTCGACGACTTCTGCCTCTCCGTACAAGCGGAGGGCTGTGCGTTAGGTCTCCAACTTCCTCCATGAATTCTCTTCTAGCTATGGTTGTCCGCCTGAAGCCCCACGACTTTTTAACCTGTGACAATGTCGGTCTTACACTCGACTCCGTCAGGCTCTGATGTTCCTCTACGGAAAGACAGAAGCAGACAAGGATGACATACAGAGAAGAAGAAAAAAAATCTCTTCTATGTCTGTCCATTTAAGAGTCAGACTAAAGCACAAGTTTTACCTAAATTATTTGCATCTGTAATGCTGTTGTCTACCACTGGGTCCATGCCTAATTCACCTTTATCAAGCCTGCCAACATAGAGACAGTGATATAATTTGTTAGTTTACAAGTTTGAAGAAATTAGCTATTTGTTATGTTAGATAAAGTTTGAATAAAACAAATAAACAGTTACCTATACAGCCAATAAGCTGATGGCTGCCACAGCCTACATTTCAGGTTGTGTAACGTCAATTGCCATTTAAGTTGTGTCTCTGTTCACCTGGGAAAACTAGGGAAGGAAAAGACACAAAAACACTGAAATTACATTGTTATCAATACTAACAGACGACTAAATGACAAAAACTGGCACTTTTTGGAGATGGCATTTCATTCCTTTATCCCCCTAATAAATGTCAGCTTATTAGAATTATTCTCAGTTACACTGATCAAACCCATGTGCCAAAACATGAGGTCCAGAGAAGTCACAGAGAGCAAGTAGACGTTCCTTTTCACTCGACTGATTCAAAGACATTTTACTCCATAAATCAAAAATAGGCATTTTCACTATTTTCTGGTATTTCCTGTCACAATTAATAAATAAAAAAAATAATTGTTACTTAAAAAAAAAATTTATATTTTAATATATAGAGATATAATTTCATAATTTAGTTAACTATGTGACCTGAAGACTGCAGCGTCTTCAAAACCAAGTTTTAAATATTTTAGTAGCAGACTGGTGGTGCTCAACCTATTTGGGGAGTAAAAAAACTGAATACAATTACACATTAAAACGCTGCATTTAGTTTGTTGTTTTGGTATTTAGAAGGACTATACCCCATATGCCCAGGCCTGGTGCTGACAGTATGTTAAGTTATATTGTTCCCAACTCAGGGCAACATGCAATCATGTAGGGATGCAACTAAGGATTATTGTCATTACTCATAAATCTTCACAGACATTACTAAGTGACTTGCTGGATATTTTAATTAATTTAGTGTTTAGTAAATAAACTCTGAAAGCAATAATACAACAATACTGTTTAACTATGATGGCAACACCAGCAGATTGTTGTCGAATCCAGGCCTGGTACAAATCGTCAATGTACACAAGCAGAGATGAACAGGGGTTATAAATAGGTAGGCAGTGTCTCCTACCCTGACATTAGAGAAACAGGAACGAAACAACAGACCTTCCAATTCTCACTACACCTCGGTTGGGTGTAAAACGAAACCATATTCTCCAAAGACAGAAAAGAAAGCTGAGATGTCCTTTTCGATTTGGACCTACGACATTGTTCTCTGCAGCTAATTCAGCTAGCCGCTCGTCGATACACTATTTGATAATGATAGAAACACGCTGCCAATATAGGTATTTACAAAGATACCGACAGACTAATTAACTGATGCACGTTTGCACATCAACACCCAGAGAAAAGCATGAATCATACCTTTGATATAAAGGATAATTTTCCAGTTACAATTATATTCGCTCTGGTAGCACAACTTAAGTTATTTAGCATAGCCATCCATTTCCTCGGCCCTGCTGACACGAAATCTCGCGAGATGTCCGCGAGGGCCGACATCATTGGTGACACCACTTTTCTCGGCGTTTAATCTCACATTTTCCATCCAAAAAAAACCAAATGTTTGTTGCAGTTTGATTTGAAAGACCCTTTTAGAAAGTAAATGATAATAATAATCCGAGTAAATTAAATGCTGCGTTCATGATAGAAGTTCACCAAGCTGATCAGAGCATTTTTATTTTTTTCTTCACAAGTCCATTCATTTTTATGTACAATATGTAAACAAGAACGAGACACGAGCTCAAAACAGACATGCTCACAGGAAATAATATCAAGCCAAAATGCTTTTCTATTTATGGCTACCCAGTTCTTAGACACAGTCTGACCACAGTTTACATCAGCATTTGGATAACCAGATAAACAGAGACTTCTCTCAGTACTGACATTCATGTGAAGTCATTTATTTTCAAATAACTTTTTTGTTTAGACACATAGAAATGTGATATCATTAAACATATTATAAAAACATATAACACTATAAATATTGTTCATGTATCTTCTTACAAAAATTTGTACAGTTTAAACTTTTCTGTCAGTTTAAATCACAGATATTTCATGTAGACCTATATGATGAGAAACTACAATACAAAACTGGTATGAGTCAAAAATGACACCACTGACACAAAGTGGACATGGTTAGAAACTATTTTTAAACTTAGTCAAAATACCTTAGTTGACACAAAGCGGACGTGTTTAGAAAAATTAAACTCAAAATTTATCTGGTGGCACCATAATAGATGATTATCAGCTTCTGGTGGCTGTTTCAAATTTTTTGCCTCATAATATGAAGAGCAATGAAGAAAATAAAAAAACAGCCATTAAGTACTTCAGAGCAGCAATGAAAGTGATAAAGTAGCAAGTATTCTGTGGGTTGGTACAATCTTTCTCAGACTTAAAACATAGCAGTAACGGAGCTATAACATAAAAAAATACACTATGAACAGACATACAGACTCACATTTTAATTCTCAAGACAGACAACTTCCAAATGGTGATTCCACTTGAACACAGACTTGCGGAAACTGTGAATGAGGCACAAACGAAAACCGTCTGCCAAGCAAATGTACATTTTGGGAATGTAAAAAGTGATTTGTCACAGAGGTGCAGGCCTTCAGGCACCAGGTTTGATGCCACATGTTTGATGCCATGAGATTCTGTAGTGTAGGCGTAATTAGGTCACAGTAACTGCAGCACTGTCCTTGCTCTTGTCCAAATATGTGGGAGAATTGCTTTTGTCTGATATGGATCCCGCTCCTGAGGGCAGTGTCTGTGTGGCAGGAGAGTGGCCTGATGCTTTTATAGCAGGGTCCGAGCTGGGCTCTTGCTCCGGCTCCTGCTGTGAAGCTGTGGCTGGAAGGAAAAGCAGAAAACAAAATGAGAACGTGTCTACAGGGTCCGTCTCCCACAGGCTGCGTGCTAAGACATTCTAGCTTTGGGTCACAGCACTCGACAAAGTATGCACTAAGTGCATCATCTGAAACAGGAAATCAAAACTGAAGATGCAGAAGTGAGAAAGTATTTACATACAGGGGACAGCGTTCACAAAAAAGCGAGTACTCCACGTTATCTCCCATCCTGCCCATAAATGTTTTTCAAATGAACCTGAGTTCATAATGACATTTTGAGAGTATTCTTATTAAGGTGCATAGCTCAAATTAAAGTAAAAAATATAATCATAAGTGCTGTGGTTTTAATATTTGATAAATAATTTACTACACTTGCAGCTGTAACAGTTTTGTGAATTACAGTGCCTAAAGTTTAACATGTTACTGGAGAAAAGCTTGAAGCAGGCTTCCCAAAATTTATATAAAAACCACTAGTGTTACCTGACTGTGTGCAGGACTTCATGTGCTCTGGCCAGTGGGCTTGCTGGCAGGGGTAATCACAGTAACTGGTGTTCCAACAGCAGTAGAAGATGGCCTCCTTCCTGCAGTTTGCACACCACTGTTTCTTTTTGGTCTCGTCCACCGCTTGCTGTTTTTCCACTTCCATCTGTTTTTTGACCTCAGCCACCAACCGTTCCCTTTCCTGCTCCAGACTCTGCCTCATTTCTGCCATTGTAAGTTCTGCAATAAGAATGAGACAAATAACATCTCTAATACCAGGATATTCAGGCAAAGACCGGTTCAGCGTCAAACTCTTTAAGCTGTAGCGTACCCAAATTGTGCTTCATCTCCGACAACTCTTGTTGATGCAGCCACTGGAGTTTTTCAATTTCTATCCTTAACCGTCGGATCTGTGGCATATAAACAGTGTTTATAATCCTCAAACTGTGAAAAGTATTACGACATGGTAATGGGCATATGTTTGTATGCCAGTACTTACCTCTGCAATTGTATTTCCTGATGTGCTTTTGGAAAGGTCACTGTAGATTTCAGTCATTGTCCCTTTTATTGTGTCCATTATCTGCAAGTTGTACCAAAAATGTGATATTACTACATGCTAACTGCTTTCAACGCTTTAAATAAAAAGAGTAGTAATAAATTGTGATAATTAGATCTTTTGTTCTAATGATTTTTCCTAAGATATCAGTTTCAATGGAAGATGAACCAATGCTTAGACAGCAATACCTTAGAGATAAACATAATTTAATCACATAGCAGTTTCTTACTTTGTTTGTGTACTTTGCTATATCAGCAGCCACATCAGCTGACACTGTGGGGATCTGCAAGTCGCCTGACATGAAAGAAGAAGAGCTAAGAGATGTGGACTGGACAGTTGTCGACGAAGAGGAATTCTGAGGTGGGTCTTTTTGTTGCACTGCCAGGGAACAAATGTAAAATGTATTTTAATACCCATTTATCAATACTGCTCATGAATATCCAGATGACTCATAATTATATACCTTTGACTGCTTGTCTGGTCTGATAGCGGGTACTCGAGGAGTTCTGCTGTTGGGACTGCAGCTGCTGTGGGCTGCGTGTCTGCCCCTGCGTTTGTGCCTGAACTCCTGGCTGTTCCCCATGTTGCTGCTGCCTCTGCACCTTCTGCATGTGCCATTTCTGAGACGACGTTTGAAACTTGGTGGGATTCCAAACCACTGCCTGCTGCACGGCCTGAGCTGTATCTTTAGGCAGTAGAGGGCGCTGTTTCTTTACAGCCGCAAGTACCGGGGGCGCTGTGGAAACCGAGGTGGGTACAGGAGAGGAAGCACCGGGAAGTCCGCTGGTAGTAGTGGTGGCACTGGGCTGACCAGAGGCTGCAGTAGCAACAAGGTTGAGAGCTGCTGTGATGGCTGGTTGCAGGGAGTCTTTTAAATTTGGGGCGGCCTCCCGTGATGGTGCTGCTGCAGCAGTAGGGGGAAGTTTACCTGTGTAGGAAAAAATATCTGTTAAGAGAAGAAAGTTTTTGATGTATAGTGTTTTGTTTTTTTAGAAATTAGTTTGAAATATTACAAAATATGTTGTTACTGTTTCCCACAGAAAATCTGCTATTCAAAAAAATGTGTATTACTATAAGAATTATATTATTTAGATCACTTTTATATAAAGTAATTATATATATATTAATTAATACACATAGTCATTTTAAGAAAAAGATTATGTTTCTTATGCTTGGTATCTATGGTTACAACACCCTTCCTGGGACCGGAAGAGACCAGAAACAGTCACAGCAACCAGCGTGACAAAAGTAAAACGGCTGAGAAAAAAGTTCTCACCCTCCAACTTGGCAATGTTGGACTCTTTGTGAGTTTTGGTAGCAGGAGCCCCTGGCTCTTTTCTTGCCCTCTTTGAGTCACAGCCTCCATGATCATCCCCCAGGTCAATTACCAGCTCTCTTTCAGAGTCAGAGTCTTGCTCAGCCACTGATGAAGCAGCAGCTGCTTTGCCCTCCTCTGGGGCTTTGAGCTTCTCAGTGAGTGGCTGAGACTGAGGAGTTCTGGGCTTGTCCTGGAGGTCCCTGTCTGGGCCACTGCTACCCTGCTTCTCTTTGAGCACTGGTTCAGGGGTGGATTTATTCCCCGTCCCTTTTGTTCCCTCCTTATTATCTCCATCTTTGCTTGCCTTTGGCCTTTTTCTCTCTGCCTTGTCCTTGTCTTCATGGGTGGAGTTCTTTGGCTTGTGTTCCTCATCGCTGAGATACTCACTGTCACTTGAGTCAGATTTATCAGAGTCCTCAGATTCACTGTGATCCACATCTTTATATACATATTCAGAAATCTCATCTATACCTGTATGGAAAAATAGAAAATATTTATGTTTGAATGATATTCAATGTAGGTTTTGAAAAGCCAAACATACCGTTTCCCCTACTAGTCACAGTGAATAACTCACAGACATCAAATGCTCATAAATGATCATTAATCAAATCTAAAAAGCAGAAAACTGCCATGATATCACTGCAAAAGTTAAGGGTGCTGTGTATATCATGAGTAACATAACATGAGACGTACAGAATAATAAATTTTGTGCCAAACAAATAGCTCAAGCTGATGTGTAGAGTGTACCGAGCTGTGCCTTGCAGCTTTCAATAGTCTTGTCCAGGCTCCTCACGGGTCTCTTTGGGGTAGGGAGGGCAGCTGATGCTCCTTGTTGTTGCTGATGCTGCTGTTGGACAGTTTCACTCAGCTCCTTCAGGTCCATCTCTGCCTTCACTCGATCTGAAAGGAACAGGTCAGTATAAAATCTCTCTTTTTACCTTCAGTATTGGCTCCGATGATGATGATGATGATGATTAGATTAGTTTTTGTGACATACAGCTCTGTAAAAACTTCAGACCACTCCAAAATGATCAGCTTCTCTGATTTTGCATGAGTAATTTAATGTTTTTGTTTTATTCTATAAACTACTGACAACATAGCCCCCAAATTCCAAATATAAATGTCAAATGTCATTGTCATTTAGAGGGTTTTGTGTGCAGAAAATGAAAATGGTCGAAACACCAGAAAAGGCCCAGTGTTGTCAGACCTCAAATAATATTAAAAAAGAAATTCATATTAATTTTTACACATTATAAATGTTTTAACTTAGGGAGTGTTCAGAAAATATTTGGTGGAATAACCCTGATTTGCAATCACATCGTATCATCTTATCATTCAGTGGTCTCTAACGCTAACCCATTTTTCCAGAGCTTTATACACACATTATACAGTACAGTAGTATATACCCAGATTAAGATTGAGGATGCCACCCGTGCCAGACGTCCTCTCTTGCTTGGGCACCAGTCCAGGGTTAAAGGGCTTCGGGCTGCCTGTTACACTGCCTGCAGGACCCATCTTTCCTGACACAGGAGATGCTGTAATCCCGACAGAAAAGGGCAAAATAATGTGTAATTTTACTAAAAAACACAGTGAACTACACTTAAACCTAAAACGAACCACTTTGGGACAGTGGAAACAAGTGGTGAATAAAACTGTTGACACAGCAAAATACAGATTTTAGCCACTGTTATAGAGATCTACCTGTACAGTCCATTGACTCCTCTCCGGTGCTGTAGTGGTAGGCAGGATTCCTGCTGGCCTTTTCCACATCCTGCTCCCCATCAGACCCTGTGTGCACAGAGGAGTTGGTGCTCATGGGAGACCGAGGCATGTCCGTCATGGAGACCCTTCGACTCATTCCACTGGGAGTGGAACTCTTGCTCAGGACCATCTTTGGAGATGCAGTTATATCAAAGCTGAATCTAAGCTTATCTAGTTTTTCTGTTTTCACTGTCCCAGCACTGGGGTTGGAGGGGTCCACTAGCATCTGTAGCTGGTTGTTAGGAGTGTAAGGTGTGCGGAAAGGAGCGTAGTTGAAGACCCCAAATTTCTTGCGAATATTTTCCACGTAGACCTCCATCTCTTGCATAGCACTGTTGAAAATGCTCTTTGTCTTTTTCACAGAGAACGGGATCTCTTTGGACATGAGGTAACAGTTATTGATGGGGACCCAGGCCCTTAATGAAAGGACAGCAAAAAGTTTAATCAAACATTCATAAAATTAGAGAATGCTTAATGTTCTTAATCTTAGTGCAAGGCGATTTGTTTCTTCTGTGCTCAGAAGTGAATCTCACCTGTCATGTTGCCCAAAGAAACGTGCATCAACCTGCCCGTCCTTTTCCCGAAGTGCTTTTGCTGGCCAGAAAGGAAAGCCCTTTAGCTTGGCCCAGACCAGGGGATGGGGTTGACTCTATTGGGGTCAAAAGAAAACAATTTCATGCTTCACACATCTACAGAGTGAGCAAACATGTGTAAACAATGTATAAAATTGTATCTAGAATTATTTGAAGACCTACACATGGCTCACAAAACCAGTTCTCTCTTTTTTGGCATGAAGAGAGGTAGCACTCTGGACACACCTCAATCTCATTCATCTACAAAATATATAAAAGAACGACAAACATACAGTTAACCTATACATTAGAAACACTAACAGAAGTGATGCTATTATTCGGTTAGTAAAGCTTCTTTACCTCATGTTCACAAATCTTAACGATGACTTTCGCCGTTGCCGTTAGTTTGTGATTACCTAGAAAGGGCACAAGTGTGCTAAGTATTTTCTTAACTTAAGCTGAAAAGGGTGTTTGCGCATACATTCAACTTGCCTACCTCCGTTATAGATGATGCAGTTGTGTAAAATCCACTTTATGTCAGCTAGAAAAGCTTCAGTGCAGCCGTACATTTTCTTTTTGATGTTCTATGAAGAAGTAAAAATAGACAGAATACGGTATGTGTGTGTAGGACTGTGTCATATCATCCTCTTCATTTGCTTTTAGAGGCATCTGAATGTCTCATATGCAATTCTTGTTCTTTGGGATTCATTCTGTTAGATAATGTTACCTTTTCAATAGTGCACAGGTCCATGGGGTGAAAGATATATTCGGCATAATCTGGGTGCTGTTCCAAGGACACAGGCTTCTGAAAAGGCTCCGTCTGTTTGGTTTAGATAGTATGACAAACATATATACATCAGCCAAACTAGGACGTCTCATTAATGGAATATATTTCCTGAACTTTTGTGTTTGAATAAAAACACACAGAAATGCAGACATCTACTTCTTACCCCAGGCTGTTTAATCTTTTGGAGTGCAAATTTGAGCAAGTAGGACAGTTGATCTATTGTCAGCATTGTCATTGCCTTGCTCTGGGTTTCAATGCATTCAGCAACTGTTATTTTCTGCAACATCAAAACAACAATAACAAAAAATAGATTATTAATGACATTAATAAAAATATAATACAATGAATACTACAAACACACGGTACTTTCGGTACGTATTACTGAGAAATATACATGTTCTATACATCTTACCTTTTTGACCTTGTCATTAACTGCATTTTTTTTATTTAGCTTGTAACAAATGATAGACGTCTACAATTGTTACGCTAAAAATTATTTTAGTGTAAAAAGCATTTCCTTCCCGCCCGAGGGTTATGTGAAGACCCCTTCAATCGCGATTATGGTGCGAGATCCTATCCTATTTAGGAAGGCCAAGAGTCTGCAGACTTTTGACTAAACCAAACTAAAGTAGGTGATTTGGGATTTATTCCTCTCTGCCTGTAGCTGATGATGACACATAGTCTGACACCTGTTTTGACAGCTAAGCAAGCACGATTGCACTTTGAGTCCAACAACACACACACACTTTCAGTGAGATACCTCACACTCTGGACAGAACCAGTCGCCCTCGGGCTCGGCTGGTAGTTTGAGGCACTTGGCGTGGTACACCCTGGGGCAGAGCTCACAGCAGAGCACCTGGCCCTCTCGGTGGCACAGCCAGCAGTAGAAGTCATTCCTGCCGTCCTGCGGTACAACATCAACAGGGTCTGTGGTCAGTGGTGGCTGCTTCATATAGTAAAAGGGACCATGTCTTAGCTCTGACTGAAATGCAGGCAAGAGAAACAAGGGGGCAGGTTTCAAAAAACACGCAGGAACACAAAAAGGTGCAGTGCAACAGAAACAAGGCAGCACTAAGGTGGGATAAGCAGGGTAAGCAGCATAGAGGGCATTTGGCTATTAATATATATAAAATAATAATAGGCTATAAACATTTTTAAGCAAACAATTTAACCATCTGAGCATTTAGTGGTGTGACAGTTTCAACTGTGAGTCCAAATAAACTAATCCAACAGGTTTTAGGGTGTGAACTTAAGCATAGATCCTATTTCACCTGAGAGTAAATACAACACATGGTACAGTTCTTTGGTAAGTACCCGACTGGTACTGATGCTACTTTATTCAATCAATAGAACCTAATTCTTTCAGTGTCACAGCTCAAATTTCATATACACAAATTTCAGAAAAGTGTTCATGTATCTCGAGAAGTGGTAAACTTGAACTGCCACGGGTTTGAGCCTTTCCAGAGAACCAAAGCACAGTATTAAATCTATCCATCGATTATAATGGTGTAAGCCTATGCTGTCGTCAAACAACTATAACACAAAAACACTAGAACGGTCTTTTAATATCATGCAGGGTCAATATGTAAGTAAATGCCAAACGGGGAGATCACCCAGCACCACAAGCAGGTAAAAGAACATGTGCATCAGAGCCACATGGTTCCAATAGGCATAGTATGTAACTTCATAACTGGACATAAATGACTACTGATAACTCATGTGTCATTTAAGCAATCATCTAACGCAATAACATTTAAATGCCTGAATAATAAGTGTATTTAATTCAACCATGCAGTTATGGCACAACCCAAGCAACAGTTCTCCACTCTGACATTAGATCACACCTGTACAATGCATCTTGGTGCATTTACAAAGTAAGACCACATTACTGTCGTAACCTAAGTCTAAAAGTCTTTTTACATACACATTTTAATAAAAAGAACAAAACAGAATTCACAGAATTCTTTGCCATTTCTGTCCACACTTTACAGGTATATTGCCTCCCTATGATAAGAATTTGCTGTCTTGTGATACTGACAACATAGTTATGTTATGACGTAACATAACCTGGCATCTTGCTGTCATCAAAGAAATCTAATATATGCCCACAAACAGAACACGCTTGGCAGAAGGCTATACCCCTGGATCTTACATACACAACGTGCTGGCAAGGAATATTCTATAAATAAAGCTTTGAAACTAGTTCACCAGAACCTGTACCTGGTCTTTGTTGTTACAGTTGACGGCCCCTGGCTTCTTCTTTTTCTTGATAGAGCTGGGAGATGTGTCTGAAGGAGAGTGTCCATTTGAGGAATGAGTTGGGCTTGATGGCTTTCTCTTCTGTGGCACCAATGATCGTTCTGCTGACCCCGGTGGATCGGGGACTGGACACAGGAAGACAATGAGATCACCGCACAAAGCTTGTATTGTTTACCATGCCCAGGTCCCACATGAAACACAAGCATAAGGAGACTAAAACACACACACGTTTAGGAATAAATCAAGAGTTGATGATGTTTGAAAGTCATCCACATCATGCTGCATTCTCCAGAAATAATTTAAAGGTGGAACATGCAAATGGAAGTGATTCCATTTTCAGCTGAGCAGTCCAATAATCAGAATCACTGTTCAGATTTGACTATTTTATATTCACAAATAGCAAGAGGACTTCCTCCAGACTAAAAAGAATCCATGTAGATAATTGACACAAATAGTCAGGCAGCCGGGCATAATGGACCATCTTTGTAGTCTTTAGAGGCCAATAACATGCATTAAACTGCTCTCGCAACTTACAGTTAACAAGCTTTACATTCTGTCTTTCTGAAAATGAGCTACATAAGAGGTTTGCCTCTATAATGTGAGGTACTTGGCCTTAGAGAGACATACCTTTGGATCGTAATGATGCATCCATCCCCTCTACCACATCAGACTCTGTCTTTATCTCCTCCTCAGCCAGACTGCAGAGCACCGAACAGGAGCACACAGAAAGAGAGGCAAACGCAAAGTCAGAAAGGGTGTTCAGAAACCACACCAGCATAGCAGTAAACAAGTGGAACACCACCTAAGGCACCCAGGTCCCAAAGGATCTGTCAGTGGGGACTATGCAGGTTTCCATTGTTACTGTTTTCATTTGATTTCAGATCAGCTTTAACATTATGGTATGGAGTTCCAAATCCTTTCCATATTATCAGTGATAAGTGAGGCTGAATATGTTCTTTATGTTCCATGAGAGAGAATGGTAATCACCATGGCAACGCTCCTCTCCGCTAAGCACAAGTTGATATTCACAACAACACATCGGGCCATTTAACACATTACCCTGCACCTCCGTCCTTCATCGTAGGCATTTGCAAGATTTCAGTTCGCCTCGATTCTGTTTTCTGCACTGTGCTTTGTTTATGACATATGGCGAATAGTCCTATAGTAACATCCAGAGGGAGTTGGTCCATACTATTGTGTGTCTCAAGAGAATTAATGGTATACGGTTCTGCCACCTCACAAGCCCCTTCAGTAACAACAAGGTTACACCCAAAGGATTTAGGCTGATTCTGGGAGACCAATTTCATCTATGTAGCTTAATGGCAGGTATATTTAAGAACATGATGAAAGTCCTGTTTAGACCACTGACCATTGTCAATAACATAACATTGAGATTGTGTAGTATTTTTAAGATGCAGTATGTTCAAATTGTTTTGGAATGACTCAAAATATACATAGGCCTCGTCTACGGGTGTGTTTGCAAATGTGTCAATATTCAGAGGATATATCCAGACAATAAGAATACAGTCTCCACAGCACACACATTTAGCAATGGAAACCCCCTGGATTCCCATATATCTGGTCCTGCTCCAATCTCATTTCCTCCGAGAAAAAAAAGGACAAGAATGAAAGAGGATCTGCCGATCAATGACGACCTTTGAATGTTTGGCTCTTCTTTTGTTAGAGCAATAGAGGACCTCATTCCAGGGATGTATCCTTTATTCACAAGCCCCGAGGAGAAATCCTCCGGACCCCTGGCAGGTCACACACTTGACCAGTCCATAGCTAAGGCTGCAGCTCTGGTTCAGGCTCAAAGGTCAACCACATTGTGGCAAAAGCTTTGGTTCTGAAAGTTAAAAAAAATGTTCTTCATGCCCCCTCCTCTGCCTTCAAAGAGACATTCCACACAGAGTTCAAATCAAATGTCAGTTCCCTGATAAGCGTCGTGTCAACATGTGTTTCCTAACAAACCACACACTAAAACTACTGATTAGATGTAATCACATCAGCTATTAAAATCTTTGGTTCACAATGATTAAACCTCTCCATTCTACCAAACACTGTTGTATTTGTATTTGCTGTTACTGGAGTTCACAACCATCAAGGGTACTCAGAATACACTCCTTTGTTCCTCTAGACATTAAAAATAGAAATCACGGACAGCTCCTCAAACACAAACTTAAGAGAACAAAAGCAGCAACTTGTGTGGTCAGATAAATTAAAGACATGGTTTGAGCAGAGTTTCTTTAAAAATATGGCACTTGAGTATCTTGTTTCAGCCTGCCAAAGGTCTAGCTCTCTCTCTCTCACAGTCACACACGTACACACACCCCTCCGGGGCCTTCCTGTTCCGGACTGAGTGAACAAATGAGGCCCACATGAAAATAAGAAAACGTTATCCAAATCACTCCACTACGTGTACAGCAGTCCTGAAAAGAGAGAGCATTCGCCATTACCAGGCAGCAACACAGAGCTGCTGAGCTGAGTGCCACAACCCCCATACTATATACACACACTTAATACCAATGACAAGACACTGCTGCAGCTACCAGGAAAACAGGATGAGCAGTAGTAAGAGGTATGCTGATCCAAAGGGCAGATCAGGAGCTATGATCCATCACACAAGAAGACTTTGGTAAATAAATCCTCAGCAGATTCTAGGTTATAATCCAGAGACACTCGGGTTCAAGAAAACACTGATAGTATCCCCCTCTGCAAATGGTACCTGATGGACAAAAAGGAAACAACACTGAGTCAGTGCCTTTAGACTCCACTTCTGTGAGAGACGAGCAGGGTTCTCTCGTCACAGAAAATGGAGGCCACAGCTTGCTCCCCTCCCCCCTCTCCCCCATCCCCCACTCCGAAGCTCAGACTTAGGCACTGGCACATCCATGCAGGAGGACCAGAGGGATCTGTGGAGATTACATTTCAAAATAAATATTAAAAAAAGAGAAAGAAAAAAATAACGTGACTGTGTCAAGACGAACCTTCAGAGCCGATCACAGAGATAGAAGAGGAACGCAGAGAGGGAGACACGAGAAAAATCCAGCACTCCTCTCTTTTTTTTTTTATGTCTTCGATCAGGGCTTCCCTCCTTCCCTGTGACTACGGCTGTCATAGAATAATTAGATTTCATTTTCAAGAAAGAGAGGCCAACATTAAGAAACCACACATATCTAGCAAAGCTGTTCTCTTTACCTAAAAGATTACGCAACATTTGGATGCCAAACCAAGACAAATCTGAATGAATGGCATCTCTGTGCGGAATAAAACACTAAATATAAACATCACATTGTGTTCTTTACAGTGAAAACTGCTACACGAAGCCCCATAAAATGATTAGGTTTCACAAGATCAATAGCCACATGCAGACAAATAAGGAAATTAGAAGCAGAAGACACAAGTTTCCTGTCTACAATTCATAAAAATAAATAATTTTAATTACAGTTTTAGTCCAACACCTAATCAACATAGAGAGCATACTGCTAATGTGCACAGAATATTCTGTATAAAAGAAAGGTTTGACCTGGATTTTACATAAGGCAGTAAAGGGTGAATTAAAGATGGCTGTGGAATTTTCCAGAAGGCCCTTGCTCTCCCTGCTGCTCTCCCTCAGATTGTCAATCTTTAACCTCAACTGCCGCTGCAATTGGCTGGAGGGCCAACAGGGTGGAACATTATTGGTCGGCTGTGCTATGCCACATGGATCACAGTGTGCAGGCTCCCCTCTTCCTATTAAAAAGCATTTTTGCTGCAATGCAGAGATTTCCTCATGCATTAGATGGTTTATGTTCCTTCAGTTTAGATGGTCCTTCTTAATAATGACAGCAGAAACCAAAAAGGATATAAAAAAGGGCTTTAGGGAGCTTATATTTGTGGCTGTGAACCATTACTCAATTGCTGTGCTTTTCAAGCTTTGCCATCCTGTTTATGGTCTACATTTGCTCAAAAAGAGGCCCAGACGATTTGCTCTCAACACTAACACATTACGTACGCACTTCCAACATTTCAAACCAGTCACTGTACTTTTTTTGTAATCCGGGTTAACTTTTGGTTTTGGTTTTGCAATGAGAATAAACTGTTCTAAGAGGAAACTGATTTAAACTTCTCGTGTAGATGAAACGTAAATGAAATGTTCTTTGTCTCCCCACCAACGCAGTTTAAATTTCTTTCTACTAAAAAAAACAACGTAATTGACAAAATGTATTGTTCTGTAGCTATATCTTATGTATTAGATATTTCTGGTATTCAATGTGTAAAAACAGCAGAGACATAGAGCTCATTCCCGTTGCTGTTGCAAAGAACATATCTCAAATTTCATGTCATTTGACTACAACTATTAGTGTGAACGGTTTTTCATTCTGAGTAGTTCTTACCTTTGTGTATTTGATTATTAATAGTTCGTTCTGCTTATAGTATTTTTATTCTAATGTTATATGTTGCATTTGGGAAGCTAACAGCAAGGCACATTTTTTGCATTCTTGGCTAATAAAAACTGATTCTGATAAGAGAAAATGGAAAACTAAGTAAACAGACAAATGAGTGTGGCAGAAAATGCTCTCAAGCATATGTAAAGGAAATGAATTTACAGGTCACACATAGACCTAAAGTGTCATGTTGTTTCTCAGTCAAGCTGTTTGATGTGTGAAAAAGACAAAAATCCTCCCAGCTCTCTGAACACAAAATGGCCACTGTCTGAGGAACAGAGAGTGGGAGAGTAGAGGAAGCTGTTTCACAATAGTGCTGTGTAGTCAACGAAGCCCTGGGCTGCAAACGGAGGCCCGTGGCTGTAAATAGAGGCAACCTTTGTTTAAGAATCTTATTTCTTAAGGTTAGACTGGAAGAACTGGAAGAGGATTGCCCTTTGACCAAATGACTGTTTCGTGTAGGTCATACTCTGACCAGTATGGAATGTACAAACTCCACATTCACTACAGTTCTTTTACCATTTGCACTGAGGGTTTTGCAGTAATGTAGTTTACACACATAGAAACAAAATCACTATTCACTTTTGTCCTGCACATAGTCAATCCACTTACAAAGAGTACATAATAACCCCCCCACCACCACTCCTCCTTCACTGCCCATCCCCCCATTCTTTCTATGCCAGGCTACAACACAGTACTGCCACAACAGAAAGGAGGTGTGAGTGCCATTTTTAAATCTAGCTCTCTTTTCATTACAAAAAGGGAAAAGGATTTGCCATGGTCCACTCTGCCTCCTATATGGCAGCCTGGTTGTTCGGGGCACCCATTTGACCCTGAGACACAGAGAGAGAGCAAGGGTGAGAGTCGTTACTCAACCCCCCACCTTCATCAGCACTGTGGGGCAGAGAGGCCTGGTAAGGCCTCCAATCCACCCCAGCTCCTCCTCCTGTACACTAAACTGATTTTAAGGTGTGCACACTCATCGTGAGAAACCAACAGTCACCACAACAACAAGAAGGAAGCCATGTTGTTATCAGAGAGTTGAGATAAAAAAGACAGAGCTTACCTCTGTGGATGCATGGCTGCCTGATACACTGTTATGTCAACACTTATAAAACATGGAGGACACTCTCAGCCCTCAGCCGAGGGAAGGCTCCGCTCTTCAGGCAAGGCGATCAGGCCCCAGTGATGTTAGCCAGATTCTGACTGGTCGCTCTCCTTCCAGGCAAGATACAAGGCTGCACCTGATTGGCCAAAATGTTTCCTGAGTAATTATCTTTGTTCAGTGCAGGCTGGGGCAGCACTGTGAGAGTCAGAGACAGGGAAGGAAAATAAGCACAGAGCTAGGCCCACAAAATAATATGATTAATATGAACATTTTTGACATACAAACCCCATATGGCAACGTTGTGAAGGTTCAAAGAGTAGAATCTTGTAGCAGCGGTCTTATTTGAAGGCTTTAGAGTTAGAAGTGTGAAGAGCAGGACACCATGGCTTCTCTGCACAAGCCTCCATTTTTCATGTGCACAGGGCCTTTGTGTAAACTCCTCCCATTGACTTGGCTGTTTCCACAGAATAGACAGGCAACGGCTCTTCACCAATTTGGCTACTCGGTTGACAAAAAACAAAGAGTAGTTAAATTAAATTAGTACTTTTGTCTATATAATAAAAAATACAGATATAGAATGCAAGGAGTCTTATCTAACTATCCCTTTTTAATGTCTTAAAAATAGACACAATTAACGTCGTAACTGTAATAACTTTAATAAATTACAGCCCAGTGACTCTCAACCAAACAAATATCCATGAGGACTGAATTACTATAAAATATTTGACATCGCCTGATAAAGTGTGAGGGTTTCTTTTTTCCACCAACATAATAATGTAATAAAATCATACATAGTGGCCCTACCATAATTAAGTATTTGTGAAGTTGTAAAGTATAACAGTAGTATACCGGTACACTGAACTACATACTACTGAATTGGTGTCTTCTACTCTTTTATAGACGTGAATAAGGTGCCTCAATGGTAATAGGTATTAAATTATTTAATGTATTCAAGTATGCAATACAAATCTTCACATATACACACACAGCACGGGTTCTAAAATGGACATGGCTTAGTCAAAATTACATCCATGTTCGGTTGCATAAAGGTTTCTCATTGTTAATGCCCCTCCTGTTGTATTTATGTGAATGAGTTCGTACACCAACACACGCCATCGTTAAAGAATTGCCGCATTGTAGATCTGAGAACTATTGCGTCCGCAAAAATAGAGACAATAGGGAAAAACGTTAGCGCCCAACGTGGGGCTCGAACCCACGACCCTGAGATTAAGAGTCTCATGCTCTACCGACTGAGCTAGCCGGGCTGCATACTCACTCATCCCCACCTGACCACTTATATCCACCTATTTGTATAAATTTAAGCTGATATTCATTTACCTGTCTTTGGATGTGTGACGCTGCGCTAGTTTAGTCTACCGAACCGAAGGAAGAATCAGGATTTTGTTTAGAGTCTATATGTAAACCCTCAAAATGTTCTATCGCATTCTTACTGTTACTCGTCGCACTATCCACGGTCTGTGTCACACTGCCCTCTAACGTCAACAAGAACAGCAACATACACAAAATAGCAACACGTTTGATTTACCTAACTAACATTAACATTAGGTCTGCCAAATTAGTAATATAACTACATTTACTAAATAAATATACCAGCAACTAAGAGGGAACACGTAAAGGTTACATTTGCTTACCTGTTAACTGTAAAAATAATCCAACAAAGCAGGCTATTTTGTGACGTACCAAGTTCAGGTATCTAACTAAAGGTCCTGCATTTCAAATCTTATTTGAGTAAGGTAGGCCACTGCAGTCTAGTTTTGTCAGCTAACGATGAAGGCATGTGATATTGGTCCTAACGTGTGTGATATAGTTGAATTGCAGACTAATTTATATACTTTGAGTAATAGTATAACAAAATAATGTACAACAGTAAACATATTTATTTTTTAATCCAATGTCAATGTCGATCCTGTCAGATAAATTGGAAGTTTATTCCAATAAATAAATTTCAAGTATATTAAAATAAACCCTGTTTTTATAGGACAAGCGATCCACACAGTTAACAGAAATTCCGATGGTTATACTATGAACGTTAATTGATGCTGTCCTCAGGCTTTCAGCAGAGTCCCTGCTCCTCACTGGTAACAGAAAGAGTCTTATTATATTACTTTTTATGTGCATCACACGCGAGATAAAGAGATAGTCAGTTAAGACATTTTCTGTGATAAGTGCTCTAGTTTTCAGTAAATGCATTACTGAAACTGCAGGCGTGGTGAGTTAGCTGTTACGTTAGTACATGTAAATTGAACGCTGGGTTCTAGCGCGCGGATTGAGATGTATTAAGAAGCTTCGTCATTGCGTCCCCACTCTTACGTGGTTTCCTGAAAGCATCACGGGTGGATTCTCCTTCTACGTCAGCGACGCTGGGCGGTTCATGAATGAGGTTTTGAAGTGGGAGGGCCCGTCATCTGACTTAACCACTCCGGAGGAAAGAAGTGGGTGTTGTACAGTGGCGTTTAGCGTGTGGTGCGACGCTTCTTCATGACTGTTTTTAGGCGCACGATCAGCTGTTCATCGCGCTCAAAGACTGGAGAGAAGCCATCGGCGCAGATCGAGCACGCGAGCACGCGTCAGTTGAGACGCGCAGGCCGACGGCAGCTGTGCTGCGGGAAGCTAGCTCCAACCTAGCTCGACTCAGCGTCGGCAACCCAGTATCCTGAGCACGGAGAGCCCCGTTGGTGAGCCATGGGCTTCCGTAAGAAGAACAAGAGTCCGCCGGTGCTGAGCCACGAGTTTGTGATCCAGAATCACGCCGACATGGTTTCGTGTTTGGCCATGATTATCCTCCTCGGCCTGATGTTTGAGGTACTGTGTGACAGCACGGGTAAAGCGCACGCGCTGCAGGTAGCCGCAGGTAGCTAGCGTTAGCTGACATGACAGCAGCTCACCAGGGGCAGGGCGCTAGCTCGTCTTTCTCCTTCCCTTCTCGTGTGTCTCGCTGGTTGCCAAAGATGACGAGGCGAGGAGATCCAGCTGGCACAGCTGACAGGTCAATTCATAGGTCGGGTAATGCACTACCTTCATAACAAATCAATACACGTACTGGGTTCGGCATCAACAACGTCAGGCTGCATGTGTTCGCGTCTCATCACCAACCATTTGGTTAGACAGAGCAGCTGATTACCTACACACGTTAGCATTGAACTGGATAGCTTTCCCCCCACTAACCTATCACCACCCATACCCTGCCACCAGACAAAGACCAGATAAATATGATCTATCCACATCCCAGGTGCCCATGCTGGTAAGAGTCTGTCGTAAGGAACATTTATCTGTGAGATGAGCTATAACGTGGTAGTAGCTATATGTCAGGGGAGAGAAATGAAAACTATGGTACACACCTATGCAATGATGGGCATCGAACTTCAAAAACACCTCATTTTGTCCGAGACTGTTGTAGCTCCTTAGGGCTGCTTCTGCGGATAATCAGACCCCGTTAATGGTTATCAGTGAATGCAGTATGCAATGACACAGCAGTCCTCAGTAATCACTTGTGCAGATAGCAGAATATTTAAATGTAATACTAGTAACTGTCACTTTATTACTAATGAAATAAAAATCTTTACCTAAAATTTTTTTTAGGGATTTTCTGTGCATGTATTTAACCAAGCATTAAGCTGCCAGCATACAAAATATGGTCCAGTTTGTCTCTACATGATATTTAAATTAAAATATTTTTTATTTAAGTGTGTCCATTAATTGGTACAAAGATTTTGGAAGGTTAAAATATTTGATGTACACCTGTCACAAAACATATGTACGTTAAATACAGTGCTAGTGTATTCTCATGACCTGGCTACCTTTAAATGAAGTTAATCCTTTAATGCTGTTTTCTCCGTTGGTGTTCCAGGTCACAGCAAAGTTTGCCATCATGTTCATCACAGTCCAGTACAATGTTACACAGGTTCTTGGTGAGTCAAAGAAAGGAAAAGGAAAACTAATATGTGATTTATTTATTATGTCTCTTTAACAACTTCTCACAATTCAAGGTCATTTCTGTTTTTTGTTTGTTTGTTTTTTCAGAGGAGAAGAGTGAGCCAGTAAATCTTTACCAGTATGGCCCCAAAGATGTGGCCACTGTGTTCTTCTACCTGCTTATTGCAGTCATCCTTCATGCCTTGATACAAGAATATATTCTCGATGTGAGTATCCAACTTCTACAGTAGAGGTTTAGGGCCACCATGAAACTTTTATTTAAATTCTCACTTTAATCTCAGAATTCTGACGTCTTCTCCACAATTGTGAGTAAAAAAAAGTCAGAATTCTGAGCTTAAAGTCAGAACTCAAGTAATATTTTCACCGTGGCTCTACTCCTCACCGTAAACTTCAGCACCCAGGTTCACAATTTTTTCCTCTTTTGAACTTCGGTTTATTTTTATTTAATTTATTATTGGTCAAATACACCTAAGTCTGTCATTGTGCTGTTGTGCTTTGTCCTTCGACAAGAACAAGTCATCAACAATCATGCTATCTGACAGACACCTTACTTACTTTCTACAATAATTTTTATTATATTGTTTTATTTTTTTATATTTTAAATTTTTCCAAAATATAATAGGCTTCTCTGCTGTTATTTTTGGAAACCACTTTGTGAGTGAGCAGAGCGTTAAAACACAATGACTGAATCAGTTTTCCTGATTTTCTCTGGCATCATTCTTGCTTTGATGGCAATCTCTACCAGGGTGTCATTAGAAGAAAAAATATTTATATAAATACATATTTTTTCCAAAAATAAATATCCTTTTTTTTAGATCACATTCAACAGTGCTCAAGCATTTTAAAAATGCTTCTCGCCCTTTATAAGACATGTTCAGTTTCTTTCATATCTGTCTCCAAACAGTAGTCGCTTGTCCATGTGAACATTAGGATTTTGCTGCATTTAGCAGATGAGCTGTTTAATCACCTGAGCCATTCAGATCAGATGGTAGGTTTGGAAAAATATGCAAAGTCGAAGGACTCTGTGGGAGCCAAGTTTACTTAAAGTTCTAATGTCATAATTGTTTGTTTATTGTGATCACTGTTAGGTTTTCTATGTACGTAGGGGAGA
>JAUMHF010000024.1:15295572-15305603 GCA_032359275.1 Microctenopoma steveboyesi
GATTCGTGTGGACTACCTGATAACGATACAAGGACAACACGCGTCAACTTACGTATTACACTCTGCTCCAAGATGTGATACAGACTCTAATTAAAAAATGTTTCTATTACAAGGAAAAATAGCAAAACCGTTTTATTATTGTTGTTGTTATTTATTTTACCATTTATGTTGTATTTTGTGAAACAGGAATTAGTCTTTAACAGATAATTTATTTTACTTGACTTCTTTTCCACTGAAATGAAGTAGTAAAAATCAGTCTAAACATGCTACTTCCGGTTAAACAGGTAACTTTAAAAACAATGTTATTTGCACCAACATTTCACATAATAATGTGTGTAATTTTTTTTGCTTAATTTCAGAAAATGAACAGAAGGTTGCACCTGTCAAAAACCAAACACAGCAAGTTTAATGAGTCTGGACAGCTCGCGGCGTTCTACCTATTCTCATTCATCTGGGGCTGCAGCATTCTAACAGCGGTACGAGTGTCAGGAGTCACACAAACGCACCGTCCCAGCCTGCATTAAGCTGAGTCTTATGCATGTGTCTTCATTCTCTCTGACAGGAGGACTTTGCAACAAATCCTACTTTCTTATGGGAGGGTTACCCACACACTCGCATGGTGTAAGTAAAGCGATTTGGGCTCCTACACATCACGTCGGCTGTTTATGTGTCATTGCAGCATGTACAACATGATCCATTGTACATAAATGTGACATAAACGTGATGCCAAATGAACACCCAGACATTTACTTCACAATTTGCAAAATATGTCTTCTGTCTAGTTTTCAGGTCAAGTTCTTCTACATTTGCCAAATTGCCTATTGGCTCCATGCACTTCCTGAACTGTACTTTCAGAAAGTACGGAAGGTAAGGTTCATTTCAAAAACGATGTATCAGAAACAACTGTTAACTCTTAATTCAAGTTTTAGATCTTCTATATTCTAGTCTAGTCTAGAGGAATGTAAGTTGGAGTCTGCTCTTCCAGTAGAAATATTTTTCTCAAACAATTCTTAAATTTGGGGTTTTCCGTGATTCCAAATGTAACCACACCATTACTAACACCGGCCCTGTCTACTCTTTCTTCAGGAAGACATCCCCCGCCAGCTCTATTACATCTGCCTTTATGTTGTCCACATCACTGGTGCCTACGTCTTAAAGTGAGTGAAATAATGCAGGAGCGTACAGTATTTTCTGAGAATGAAATAAAGACTAAGACAAGAAGCCTGTTCTAGCTGTACCGCCACATGAAATGGTTTTAACATTTGACCCTTTCTCTCTGTCCCGTCTGGTCAGCCTCCACCGACTGGGCCTGGTGTTGCTGGTCCCTCACTACCTGGTGGAGCTGTTGTTTCACGCTTCACGCCTCTTTTACTTCAGTGATGAGAACAAGCAGAAAGGGTACCATTTTCATACATCTAGCAAACAAGTTGTCTGTTTTGTACACTTCCCATTTCACGTTTGTTTCTTCTTTACAGTTTTACTCTGTGGGCACTACTTTTTGTCATTGCTCGCCTCCTCACCCTCACACTCTCAGTTCTAACCTTTGGCTTTGGATTGCCCCGTACGGAAAACCAGGGCTTCTCTCTAGCAGAAGGGAACTTTAATGTACTCACTATAAGGCAAGTCCTAATTGATAGGAAGACTTACACAAAACAAGCTGAGCAATGCTGTTGTACTGACGTGTCTATCCCACTCCTCAGGATGACCTGTCTGGCAGCTATCTGCTTCACTCAGGCCTGGATGATGTGGAAATTCATTAACTTCCAGTTGAAAAAGTGGAGGGAGCACAGCCAGAACCAGGCTTCAAAGAAAAAGACAGTCAGCCCAAAGAGCAAGCCTCACAAAAGGGAAGCTACAAGGGGTGAGTATTCAGGAGCTTTGGCGTCATCCAAACCGGCACAGGATGATTCAATGCATTTCAAACACTGTCAGGTGAATTTGCTGTGCAGTATATCGCCATAACGCCTTTAGTCAAGTATATTTCTGTTCACCTGTCAGGTGGTGCTGCCAACGGAGTTGTGAAGTCTGAGGACAAAACATCTCCTCGGGCAAGAAAAGCCAAAGCTTCGTAGAGTTGGAAGATGTGGGAATCTGAGCGAGGACAATGTAACATTGTCTTTAAACAACTTAAAATATTGTCTGCAGCTTTCCAAAAGAGCTGCTGAAGTCACTAAGAAACCTTACATCATTGTCCCTTTGGGGTTGAAACTCCCTTTTGAAAAAAAGTTTAGTGTTACTGTCTGCTAGAAATGTTTATTATTAATATGGGTTCTCTGCAGATAGGACGTGGGCAGTGCGGAGCTGGTTTTGATGCTTTAACAGGAAAGATTTAGCTTTTCAAAGTGTCCTTTTGTGTAAAACTATGATCACTCGTCAGGTTCATTAAACCTGAGTTGCTCTAGAGTAATTTGACATTGAATCAGTGAAGATCACAGTACCTTAAAGTGAATTCAAACTTCAGGGCAACTTCACGTAAAGTGTTAATGTACAGATTAACTGCACAGCTTGGCATTTTATTTAAACTTGCAAAACATAACTATAGCTTTCTTGCCCTGCAAGAAAGAGCAGTAAGCTGTTGTTGGGACAAGATCCTAAATGAATCGCTCCAGAGGAATATTTGTGCTATTTAGGTTTTGACACAGCGGCAGATGGAAAACTGAAGCTTGTTCTTCCTTGATCATTACTGCCATTATTTCACAGCCTCTGCCTTTGAAATCCAGTGTGCTACAGCATTGAGGCACTTTTATATTTTATTTGCTTGTATCCTTAGCCTGGTAATCTGCTTGTTACTTGGGCTCATCCAGGTTAGGAAACCTACCAAGAGGAAGCTGTACTGTACCCTGCAATGCTGTACTGTGTGCATACAGTTACATCTTTATAATGGCACGATTGGACACTTGAGAAAGAAAACTGTGTTTGAGGCTGCACATGGTGTTGTTAATGCATGAGGGTTTAAGGCTGATATCCTTATGGCTATCTTCTACCTTTGCTGTTGAGTTTGCATCTCTCTCACACACAACCACACACATACATAAACACACAAGCATTCAGTGGCCTTTTTACAACTGCTGCAAGAGGGTTGAGTTAGTTATTTTTGTCATTTACTATAGATAGTTATTTTAAATGCTTTGAGGAGTTATAACCAGCAAACACAGTGGTGCATAGCAACGACGTTTAGTTAATCCAAACAATACAATCTTTCTTCAAGTGTCCTTATAACGTTAGTGGTTTCTATCACTTGTGCTGCTTGTGTTGCGTTCCGTTTGTTTTTTATTTTAGGGTGTCGGGGGACATGCCAATCACTTACACTCTAAGTTACATCCCATGATGCAGTAGGAGGTGTGCCTGTGGGGGGGATGTGTTTGAATGCCTGTGTGTTTGTGTGTGTACAATATTGTTTTGCCTACTATGTATGCTGAATTAACTGGGCCTGAATGATTATAACATTTATTGCTCGTCTCATAAAAAGAATAGTTATTGCCTGCGTGCAGAGGATGAAATGTGACAATCTGTTCATTGACTCCTGCCCTGTTAGTTGTACTTTAAATTTTTATCCTGTCCCAGTTTACTTTCGTTTGGGTACATCTCTGTCCCCAGCATGCATCTCTGTGTAAAACACTGAGTTGTGCTATTGGTTACTAAATGCTTATGTGTTACATGTTTCCGCCCCTCAGACGCCCCATCCTGTGTGAGAGAGATTTTGTACCTTGTGTTTTGTTGTTTCTGCTTCACCTTTTCAATGATCCTGACATTGCTATGGAGCACACACATTGTATTGTTGACCGTACTTCTTATTGTCACAGACCAAGCCCTGCTCTACTGCTGAAGCACTGCGCATGTGAAGCTCTGAATAGAAAAAAACTGCACTACCTGTCCGTAGACGGTTGGAGTCTTGGTCTAGAGCACGGGCAAGATAGATGCCAATCATTTTTTTTTTGCTCCCTTTAGTGCTAATTCTTGGGTTTTTGGTGGTCATTTCTCCGTATATAGCAGTGTCATAGGAGGGAAGGGGGAGCAGATGATTTGTACCAGCCTGTTAACTGTCTCAGATGTAAAAGAGGAAAAAAACTGACTTAAACCTACACTGTACTAAAATATGTGTCAGATTTTTAAGCTATTTTTATAGTGGGGAAACTGTTCACTGTTGTTCAGTACACACATGTGAATATATGTTTTGCATCTATGTTGATATGAATTGTTTTTTATATAAGAATGAAGCTTGCTGAACTGTTGGCGTGTGTATACATTGTGGTATGAGTGTACACATTTACTTAGCCTAAGGGTTTATTTAACTTTATGGCCTTATCAGAGCAAAGTGAACTCAGTTGTATAACAGTGCTCAGTTAACACTACGCTGCAGGTGTACACTGCAGCAGTCACAACCACATGTTACATGACGGTGAAAAGCATCACCATAAAGACACTAGTTATACCCTCATAAGTATAAATATATCATCAGAGGGGCAAGTGGTCCGCAGCGTGTTCAGTTTGTTTCAGTACTCCGATGTAGTATTTGCGAACTACATTTGACAAAACAAAATCATCTGCAATCCTTTGTCATCAGTAGGGACACAGTACAACAATCAGCTGACATTTAGGCTCTGAAACGTGAGCCACGCTGTAGATCGCAGCCCCCTCGCTTTGAGACACAATAGCCTGTATAATCCCACAGGAATGCACTTTTTTGCATAATATGCATTAATGTCAGAGCACCGTGACACTGCTCACTTTGGGCTGTTTCTGCATTGATTCTTAAACTAAACATTGGAACTGCTCGATTTTTCACTGACTGCATTTTGTTGAAGTTGGAAAAGGTCTGCAATGAATTAACTTTGAGTATCCTCTAGCTGTCAACAATGTCTTCAAACATGAGATCACTTATAAAACTGCACAGCTCACATTTACTGTATTTTATTATTCTTTCTTTTCTTTATTTTGCTGCTCATTTATAGATGTTGCAGTATATTTCATTTTCAAATATGTTGTCTCTGATGGTTTATATTTATGCAAATTCTTGTGATTTGATCACTTTTTCTTTGTCACTTTTTAAAAACATGTCATGTTTGAATAAAGTTTTTGTTCCTTACACAAATTTGAAAATAATTTTTTACGTAGTGCCTAAAGGCTGAAGCGCAGTCCTGTCTTAATACAATCGCTGTGTAAAAAAAAAAACATGGTACTTTCATAGTGCACTGTAAATTGTAAGTGTGTCAGTTATCCATTCCTGAGATGAACCAAGATCATTTCATTCATAAAGAAGGATATTAGATTTTGAATCTTCTTTCTATCACCCCCGGGTCATTACACATATCCACCTGTTTCACTTGCAGATTTTTTTGTGAACTGCCAGACTTGGAACATTTTCCATTTATATGGGGTGGTGAAACATTGGGCAAATTGTACTTCTTGTAATTACCACCAGGGGGCAAAGCTGAGCTTTTTGCCTGAGGGACAAGCAGTCTGCAGGGGCATAACTGCATACAGAGCTGCAATAATAAGTCACTAGTAGAATTAGAAAGACAGAAACACTATTATCACACAGCATGTAGAGCAATACGTTAGATCCGTCTTTACAGTGCAAATAAAAAAACAAATCAACCAATTGGAAGTATGTATATTTGTTGTAATATGAGGGCATTATAGAAGAGGACACGGATGTTGTCTTTACTGTTATGCTATCTGACTGCTAGGGCACTGTAAACATGACATCAGCGTCAATGGATAGTGAGGAATGAGCACAAAACAGAAAAGAGACACCTGCAACTCCCTGTTAATGTGTTGTGCTGTTTCCAAGTAATGGGCTTTCTCTGGGCAATCATACAGCATGATGTATCGGTGAGAAGCGGAAAAAGCAGGCTGAAGCTGTGCAGGGTCAGCACAAGGACAGGAGTTCACACACACGCTAGCGCACACACGCCGATGACTGTGTGCACAACCGAAACATACATGACCTGAAACCTCTGAGGGTATGCTTCAAAAGCAAATACGCAGGAGGAATCCAAAAGCAGAGGCTGGCTAATGCACTGGTAAAAAAATCCCTATCCCACTCCTCCCCTTCATCCATTGAGGATAAATCTCTCGCTGAATCGTCAGTATTATGTGTAATTTCCATATAAATTAGCTTCATTAAAAGCAGAGTACTTTCTTATTTAACGAAGCTCATTTGAAATTCTGTATTTAATAAGACATGTAATCCCAGACTTGCAGACTAATAGCCAACAATTAGCTGGACTGGAACATGTGTGTGCATGTGCCTGTGTGTTTGTGTAATCTCTCTTGCATGTATTGTAGTCCTTCATTGTTATTTTCATGGATTGTCTCAAATGAGCAAATTGCACAGCAGCTGCTCTCCCAGCCAGGTTTTTTTTTACAGTGACCCAGGAAGCTTGGTGGAGATCTAAGATGTTCAAGCAAGCAGACCAGAGGGGAGTGTGTGAGGTAAGCAATAGACTAGGTGCAGACTCAGATTGGAGCAAGGGCGTGGAAACATCTGGAAGGATCACAGACACCCGAATGAAAAATGAAACTCAGATGAACATTAAGACTAAATGGTAAAGCACCTTATAGGAAAAAGAACCCTCCAGTTGTTCCCTGTCTCCTACCTATTAGACATGTTCTAGACTTCCTACCCCTGGCTGTGTTTTGAGATCCTTTAAAGACTGAACTCTGACTCTTTTATTAGTCATATAAATTATAGTTTATAGTTATATAATAAGGGTGATGTAACACGTGGTAAATCAGCCTCTGTCCACACACACTGGATTTGCTTTAAAAAAAAGAACAATTACACTGAAAACACTGAAAATCGTACCTATGTACTTTTTTCAGATGAAGACTTGGGCAAATAAAAAAAGCACAAATTTGAGTTTTTATTGCATTTCTCATTGATAGATTATTAATGAGAGGAAAGGTGAAATGAAGAGGGAGGCTAGAACAGTGTGAAAATATCAAAACAATATTAGAAAAAGGCAGTAAAATAGCTGTTAGTGGATCTATTTTTATTCAGCATCATACCATTCAAATGCCTTTTTCTCCCACCTTATTCCATCTGCGGCTTTGTTCTCTTTATTGTGTGCATGTTTGTTTGTGTGTGTTGGTCTGTGTGAATCTTTCAGTAGGGCGAGTTGGTTCTTCTTACAGTGAAATCGCTGGAAAGGCAAAAAGAAAAATAATGATGTGGAGAAAGAACAGGCAACAAAACTGATGACTGTTAAGGCCAAATCTCAGTGTTAATGATTGACTTAACATTCATACAGCTATAAACTCGTTCACATTTTTGTGTACTACACAGAGATAATAATAAGCTAAATAAATACAAAGTGCAGTTTCAAAATGGTGATTTAGTTTATTAAGGAAAATAAACCTGGCTGTCCCCATGTGAAAAAGTAATTGCCCCCTAAATCTAATAACTCAGTTGTGCAAACTATAGCAGCAGCAAGTGTTTGCCATAGCTGACAATAAGTCTTTAGATTTTTTGGCCCACTCTTTGTTGCAGAATCTGTTTACAACTTTTTCTAGCATGATGTTTCAGTCATCATTTTTTTAACCATTCACATTATTGTTCGTCTACATAACCCAAGTGTGCTGGAGGAACTGGTGGGCAGACATTCTCCTTCAGTAGTCATTTAGCTACTGAAACTACAAAAAAAGCAGCCTCAGACCATTACACTGCCACCACCATGTTTGACTGTTGGTTAGAAGTTTCAGTTTATGAAATACTGTGTAACCTTTAAACCAGATGCAGCAGGACACACACTTTCTACCTTGGTCTTATTATTCATCATTGATGTCATTTTTCCTAATCTCTATCTTATTGTTGAATCATGAACACTGTCCTTAACTGAGGCAAGTCTGACCTGCAGTTCTTCAGATGTTGTTCTAGTTTATTTTATGACCTCCTGGATGAGTTGTAGTAGTTCTGGTAGGTCAGCCACTGCAGCCACTTGTGGACATGGCTCCCACTGTGGTTTGCTGAAGTCCCAAAGCTTTAGAAATGGTCCGCTTTTCACTTAATAAATAAAATCATATAAAAATTATTATTTAGCATTAACTGAAGTTATCATTTTGTAGTAATACATTTAGTTTGATGATCTGAATCATTTAATAGTGAATAAATATGTGACAGAATAGGAAATCAACAAGGGGACAAATACTACACAGCTCTGTATATGTGAGCCATCACACACTGTAGGTTAGTCAAAAAATATCCAGCTTCTCCTCCAGCTCCCAAAACTCAGACTCTGCCAAAGCTGCCGGTGAAACTTATGAGGCCACATGTTGAACTCGGTGCACACTAAACCAGGATATGGTGCTTAGGAGTCATTTTAGGCCTCCAAATCTGTCCTGTCCTAAAACCTAGACTGGGACAGCTTGAATTAGTTCCATGTTACTGCAGTCGTTTTACAGTGAATATGGCTGTTTTCAAAACATGATAGGCAGTTTGAGTTTACGGAGCTATAGGGAAGATCTTTCTTTTGGAGCGAGTCCCCTTTGCCTCGAAAACTCACATTGAGCAACACAGAAATCAAGAAAAATGTGGAAGGAATATGAATATGATTTATGCATGTCCTCTAGACTGTCTGGAATGTTTTCTGTCTCTATGTGTGCATGCAGCTGTGCACCAACAAGCTGTGCATCTGAAACATGAATCTTTACACACCAACCTGCATGCGCACGCACAACCACATGGCCACAGCCTACAACTGGGACAGCCGACAGCAGTAGTAGGGTCATGTGCATTTATATAGTCTCATCTGTTCTTTCGCCGCCTGAACTCTCTTGGCAATGCTGAGTTTGAGCACCTTTCATCTGCGATGGTACCCACACTGTCCTGGTATCTATCTTGCTTTTACGTGCACAATATTGGGTAAAAACGTGTTGAGATGCTACCCACACATGCGTTTTAGGCTGCGTTTAGAAGTGTGTTTATGGGAATGTTCAACCATTCCTCCAGGAAAGCATTTGTGAGGTCAGGCACTGATGGTGGACGAGATGGCCTGGCTCACAGTCCACTGTAATTCATCACAAAGGTGTTCAGTCAGGTTGAGGTCGGGGCTCCGTGCTGGCCATTCAAGTTCCTCTGCACCCACCCCTGAACTGGATTCACGGATTTGGAAAGTCCAATACCTTTCCTTTTCCTTTTGATTTGTTATTGGATAATGCTGACGTCACTTTTACAAATACAAATGGCAGCAGTGGGTATGTGAACTTTACTAAACCTTATAGTATAAATAAATGTATGACAGGTATCCTGCTGCTTTAGCTGGATTTCATTTTTATTAATGATAAAAACATATCCACCCTTCCTTTTTAATTACTATTGACATATATCCATATGAGAGCTAATATGCCCACTTGTGTGTCTAATTGCAATTGCTGAGGCCAACTCTTAACCCTCCCATGTCTTAATGTTTAGCACATATCCTACTGTGAAGCTCACAGGTGTGTGTCTCTGAAGCCTCGTCCCAAACTGTTTTGAATTTGAAACCGCTTCCCTGCCCTTCTCACCTTCTCACAACTCTGTCCACGTTCCTCTGAATTCTCAGAGAGCGTCTGACTCAACATTAAACTGTAGGCTGGTAAATAGGACAACATCATTATCTGTTCACTCTCTATCCATCATTTAATGGACTGATATTAGGCAGTTAGTGGTTTATTGTATATGTAAAGATTGTAGTGGTGTTGAATTGTGCAGCCTGTTTTGAGGTGCCGGTACTGTGGACGCGACTGTGATGGATGCGTTTCTTCTTGTTAAACATTTTCTTTTTGCCTCGGGCAGTACTTCTGAATTTTCCAAATGATGGACAATGAGTACCATAATAATGTGGCTTTAAACATTGTGGAACTGTAACCTGAAGCTAGCTGGCTATAGAAAACAGATGAATGAATTAAAGTGTAGAAAAGCCACTTCAAAGAATACCAGAAAAAAAGATGTTACAAAAACAATTGTAAATGAAACTAGAAAAGGCATTTCCTGAAGAAAATGCACTGTTAATGCTAAACTGCAGAATGATGTTGGCTGAAATTGGCTT
>JAUMHF010000024.1:15305703-15326656 GCA_032359275.1 Microctenopoma steveboyesi
ATGGTTTTAATAGCTGAAAGTATGCTGAAGTAGTAGAACGCCGAAAAACGTACGGAATAACCAGAATAATAAAGAAATGGAAAACAATACTGTGAATGCTGAATGCACAGTTTTTCTGGACTCCCCCTAACTGAAAAAACCAGATGCCTGAGACACAAAATGAACACAAAAACACACCAACGTAATATGAAGCAAAAAAACTTCATAGTAGACCCTGAAGATTTTCAGTTTACTGATCAGATGGAGAACACATAGTCCGAGTTGTATTCTCTGCAGCGCTGAAGGAAGCGTTTCAAAGTCTGGAAGGATACAGCCTGACACACTCTGGGAACTTTCAATTAAGAATATACCTTCTCTGCCACTTTCATGTTGACCATTCTTTTAAAAAATATGTTGCTTGGAAGTAATATTCTGATAGAAGCACTTGTGTTTAGTAAGAAATTCTCTTTACAACCTTTCACCTGCATTAAGCTTTTACACTTGCAGTCAGTGGGTCAGTATAATCTGCCAGTGGACCTCAAATGTGCTCCAAGTCTAATTTCTTTTAAAGGAGGCTTAAAAACATGTCTAAATCCTTTGGCTAGGACTTATCTCCCCATGTGTGTGGGTCTTTGAGCGTATGCCTTCATCAGAGGGCTATAGTGCAACATGCAACGTGCATTTCTATCTTTGTTTTCAGTTCTGGTTTCTTTGTTTGTGACATCAGCTTTAATAAGACTCTGTGGGATACAAATTCATAAACAGTCTTGCAGAAGCAGGTTTCAAAAATATTTTTTAAATTATATTTTTCAGTACGAGAGGACCCAAAATGTCCCGTCAGGAAAAATAGGTCTTGTGAGGAAGAAGTTCAACAACAACATTCACTTTTTTGCATCTCTCACTGAAAAGTTGTATACTGTTGTCACATTTTCATCTCTTCAGCTGTTCTTTCAGTTTTGACTGATTAATTATGGCTGACCCATGAGGCTAATTGCTTTCAACCTTCTCCAGGTCTCCTACTTACAGAGAGTTTTCTTCTTTTTGCATGTTCCCCTTTTCACTTTCTGATAGAAACTGTTGGGCTGCTGCATTTTCTGTATTGTCCTTTCAAGATACTTCCTTTCCTCCTCCATCATACTGACAACTCCACATACACACTCTTCTCTGCCTTTTTTTCTACTTTGTGTTTCTTTAACACTCATGGGTTTTCCTCGGCTACCCTTCTCTTCAGGCAATAGGCACCATTTATCATTATCTGTGATCACGTCCCCCATCTTCTTTAACTGCCTTAAACTAAACTGCGCTATCTCATCATCTTGTCTCACTTCTCTCTCACCTTCCTCTTCTCATCTTCTTTCATTCCCACTGTCAGTGCCACAACAGGATCATTACACACTGTGTGTGCGTGTATGTGTGTGTGTGTGTTTTCGTATCTATCTGTCTATCTGTCTGGTATCACCATGGTGACAGATTTTGGTACTATCTGTCTCTGCATTGTATATCTTGGCAGCAGTCCCGGTGCTGCATCTACGTGTCCCAGTTCAGAGGCCACCTGGCTCCAACGTCACTGCTCCATGCTGACCCTGCCAGCTCACATATGGAGCACACATATGGGCGTCATCTATAAGAAATAGATGGCCTGAGGGAGCCACAGTCCCTCCAGTTAAACAAACGCAGCTCACAGAAGCCTGGATCCTGCAAAAATGCTGGAGGACATGAAGTGACGTTTCCGTTTGTATGTTTCGAGAGAAGGAACAACTGAGGTCTGGCTGAAGAACAAGGATTTATTGCAACATGTACAAATAATCTGCACTAGAAAAGCTTTTCTACAACTATCTGCTTATAATTAAATGTCAGTTTACTGGTTATTAATGCTAACCACAGGACTTTAAATTTAGTATTATTGTAAATATTGCACAAAGAAATATCATCTTGCTGTTTTGTTGTATTATGTGAGCTAACAATGTTGGTATTTGAGAGCCTATATAAATCTATTCTGCTATTTAGGTTTCAGATAAACATACATGAACATACATGAATGAAGCATGAACTATCTGGTTTTTATATGAGAAGGTTTCGAGAGATTTTCAAGAGACAGTGCAGGTTCTGCAAGTTGGTACAGACAGCGCTGTGACTCACAGTACAAGTAATCATAAAATGTACGGTAATAAATATCAGTACATGTGATGTGATTAATAATCATGAACAATGGATAAAAAGCTTTATAAAACCAGTTTATTGTCTCATCTCTCGTCTCATTTCTCATCTGAAAAACAGTAAAATTGCAGTAAAAAAAACAGTAAAAAGCTTAAGACATTGTGTGAAAGGAAGCCGCGCCAGTGAGTAAAGGTTAATTGATGGAAAAATTGTATAATGTTCCTTATAAACAAATAAATAAGTTTTATATTTTCTTTCATTCATTCAATGTTTTTTATTTTGTATTTATCTTGTTTTCAGACCTTGTCAGGAAATACAATTATGGTTTAGATCATTTGACAAGGATTCACAAGTTGTGAAAGTATACTGTATTTAAGAATATAGTAGACAGAAAAATGGTGCCTAGTGGTTACAAATATAAAGAAACACACAACAAAATAGAACATTATAGCAAAACTTATGTGGATAAAAAAGACAAATTAAAATTAGCATTGAAATTATTCCACCCTAAACTTGATTCGAAAGGTCATCCCAGGGATTTTACTTTTGTAACTACAAATATTGTGAGAGGAAAAAGATTTTTTGCTGACCAATTTTGAATGCTGTTCAGTTTTGGGTGTATTTTTGTACCATTCTCGGCAGCTGTTGGTTTCATTTCTGTAGGTTATGAAAATCAAGTAGCAGATTGTCGAAACTGAGTTTGACCTCCTGAGTTTGGCTGAAAATTAGTCAACATAACATTTCTTTATGTAATGCCATTAAAGTACAGACGGACTTGAACTGTGCATTGTCGTACCTTCTGACAATAACATGACAAAAGGAAGATATGTTGAATATGATTCTAATTAAAAACATCATTAAAGATGGCAAAACATTTCCCAGTGGTTAAATAGACTACTCACAAACAGCACTCTACTACTGTGCAACGTTAGCACAGTGGTGACACTGTCTTACATTCATCACAATGTGCACTCGCATTTCCTGCCCGTATTTGATTGACCAACTAATATGTTGCAGAGGAGAGGAGCATAAGTCACCTTTTCTGTCAGGTGATTCTGCATTCTTATGCCAGAACCCTCTGTGCTAGCTTTGACAGGAGCACAGGGGGAAATATGTAAACAGTGACGCCAGTTTCACGGCTGTTGGCTACATGGACACATTGCTTAAAAGCAAACATGTTGCAGCTTATTACTACACGTGCATGACCTATGGTGGGGGTACGGTCAGAAAGTAAAGGCAATTTGAGGCTCTGGTTAGACCCTGGCACTTGCTAATGTGCGCCTGTTGCACAAAACTGACTTTCTGCGCTGCACTGCACACGCAACGACTGTGCATGAACCCGGCAAGTAAACTGGATGCTGGCTCAAGTTTTCAGGACACTGGGCAGTGAATCATTTTGGCATCACTGCGAATTCTGGACGCACAGTTGCCCAAAAAGCATTTGTATCCCCCATAATCGTTACAAAAGGAGCACCTCTAAAATGCAGAATACTACTGGAGGAGGTCACCAACTAATGCATAGTCTGTAGGTTCTAAAAGTAGA
Organism: Microctenopoma steveboyesi; assembly: GCA_032359275.1. Lineage (NCBI taxonomy): Eukaryota > Metazoa > Chordata > Actinopteri > Anabantiformes > Anabantidae > Microctenopoma > Microctenopoma steveboyesi. Next base: position 15,309,383 of record JAUMHF010000024.1, read on the forward strand.
AGCTTAAAGGTCATCTTGGTCATTTTCAGGTCTGGAATTCAGAAGAATGAGGATATTATGTGAGAGGAACTGAGAAACTTTCATTGCGATGAATGGGTTGGGGATCCAGTTCTCATAATGAACCCATGTCCGTTGTCCACTCTAGATACCATCTGCAATCTCGCTGCAACATCGCCTTTATTTTCACCTACTCACGTGTCATTTTTAATATTAATGCAAAAAAGCACAAATTCTCAGGGCAGATGTTAGAAATTAAGCGGGTAGGTTAGGCCCTTATCTGCCCTCTAGTGGACATAGTTTTGAATCATTGCACAAAATTATATTCCAAATGTTTTCATATATTGTGTCCAACAATAAAGTTTTTCTTCTTTTTTAATTTTATTTTCCACATTAATCTTTACTGTTCGGTGCGTCTTTAAACTTTTTAGATCACTGATACACTTTTCACCTACATATGACAGTGCAGCATTATTTTCTGGTGATGCAAAAATCCCCAGTATGGCCCTTTAAAGTGTTAGAACTAATCCCAGGAAAGAGGCCGCCACTGGCGCATACACGGGACCAAACTAACCAACTCATCCCCACCACACAGGGATAAGACCGTCGCGTCCTAATTTGCTTCCAAGTTGAGGCTGCCTACTTGTGTGATGCCCTGCAGCCAAGCGCCTGCTTTGGATAGAAAGTCGGGAAACGGGCCTTTTTATTTGCCCTCGGGCCCTCTCGGCCAAACACGTCAGCGTTTGCGCTTTCCTATCGCGCTGAGGTCAACTGGAAACACACTGAGCGGCATCTCTCTGCGCGGAGCTACCGTCGCTGAAATCCGTCTGTAGGCTGCGAGACAGACAGCGCCGACTCCCCCACCTCTGCCTCCCCGCTCCCTCCCTCCCTCCCTCCCTCCGTGCGGCGGCGGAGTCCGCCTGTAGTCCGTATCCGGGTTGCACGTGGCAGCGGGGAGCGTGGCGCTGCAGCCGAGCGAACTCGTTACCCAGAAGCCACCGCGGCGCCTCAACTTACAGAACTGGCTTCTTGGGCTTCGGGAGTGTTACCCATTTAAACAAACAGTGCTGAAGATGGCGGAGAGTTAATGGTGTAAAGAAGAAATTATCGACGAGTAGAGAGACGCGTCCGCGAGGTAAGCCCCAGCTACGTGTTTGTCAACGATCAGACAATTTTAAGCCTACTTTGCATTTGGGAAACATTTCGCTAGAAGGACGGAAATGTACTGACTTGGGTTCCCAGCGGCGGTGCACATACAATATGGGCATCGCTACGGAGCGGAGGGCACAGTGCATGGACATTTAGTAAATGACAGCAAAGATTTATGAACCTGTTCGTGCCGGGGGTCAAGTGCATGCTAGGCGTCCTATCTGCTCGCCAGCCCGTGCTGCAAAATGACCAGCGCTGTGTCAGGTTGGAGAACTTGGCGATCACGCAGGCTGGCCAGTTTACGCACAAGCTGGTGGGTCGCAGAAGTGCTTCCAACAAGAAACAGTCCTCCGGGAAGTTTGGGCACATCACACACACAAACGCGCAGGATGATGGTAAACTCATTCCAGCTGGTTGCTACTGTCTGTCGGTAGTTGGTAGAAAGCTGCACAACACCTGAACCAGGCGACGTCTCAACACGAGGGGGTTTGGACCGAAATGTTTGTTGATGACGAGCATGCACATGCGATCAGCGGTGCACGAAATGCGTCCTGCTTGACAGAGGTTACTGCTGTAGCTGGGTGGCTTCGGTGAAAGGCACACGATGCTGTCTCTGTGTCTCTGTCAGTGCTCCTGCCTGCCTGCCTGCCTGCCCGCTTCCCGAGCGCTGAGCGACAAAAAGTGCACTGACCACTGTGGATCTCCAGCGGGGACATGCGTTGCCTGTAAAAGTGTTGAGAGGAAGAGCAAATGGTCGCAGCTTGTGTTTTATTTTCCTGTTAATTCTCCTTCCTATCCCCTCCAGTCATCTGCTTCATTCTCAGTAACGTGTCTCACTGTACATCTGCAGGGGGCAGCAACGTGGCCCTGTGCACGCACTGTCCTGTAACCCTGAACGCCATCCAGTGTGTGCGCGTGTGTGTGTGTGTGTGTTTGTGTACACACACATTGAAAAGCACTATGTCCTTGAGCGTGACACCAGAGCCCTGCTACAGTCCCTGCTGAGTAATAGCAGTCTACTCTTCAGTGTGTGTAAACAGGCGAGTGGAGGGGATGCAGATGGTGTTATTTTAAGTGTGGACAGGTGAGGGACGTGAGCCTCAGTTCCTTATATTATTTAAGGTTAGCTTCATTTACAGCTCTGTTTTCTTAGGATTAGTTCTGCTGTTGGTGTTTGGTCCTAGAAATAGTGGAATCTCGAAAACTGTCGGTGACAGTTTCCCAGAATTCAACAACTTAAAATGTTTTGTCTTGTCCAAAAACCCAGAGGTGATCAGCAGACTATCACTCAGAGAATGTGTCATGTTTCAAACCATGAACCACTTATCAAAGCTGTCTGTGATTAATCTTCTCTGGATCAGTTAATTGTTTGAGAGACTCTTTCTGTTCTGTGGGTGCGCTGTGTTGTCTGTTGCCTAAGTGGAGGGGTGTGGCAGCAGGGAGCCCTCGTCTTGTTCCACGGCACCCCTCTCCTGACAGATTTACTGACCACTCTGAGCACACGTGCAGAGACACACACACACACACACACACACACACACTCATGTCTGCAATCCACGCATGAGGAATTGAAGAGAACATGGGTTAGGAGGGGTGCGGGCGAGCTGCTCGCACCCATGAGGGCTCTTTGCTAAGCGGATGGTGGGATGAATACGTGAACGACGAGCAGGGTGACAGTGATGCATGGTGTTTGCTGAATGAGGGAAAAAAGAGGGACAGAGGTTAGCAGGAGATGCTGGTGACTGGGTCAGGCGCTGGGGGCAGGGCTCATGAGGCTGAGCAGGGAGGGATCAGGACCTCACGCACCAGCCAGGGGGCATGGGAAGCTGTGTGTTCGTGTGTGTGTGGCAGAATGAGGGAGAGCTGTGTGTATGGGAAGGGGAGGGGTTCAGGTGGAGCCTGCTGGAATCCTACCTGGCGTTGTTGTCTTTGTGTCCTTCCTGGTCTTTTGTCTTGATCTTGATCTTGTCTTCTCATGTCTGCTCGACTGTTTCTTTCTGATTTCTCACCTCTCTTGTGGATTACAGAAGTTTTTTCTGTCTCAAATCGTCCACATTCTTTGCCGTGCTCGTTCTCTCCCGCCCGTTCTCTCTGTGGGATCTCTGGCCGTCTGCTGTCTCCCCCAGCTGCAGCGTGCAGAGCCGTGCTGTTGTTCTGTTGTTGTTGGGCCCGTCTCCCATGTGTCAGGATGTGTTAAACAAGAATGAATCTTCACAGCGCACAGTGATTTCACTTTGTGGAGGAGGGGTTACTTTTTAAAATCTCACCCCTTTTTGTCCTCCTATCTTTAACTCTGGCATCTCCTGTCCAGTGGTGAATACCTGATGCAGTGTTGGATCGTAGAGTCGAAGTGATCAAGTCATTAATTGATTCTTCAACCAACATAAAATACGAAAAAGTAATAATATTCATGAATTGTTTGTGAAAGATAGTAACACTAACCTCTCCCTTTCAGCCTCTCATTTCAGTACATTTTCTTGTTTCCTTACACATCTCTTGTAATAAAGTCAATATCTTTTGGCTGTTGGACAAAACAATATTTGGACTGGACGTTTGTGAAGGCTATTTTCACATGTTATAGACACACAATTGGTCAGTTAAACCTTAAAGTAAAGAGTAGCCAGTCATCATAATTAGTTGTGTCTACAGAAATTATAAATACTTATTTTTTAAACCAGAAAGTAAACATCACTTTCATTTATTCCCATAAGCACAATTACATGACTCACAATTAGAACATAGCTCCTGGTTCAATCATCAAGTTTTAAAATAAGTTTTTTTTGTTAACTTATGATTGAAAATAGTTGTCAGAGAACACCGGGGTGTGATACACGGCCCTACACTAACAGTATTTATATCACTGTCTCAGGCCCATACAAACGTACATGGGAAATAAAACACAAGAAGCGAATTCTGTGAATGTGTTTTTCATATGTTGCACCTTTTGCCAACTTGTATGCCCTCGTGTCTGAGCAAGAAACTAGCATTCATGCCTGCAAAGTTACCAGGAGCCCTATTTTGCTGCTCTTCTGATAACGACACTGGATTTAGTATGTGCCGACTTCAGCTTTTATTGTACAGTTAACAGTTAGAAACCAGAAATACTACCCACATCCTGTTAAAGAAAACATCTTGGATGCTTCAGAGACTCATAAGGCCGCCCTCCACTTAACTATCAATAAAAGTCCTTCACAGCGAGCCACTGAAAATTCAATTTATTTAACATTAGAGATGCAAATTCATCAGTAAGTGTTAAATCGTGTTTCTTACTCGATTCATTTGACATGTACACCTATGAGCGCATAAGTACCGTCATGGGTGTTATACAAAAGGAAAAAAAAAGTGTTCTCTCAGTAATGCCACCTGTAAATTTCCTTTCTTAATTCTCTATGTACTGCTGATCAGTCAGTGCAGCAGTTTGTGAGGTGCGCTGTTGTGCTGAGAGTAGAAGTCAGTTGTCTGGTGGTTGTGCAGGAAGTTGACGTGCGTTCATGAGTCACGATACAGGAAGAATTGGTGGTGTAATCTCTCCCCGTCTGCAGTATTGGAGATTATTTTCACAAGGCGTTTCACAATAAAGTGAAAACAATGCTAATGAATAATGAAAAATACATGAACTAGATAAATGGTATAAATTCAGCTTTAAGTTAAGGTGAGCGAATAATTAAACAAATCAGTTGTTTGCATTTGATATGTGTCGGACTATTCTCTGACTGCTGTGAGGCGTTAATGAGTTGAGCTTTGACGAAGGAATTGAGTCTGAAACTCTAATTTCACTAATAGTTTTTTAAGAGTAATCCAGCCAAGCCCCTCAAAAATAGGAGTTTATTCCACTTCCTGGCAGTGTCTGCTACACATGAACAAAGATGGTGACAAGAAATAATCTGGTCTTCTTCGCTGTGGGTGAAGGTTACTACACATCTACACAGCCTGACCTGCGCTGCAAAACAAATAGTCATTGTGAGTTTTTAAAACAATTAAATGACGGTAAAAAAGGTGAAAGTGATGAGAAAATAATTATGAAGACTAATGGAAATGATAAAAACTATATTTCTCCTTTGAATGACAACTTCATTTTCTGTCCCCGTCTTTGTTTATGTGGTCACAGAATCGTGAAACAAGAGAGAAAAGAAAACATTTTCCAGACAGTAAGAAGAGTCTGTGACAGAAATGAAATGTGGCTGGGTCATATTTTCCTATAATGTCAAATTAATATCTTATTGAGAGGGATATTGAGAATTTATTGTGACTTAGATGAATTTTGTTATATCTCAGTAACACTATATTCTATATTTAACTTTTTCTCCTCACTAATTTAGAAGCAAAGCAGCGACACTTCTGTGGACAGCCACACAGTCGGGAAGAATGGAGGACGCTGACTAAAAGCGTAAATAAGCAGTCTCGGCATGGATTGGCATATTTATTGGTTTATGCTGTTTAAGGAAACTGGCAGAAATATGAAGTGAAACATTCCGTGAGATAAATGCCACTAAAAATTAAAACCTATCATTACGTTTTGGTTAAATGGAAGTTGCACTTTGAGTTGGCGTGTACAGTAGTTCTCCAAAGAAAGACCACATGTGAAAGCGAGATCTGCGACACCAAACATGCGTTGACGCAAGAGAACAGACACGTTTAGCTGGCCTTTGGGCTGCTTACACGAGACAGTTATTATTCATTCACATGACGTGGGGAGCCTGTAAGACAAATCTCACTGCTTTAGTGTAGATTAAAACCAGAGCTTTCAGAAAGCCTGAATTTCAGTTCCCTGAAAATAGTTCCCTGTTTACGTTTGAGGATTTGTGTGGGAGACATTGGATTTTATTTATTTTTTAAAACAAGTCAACTTTCTGCAACGTCGTCTGCATAGGTGCAGCGTTAAAGAGTATAAATGACTGCAGAAATGGTTCCAGTGTCCTGCCTGCGTCCAACACATGCCGAGTTTGATTGCGAGGGACGTGTAACAAGGGTCGCGTTGGCGCCAGGCACCTTTAAACCAAAAGCTGGTCAACAGATTACAGATTAAATGATCAATGTTTTGACATGCAGAACGAAATGTATGCGTCTTGCAATTTTCAGAAAATTGACTTTTATTGTTATGCACTAATGAGCTTTTGACCAAAAGATTGAAACAGTCAGTTGAGTTCAATTAGAATTAAAATGCCAAGAAAGCTATATTTCATTATTTTCAGAATGAATCTGGTCATTTGAGTTTTTATTGTCGCTCGACCTAGTCAGGCCTTTGTTCAAAACTGACACTCAGACTAAAAGCAATCACAGGTCATGTCCTTCAGCTCAAGAGTTCTGTCAGTCACTATTGCAATTTAAAATGTCAGGAAATCCTGCTGATGTTTTTTTTTTTTTTTCTTTTCATTTTAGTAGCAAAATGACTTTGGATTTCCAAAAACGTTTCAGGTGAAGTTGAGGAGCTGTCTGTGATAATGCATTAAATGAATATCAAGCAGAGCTGTGAGGATAAACTGATGAAGTAGAAGGAGAGAGAGAGAGAGAGAGAGAAAGGGATGAGCTGCGGCACTCTCACAGCAACCGTCGGCTGTGAATCCTCGGCTGCCGTTTCTTTTCTTTTCCCCGAATGCCTCAGTGTCCTCTGCTGCCTTCTGTTTCTGAGAGCTATTTCTTCTCTGAGAGGAATGTCAAGTGCCCATTTTGTTGGATTTCTCCCTGTTCTATGTTTTATTCTGAAACGTGCGCTTTACTCTTGATTTCAGTCCTTGTCTTTCCTCTGGTGTGTTTCTGTCCAGCAGTCTGCATCGTGGCTGAGATTTTATGTGTATGTTAACACTTATTATAGTCAGCTAATAAGTTTAGATATTAATATCAGCCATGCTTGATTTGTGCAGTCGTGGCTTTCTTTTGTGTGTGAACAGGGTCCGTGTGTGTGAGAGAGAGAGAGAGAGAGAGAGAGAGGGAGGGAGGAGGAGGAGGAGGAGGAGGAGGAGACGTGGAGAGTCGTTTTATTAACGCGGCGACTCCCGCTCAAATTCAGGGGGTGCTGTTGCATCCAGCTGTTACTGGTTGCGCGAGGCTTGGTTGCCATGGCAACACAGCCCTGCGCGCCTGCTCAAGGTCGTTCATCCAGTTCTGAACCGAGCAGCGTGCTGCACATAGGATGGTGCACAGAGAGAGGAAGAGACAATCAGAAGAACTACTTCAAAGTGACCAATCAAAAGCACTTCAGTGACGTTGTGGTCGGTGAACAACCCCCCCCCCCCCCCTCTAAAACAACCACACACACACACACACACAGACTTACTTTCTTCAATAAAGAAACAAACAAAAAAGAACCCCTGGCCTTGGGGCTTGCAGGTTCTTTTGCCAGCTGATAAAATATTTAGTTGGTCAGTGGGAGAGACAGGGATACAGTGGCAGGAGAAGAAGTGAGCTTCAGAGCCTGCCTTTGTGTTTTTTTTTCTCTAATGGTACATTGCTGTGAGGCTACCTGGGGCTTCTTCCACCCCCACCACCCCCCACCCCAACAGTCCACACACACAAAAAAAAAATCACAATACACTTTCAAAACAACCGCATCACAGATTATATTGCAAAATTGAGTCTGACTAAAATATTTGCCCAGTGCTGTACATGCATGACGTAAATACGTGGAACGAGCCATTGTTCTGTGCGATTCTACACACGCAGTGTTGCTTGGAGCTAAACACTAACATTAGAGTTCTCAAATCCACACGTCATGATGTCATAGCATGCTGAGCTCAGCTGGTAAGGAGTAAATGTAAAGATAAGCTGAAGCTCCTTTACAGGTTAGAGTCGTGAACAGGATCACCAGAGTCAGCGGGACTCGTTCTCCTGGTCACCGTGGCATTTACGTCTTTTTAAATAGTCACAGTGTTGGGATGAATAGAAAGTTTTTCCAAGTTTCAAAAGGCAGAGCCATAGCTTTTAAGGGAGCATATACAAGGTGAAAGGTGAGATTTACGATCTGGACACGAGAGTTGAAGTTGTTACTGATCAGCTGCTCTCAGGAATCTAATCCCAGTACATCTGCATTTTAATCATAAATATACTGTACTGCAGAACCACTGTATGTACTAGTATTATTTTACATTATTGAAATGTAAAATATCTATTCTTCACTTTAGTGCAGCTAAAGAGAAACTTTAGTCACAGCTCTGGAACTTTTTTCCTTGTTGGCTTTCAGTGTTTCAGTTTATTATGTGTAGTTTCAGTTGCTTGGTTTGTTGAAATGTGACATTAGTGGTCAACCTTTCAGAGTTCACCAACACATAATGCTTTTTCTCTTTTTCATAATAATTTAATAATTTTTAATAAATTAGACAAATGTGCTGACCTTGGTCAACTTCAATAAATTACGAAGGTATTTGGATTATTCTAAGGATGACCTGCAGGTAAACGCCTCATCAGTGCTGCTGTGAGGGACGCTACACGGTGGGCTCCTGCATATGGTGCACTCAAACTGCTGATCTCAAATATTATTTTATACAGTATAGGCTGCTGTTGTGTCTGCAGACATTTTTCAATAATCAACGGGCACGAGTACAGAAACCAGCCAATGCAGAATAATCAAAAATCAAAGATCGGTTTGATTAATCAGCTGACCTATTTATTGGTCAACCACTAGTCAAGTGAGAATTCGTCTCAAATATTGGGCTGTTTTTCTTTTTCGTTCTGTTGAAGTTTTCTGTCTTTTCGCGCTCTGTCTGGTGCACACAGAGTTCAGCAGAATTTTCACAAACCAATCCGTCACCATTTTCTGGGAGCAGTGAAGAAGTCCGTTGTTTTTTATGGTGTGACGTGACGGTGGAGGGCAGGCATGTGTGTCTCTGGCATTGTTTTAAGCAGAGTTAGCAAAACAGAATCTGTCACACTTTTGTGAGCGCGGAGCAGAGGAGCGCTGGGTTTTAGGGGGAGGAGACGGTAGTTTCACATTTCTGCTTGCTATAACGTACTAGATGCTTGTTAAAAGGTTTCTCAGAGATGTGTCTTTTTTGATACTTATTTTCTATTGTAAAAATCCAGTCCTCGTTTATATGTTGTAGAGCACACACACACACTCAGGTAAACATTTATGGAATAGGAGTTGAGGTAAATGTTACCAGCTGCAGCGCAACGAGCAAGTGGCTTCAACTCTGCCTGAACCCGGTTGTTACATGACCACCTCCTCAACTTAATTCACTCCTGTCCTGCCTTCCCCTTAGCCGCCACACCTCCGATATCACACAACCCCCACCACACGCACACACACACACACACAGCCATCTCTACCCACGAGTTCTTCTCTCCAGCGTAGCAGCAGCATCACTCATCTCAGTATAGTGGGAGAGCACTCCCCCACCTCATCACCTTGGTGTAAAACTGAGAACTGGCCGAGCAGGCTCTGCCTGATTGGCTGCCCCTTCGAGGTCACACTGTTGATGTGATGTCACTGACACTTTTTTATCTATATCTCCTCTCAAGCCCAGTTGCAACATACTGTACGCGACAGCACTGTAGCATAGAGCAATCACTTTTGTAGTGTTTGCCTAAACCAGACCTGGGCATTTTACGGGCCACATACGGCCCCTCGACCCTTCCTGTCCGGCCAACATGCGGTCGCTCACAAACAAGAAATGTAAATTAAGCTAGTTCACGCCTTGTACACGGTGATGCTTTTATTTTGAAAGTGTGTCTTCTTTTTATTATGTACGTGATTGTGTGAATGTTCATCGACAGACCCTCAAATTTTCAGAGTGCTAAATATTTTTTCCCAAAAGTCAAAGGAAAAGCTGTGCGCTGTGTGTCCTATATATGACTTTATGGAGCGCACTCTGCAACCAAATATGCATAAAAACAGAAGAAAGGTGAGCGTGAAAGAGAGCAGACAATGGCAGAAGCTTCTGACCAGCTCCGGTTTCTTACCACTTTTATGTACTTTTTAAATGTTAGTTTAGCATTTACCTTTGCTGCAGTTAGTGGCACTTCGGCTTAGTAGGTTACGTCACTGCCTTTAACCCATAAAACTAAGATGTGTTTAAGTACTATGACTGGTGTTTTTCAGTGTTCATGTGACATGGAGACACTCGGGCTCAGGCTGTAGTCAAACTGCTGAGTTTTCCAGTCTGCTGTGGATGGAGACTAAGCAGAGTTACTACCTTTACCCATCTCTTTCTGCCAAGCTAGGATGTGGAAAGAAGTCCTCGATGCATTGACATTAGCTTGGGCAGATGGAGTGTCTGTGGTTGAATCAGCTTCTCCTCTTTTACGCTGCACCCCTCTACTTTCTTTTTCTGTCTTCCTTCCTCGTAATAAAGCTGTTAGCCCTGTGAGCTCACAGTTGTAGTAAGTAAACAGGCAGGGACATCCGCATGTACTCTCCGTGTGAGGAAATGGGGCCAGAATTTAAATATTGATTTGATGCAATGTGAGACAAAGACTCTGGTTCCTCGTGTTTATCTTTTGGGGCCTTTTCTTTTATTTCTGTTTATGTGTTTTTAAGTGTTTTCCATAAAATCAGACCTCATCAAAAAAGCAAGGCTTCGCTTGTGTTAACGCTTGCTGTGGGTGCATGTTCTGTGCATATTCCTTTTTCAATTTAGCTTTAGTTGGCCGTGATGCCCAGGATGAAATATTATCTCCTGTTGGACGCAGCCACCCACTTAGGTAACCATCAGGTGAACAGCCTCTGCTCCAGTTTTCATTTCACCCAATACTTGTTAAAATCATTTAGACCAGCATTACATTCACTAGAGTCATGCAACTAGCATCGCTAAAAGTGTCAAACATTTTTTGTCTCCACATAAAATGTCTCCACTGTCCCCTATGTTTTCATCTGTTTGAGTTCCTCTCAGCTTTCTCGGCTTCCTATGTAAGTGCATGCATGCTGCTAAACTAGAAACGCTAACTTCCGTGTGTAGAGTAACATCTCGGTAGTTGTTTAAGGGAGGTGTGACCTGACATCATCAAGTACATCACTAACTTTGCTTGAACAGCGGCTTGAGAGTGCTGCACCGTAGAGCCTAGTAGAAATGTCTGCGCATTGAGAGGACATGCACTGTGCTTAGACAGACGGCGTGAAACTGGCCAAAAAAGCATGACTGAAGTCAAAGTACTAGGTTTATTTGCAAGACATGGATCGTCCTTACTCACATGTAGTTTATTTAGCTTTGTAAAACGCAGAACTTAACAAGCCACAACAAACACGGTCCAGTTTTACTTGAATGCTTAATTTTAAAGTAAATCAGATATTTCTTTTCTGTAAATATGTTGTTTCCCCAATGATATCCTTTTGTGAGCTAGTACAATAAGACTTTTACAAACACATCTTTAAAAGAAGAAATATAATATCTACTATTACAATACATCCAGTTATCAAGCATTACACTCCCCTTTAGCTAAAGATTGCACATATATATTCTTTGTATTTTAATAATATTTTTGTTTCAATGTAACAGTGCAGTTCCCAGTAAGACACAGCTGTTGATGCCATTTAAACACACAATATATAAATTTATATATAAACTATTTGTTTATAGTGATCTCATTTTGATACTTTATATGTTTTATTATTATTATAATCTTTTATATTTTATGTTAAGTACTTTGGTCAACAGGATGTTGTTTTTAAAGAGCTATATAAATAAATAAATTTGATTTGATTTATTAATTTGATTTGATTCATAATGTCAGAGTTCATGGTCAGTTTAAGTACTTTAGCTTGTATTGGTTTTAATGTCTTTTTCAATAAAGATTAACACCTAATCCTGATCATCTTAATAAACCCTATTGTTTATAGTATAAGTTTCATACAAGCATGTCTATGTATAGTGTCATCAACTTTTTGATTTGTTCCTTGAATATGACATTTTATAGATAACACCTCAAGCTCACTATTTTCTAACTTCAATCCATCAACACAATACTTGGCGTATCAAAAATCTAGTATAAATTATTAAATACATGTCTTTCATAAGTCAACAAATGTGTGCTGCAATCAAAGCAATATATAATCTAAGAAATATTAGATTGTGCAGTCTTTGTTTTCCATTTTCTGGTAGTGTTAAAATAAGTGATCCCAACTGGTTAGCTAGCAACATCATGCTAATGACTCCCCTCTCCTCTCTTCCTCTGTGGCCTCAATGCACTTAATTAGTTAAATATTAATTAATTCTAACTGACATCTGCATGTTTGCAGATATAATTATGTCAGATTTAACGTTTTCAGGGACTTGGGTAGGACGGGAGGCACTTGCTGCTATTCGATGCCACGGGAATGATGGAGGCTGTGTATGCTGAGTGTAGAGACAAAGAGACATTGTGAGAGTTGGGTACAACAGGTCAGAGTAAGGATATGGGAAAAGCTAAAATAAATACGGTGAAATGATAAAATATGTACTTTCTGGAACAGCCTGTGTTACAACACGTCTCGCACTGAACTCAACCTTCTATCTCCTGCATGTTGTTGTTGGCTCCTTCAATTTTGACACACGTGTACTACATCTTTGCTATAGACATAAAATATTTACGCTCATGGGTTATTACCGCAGTTAGTTTACATCCCCGTGCCAGGTCCTTTGCCGTCTCATAGCGACAGTGGGGGTACTCCAAAGGACAGAGAACCTAAAACTCCTGTTGGCGCTAAACACGACTTCAGAGAGTCTATCACAACATAAAAGTACTTAGTAATATGGAAAGGGGAATTAAAAAACCACGCCAGCTCTTGAAACGTGTAACATATAAGATCAAACAGAAAGTAGAACAAAAGGACTCCTGTTGGTTTTCTGGAACTGTTTATACCCAGCCTCCTGACTATGGAGAACTGTAAAGGGCACGTTGTACTGGCAGAATTTCAACCTCGACAGATTTATCTATCCATAAATATTTATAATCTGAATTAAAACACTGGCTTCTTACTGTCCTATTGTTTCAAATATTACTTATGTAAACAAATCATTTCCAGCAGCAAGAACCATAAATATCTTTTATTACTGTTTGGTGTCATACAGTTTGGGAGGGGTAGGCTCTAATCCAGTTTTGGCTGGGGTGGTGGTGGTGGTGGTGGTGACACCCTTTGTTTACACTCGAATCGCGTATTTTTTTCAAGCAGGATGAATTCCTGTTGCCACAAGAACTATCCTGTCTACTCCAAGGAAAGCAGCTCGGTCATCTTAATGTGATACTATGGAGGACGCACATACAGACGCAGCGGAAACACATGCATGCTGTATGTGTTGTGAAAACCATTTTTCTCTAATACATTGGTGACAGGTCTCCAGCAAAGACCTTGTGGAGAGTGTGTGTTGGCACAATCTCTCTCCCTATCTAAGCAGGGCTAAAAATAACCCCATCTCCACACTACACTTAGACAGAGGAAAGACGGGAGGGAGAATGCAGAGCGGCTGGAGGGAAGAAGAAGGTGGGGACGGCGGGATGAGAGGAAGGCAGAGTGAGAAAACAGCAATCAAAGCAAGAGAAAGGGGAGAGGAGACGGAGACGCGGAGGGAGAGCAGAGGTGGAGGCAGGAAAAGAAAACAAGCCATTAATAATTTACCTGGAGGATACTTCTAGTGCGACCTTTAGTTCTGGTCAGTGGTGTTATGCAGAGTGTTGTGTAGTGGGAGAGTCTTTCACATGAACTGACTGGTGTGGTGCCCACAGATGGCACTGAGGCCCAAAATAGCACTGGAATAAGATGAAACAGGTACCATTGAAAAGGTATGTGAGGGAGTGAGGACAATTTAAGTGAAACATCAGTGGGTTTGAATGAATGATAGTAATTCAGAGTTCAGTAAACAGTTAGTTAACCAATCATCTCACAAAATGATGTTTCCAGATCCATATTCCTGTCAGAAGTTGAGCCAGGTTTTGTTCTGTATTCTAGTCTGTAGACATAAAGGTGAAGACACTGATTATAGTTCATTACAGTTGTCTGTGTAAATAGTTGCCAGATAACTCTTTGTCAGTGTTCGTTTGTGGTGGAGCTCTGAACGTTTCCAGTTCTATAGCAGCAACGAATATGAGCTCCGAGTCGGTGACGTCTAACACGGCAGGAGAAACCAGATTTTTCCAGGTAGATTTCTCCCGGAGAACTCCGATTACTCTGCCATGTATACAAGTTACCAGCTTTCTAAACGGCTTTTCACAAGAGTGCACAAGCAGGATAAAGGATGCCGCCACTCGCCACTCTACTACCTTCACACGAGTGGCTGGATGAAAGAGGAGATCACTGCACGGAGCAATGCTGCCTCGCTTTTGAAGTCCACCCAAAGTTCAACTAAAACCAAAAACCAAAACCAACACAAAGTGCCGCTTTTCACTGTGTCTTCCTTTAATTCAGGCAGCTTGCATTGTGAAAAAACAGAGCGCTATGACTTTGTGTGTGCATCTCAGACTACTAACAAGAACCGCTGAACTGTTGCCGTGACATTATTCTTCACATAACCTCAACTGGCTCTATCTTTCTCAGCTTGTTTACTAGGAGCGCATAGGCTATCATAAATAAACAATATTGAATTTCTTCAGCCTTCCTCACTCAATAAAAATGCAAATAGGATAGAACAGTATAGGCAATTCATGCTTTCTGATGTAGCCAGGAGTTTCACAAGCTCTGTAAAATCTATTCTCTTCACTCTTTGAACAGTTTACTCTGCTACAGTGTTGACTGTGTGAAAAGTCAGCTTTTGTCTGCATTTCTTTACTTTCAGTGAAGTCATATTTTAATTTTTCTTTAGATTTCAGGACGTACACCTCTTCTTGTGAGGACCTCAAACGCTCAAATTACATGCGCGTACATGATTGGTTAGTGCGGCGCCTTGCCGGGTGATGTCATGTTGCGTTGAAGAAACTGCAAGTTGAACAAGATTCAAAGTTTTTCCTAAAACAAAGGTGCGTCAGAGACAGAGACCTCCCGTGGTGGCGGTCCCCGCTGCATTAAACACACTCCCCCATACAAATGTTTCTTCACGCAGAGTGAAAGTGTGTGAACGCAGCCCTGGGGATTCAGTTTGCTTCAAAGTGCTTGTGATGTGCGTGCGCGCACACACACACACACACACACACACACACATTTCCAGTGTTGGAATTGCTTAGAGCTGCATCCATTGTAACTTTCTCAAACATGCAATAATTGGCCGTCTCTAACAAGTCCTCGTTTGTCCTTGCTGATGTTTATTATTTACGTTTTAAATCTTCCGAAGCTTGAAGTGTCCTTTTGACACCTCGTTACTGAAACACATACATATGTTCAACTCTGTCTAGCAAGGACTCATTTGTGACTGCTCTGCATTTAACCTTTGTCCTGACACACTTCAGCTGCACAAAAGAACAGAAATATAGCCAGAGGAGTTCAGGGGAGGCGGCTCTTTGATTACTGTGCAGTGTGTGTTTGTTTCTAGGACTTTTGGAGTTTTTTATTTACCGGAAAAACAAGCATGGTTCTGGATGAGGGTTAGGGACATGTCTTCTCAGTTTGTTTCTCCTGCACAAAAGAAAAGCAGGGAAGAGAGTGTTGAGTTTTACTACCGCAGGGCAGTTGGGAGGTTTAGAGAATGGATGTTACAGTTGACATTGTAAAATCTTGTTTTAAACAGTCGATTTACTGTGTAACTTTGTACTCGAGGTCAATGCTGAGACAGGTTGTTACAGACCATTTTATTACAGCAGCTTAGCCAAATCAAGACTAGAATACTCAGCGTATTTGTGAATTTACAAGATTCTTTTATTGGTTCCCTAAGGTATTTAACAACCAGTAACAGCTGCACGTCAGCTTTAACTCACAGTTTTAAGACAAAGTTTGACTGAAGCTCACTATCGACTGAATGTAACACCGGCACAAAACAGCTGATAACCGAGAAAGACCGGAGGAGATGGATGAAGCACTTCTCAAAGAGAAAGAGGGAGATGTGAGGTGATCGGTCTACTCGAGACACTGGTTGAGATGCTCCACTGCTTGTTGCTTAGCTGTCAGAGGCACGGTCGTCCTGGCTGAGTTTGCATGAACATTTTTCTTTTAAAAAGTTTGATAATACGTTAGTCTGACCGCGGCAATGAAGTTCTTCATCATGTGTGACGCTGCAGCTCACTGATTTGTGTTTTCACTAGTTTTTTTCCACAACACTGAGGCTTAGTGATGTCAGGCTTCGTATTTACACATAACGCTTGGTAATAATTTACTTCTCACGTTGGTTATAGTTTGTTTTTTTTGATGGTAAGAACAAATATATGCACATAACTGACAGAAAGTCAGCTACAGGTGGAAGGTGGTCACATAACTCATCATGTCTGCCTTCCTCACTTCATCTGCTCACACTTGATTCACAGCTTGCTGCTCTGATGAAGATGTGTGCGCCTGCGTGCGCCTTATTATCGCAGTCAGGTGGATGGAGGAGGAGGAGGAGGAGGAGGAGGAGGAGGAGGAGGAGTAGGAGTAGGGTGGGGGCAATTGTGCAGTTGATGTAGGGAGAATAGAACAGCAGGGAGCTTCTTCGGTGACCGTAGCTGTTAATTAATCAAACACCCACATACACACAGAGACAGTGATGAAGAAGGCGAAAGTCTCTCTCTGACACACACACACACACACACACACACGCACGCGCGCACACAGCTTAGTCTCCCAACTAGAGCCCAACTGAAGCCATTCTGCTCGCCGTCGCCAGCCATGCTGTTGACTCTCTGCTCGCTCTATTTGCAGACCTGCCCCTCCCCTCTCTGATGCTATGATCTAACTGCAGCCTCCTCCCCCTTCACAGACACACACTTAAGGTACAATCAGTCCAAAAGCTGCCTGTTGAAATCGACTCGTGTGCTGTGGTTGAAGGCAGGAGAGGAAAAACGCAACCTTCGGGAGCTAGCGCGGCTAACGACAGCAGACCACCACAAGTTGGAAGTGAAAACAAAGATTCCAGTAACCTTGTCACTAACTCACTACGGCCACCAACATCCACAAACAGCATCCTGCCTCCAGCAATATAAGCAATCATTCTTCTCTGAATTAGAGAGGTCAGTCCCTCCGTCTCCCAAACTGCCTGAGCACTGGGGAACCCTGTGATTTCACACTCAGTCACACTGTGTGTGTGTGTGTGTGTGTGTGTGTGTGTGTGTGTGTGTTGCTGTGATTCCTATAATTGTGAGTGGGATGTGCGTTTAGGTCTTACT
>JAUMHF010000024.1:15338422-15408972 GCA_032359275.1 Microctenopoma steveboyesi
AAGAAGTACACAAAAACAAACAACATATAGCGCACCAAATCACCAGGGCGGCCGGACTTGGCGCCATCTTGAAACCTTGATATCGAAGCACAGCTCTCATAGCGGACATTTTTATTGTGTACCGAAACACAATAGTAGTGAAATAGTGCCGCTCCATAACTCTGTTGAGGTTAATATGAAAATCACAAAATACTTATTAATATTTTCTTTTAAGATAATGAAACTTAAATTATTATTATTATTATTGTTGTTGTTGAGTCAAGGTTAATTGTAATGACATTCAGACATTAATGTATATAAAATCCAGTATGACCAAACAGAAAGTACTGTACATGCATTGTTGAAACTGCTCTGACTGAAACTGTAAGAAACATTTATAAAAGAGACCCCTGTGTATAGATGACGGCAGTTTTTCATATTCCATGTGCAGAAAGCACGTGACATAAACTTTTTGATTCGGCTGGAGGAAGCATTTGAATTGACCCTGAGGGCATCACAAATATCTCCAGAAGATTTCATGCAAAACTTGTGCTTTTGAGTCACTTATGAAATATTGATTACTGGGATATTCTCTCAGGCAGTGTGTAAATATAGGTCCACCAATCTTATAAGTGCGCCTCTGTCCTGTCGTTGGTGAGCTAACCTAGGGTTGGATTGCATGCTTTCTAGTTTATGAGGTGAGCCCATTCCTCTGGTTTTGTCGTAAAGCTGTGAAGTCTGTGGTTCAGTGCTCCCACTGGGCTTCAGGGTCACTGGCAGGCTGCTGTCCTGCACAAGACCTGAGGCCTGCAGGTCATGTCACAGCAGTGTTGACCTGAGGTATTCTCCCTTCACATCCATGTAATGACCCAGAAAATATGTGTGTCACCTGTCAGTGTGAAGGTGGTGACCCCCTGAACTCCCTCAGGTCAAGATCAGGGTTGAGAACCAGGTCAAACTTCAGACTGCTCAGTGTGAAACTGTTCTTCTCAGTAGGACAGTATCAGACAATTATTCGTGACTAGAAGTTAAACCGTTTGTCCATCTCTTATTTGTTTCTTTGGCTTTGGAGCCATCCTGCTTCTCTATGTTTCTTCTGACTTTATTATCCAATATATGATTTAGTCTATAGTCTTAAACAAACACAGTCAAAATGCTGCGTGGCCTGGAAGGTGTCCTGTGAGTCAACTATGTTTCCTGTATGTACATGAAGATTATGAAGCGATAATGAACATTACTAAAGACTGGTTATGCTTGAAAGTAAATAATGTATACAGTGTTAGCCAGTCATGTCAGAATGTAAAAATGTTAATTGCAGCTCAAGCTGTGAATAAATCATGATGTACATGAAGCGTGGGACCTATACGTCCACTGAAACGTCTGCTGTACTGGACTAACAGCAGACAAAACAAATAGAAACGTATTTTACCTTCACGCCTTAACAGCCTCTACCAGCGGATGATTCAGGGGCTTTTGGGTTAACTAGTATTTTAATATTCATGTTTGTGTTTGGTGATGTGGGGGTGGGTATTTATTCAAGTGTAAATATAAAGTATAATATATATTTTTACCTCCTCTATTCATGTCTTTAGTTGTTTTTAACCCATATGTTTGTTGTTCTTTTACTTGGATTGACGTGCATTAGCCCTGGACCGTCAACTTTTGGCGCTCTCTCACATCTACTGCATCGTAGTGTCTCTCCTTTTAAAATGCCATCTACGCCCATCTCACTTAGCGCCATCACCTTCTTCCTTTTTTCTCTCTACGAGTCTCGTTCCCGCTGCCCCCTGCTGCTGTATTGTACCCACCACAGCCCTGCTGCCTCCCTGCCACCAGGCCCCACTGCCTGTGGCGTGTAATTGACTTTCTCTCTCCACTGAAAAAGCGGGCGGCCTGCGCCAGGCTGGAGGTGACCCATTTCCCTGGGGCATTCTGCAGTCTCCTAATCAACCATTCTCTGGGGCAGCCTCATTCACTCCACAATTAGAGCAACTCCCCCTTTGAGAACTCCATCAATAGGCTGGCTGGCAGGCGGGCGGGCTTCATCAGCGTAGTTTCACTCAAACACTTTGCTTTGACTCTTCAAGATCTGAAACCTCTGACTCCGTTCCTCCCCTCAAATTTCACCACCTCTGCTCGTTGTTTTCCCCGCGGTGGGTTTCATCAGACTGCACCGAGTGGGGGTTTTGTCTATCGCCGAGCGGCAGACAGGTCAGGTAGACAGGTACGCGGAGAGACGGACACGAGGAGAGGCAAGAGGAGATGCAGGTAGGCAATCAGACAAAGGCAACGAGGCAGTCAGACAGACAGTCAGATGGGAGGGACTCAAGGGAGGGATTAAAAGAGAAATCTGAAAAAAGGAGGGATTGAGCAAGAGGATCGGTGCGTCTTCAGAGCATCTCTTGGTTTTAGAAGAAGATTCGTGCGTATTCCCTGTTGTTTTCCTGCAAAAGGAATACACTTGTGTTTTACCTGGTCTTGAAGACGTGCATGAAAGCAGCCCTCGTATTGATTCCGCCTCAATCAGAAGATGTATTTAGCGCTTGTTTTAGGCAGATATGATCTTGTTGGGAACCGAGACTGCACATCTGAAGATTAGAACATTCTCTGTCCAAGGAAAACACACACACACACACACACACAAACCCAATCACTCTGTTTCATGGACTACTCTGATCCCACAAGAGGGATCCTGAGATGATGGTGCGTGATGATTAAATAACAGGCCTGCATCTCTCTCCTGTCGTGGGCCTGATTTGCTATGCAGGGAAGGCAGTGCTCTGGTCAGAGGATAACCATGTAATCAATGGAATGAAAAAGCTGTCCTGGCTGTGAAGGTTAAGAGGGTTACTGGAGGCTTTCGGCCCACTCTCTGTGCACCACACATGCATTCACAATGCACACGAGACAGACGGTCTGAATGTTCCGTCTCCTGCTCTGATTCCTCCTCCTCTCACCTGTTCTCCTTGCCTCTTGTGTTTCTCTCCCTCCCTCCCACTTGCCTCCGCCTCTTTTCGCTCTGATTCCCCCCCTCTTTATTTTTTCTTCCTCTGCATTTTCTCTTTATATCCTCCGTCTCCCACTATATTTGTGCTCTCTCTCCCCTTCATTTACTTTCCTCTCATCCTTTCCTCTCGCCATCCCCTTTTCCCTGCCTCCCTCCCTCCCACCTACCTTTCCCCAGTGTTGGCTGCTGTCACTGTGGCAAAGAAAGTGACCAATCAGAGCTCACTTCACCATGCAAGCTTCTCCCTCCCTTCCATATTTCTTCCATTCCTTCCCTCTATTCCCTTCTCCGTCTCCTCCTCCCGCTCTTCTTCGCCTTCCTTTCGTCCCATCTTCTCTCAGCTCATTTCCTGGAGACAAAATGTGACGCTTTACGGGAGACAGACGGCTGTCTAACGGGGTTAGCTGTGCAGCGTGGCTTATCATGAGAGACACTGCTAATCCTGGGTGTCTGTGACTGTACCATATGAGCTGGTGAACTCGTACATGCACAGGCCCACTCACGCAGGCAAACACAACCACACATGCTTACTCATATTCTCCAAAGAAGAAGAGGAGGAGGAGGCAGACGAGACATGTTGATGTTTGTCAGTCTAAGCCAGTAGAATATGATTTGCATGATATAAGCATATTTTACCCCGCTGTGTGCTGCATTTTTGCCCTGTGACCACTTTACAGCCTGCCACTATACTGGTTCCCATGTTTTCTTCCCTTTACGGTTTACCTTAGCATAAGAGGCTAACGGGGAATATATAATAGCCTTTCCGTTTGTATTGATGTCTTATTTATGTTGGTTTATGTTTGTGTTGTGCTCCTTCTCCTTCAGGTGCTGATATGTGTACACGATGAGTGGATTGGGGGAGAATTCCATGGAGCCTCTGAGCTCGGAATCTCGGAAACGCAAGCTCTCCACTTGCGACACGCCTGGTCTGGGGTGAGTGTGTCTGATCAGCACAGGAGAGGGCAAATACAGGAATGTGGGCTACTGGGTCAGTGGTTTCTGTAGCTCGGGTTATGTGGTTCTTTTTGTCGATGTATGCTGTTATGAGTAAAAACCCAATATATAAGACATATCTTATAGTTTAAAACCTTTTGTAATAAGTAAATAAAATATAATATAATACACTTTAAGTAGATAGTTTAACCTCAGTCAGGTCATAAAAAATGCAGTGAAACATAAACACAACATAAATAGGCTCAGTCTAAATGAACATTATGTCATGAGAAAACAAACACATTACCTCTAATGCTCAGAGTTGGATCAGAACATTTATATCACTCTCATATATGCATGAGAACGGTATATGAAGCTTGTGCCAGTAGCCTGTTAGCTTAGCTTACAGTTAGCTTAGCTACATGGCTACTGGTTTACCATAGAAATTGAATAGAGTTCATTTCGATCTGTTGAAAGTACATAATCTGCTTTTCCACCTTAGAAAACACCTCTTTGGTCATCATGCCAAACAGAGAATCCAACAATACGCGAGCCATGAAATACTTGAGAATAATCTTGATTCTTTTATTGGCCTGATTGTTTGTAGTACTCTTAAAAAAAACACCTTTACTTTAGGAAATCATTCTTTACTTTGCTTGACAGACGCTTTTATCCAAAGCGACTTACAGGGAGCTAGCGCTGGGTGTCTGGCTCAAGGACACACCTGGTGGGGGAAGGAGGAGGAGTCAGACAGGGCTTCAAACCTGCGACCTTCTGCGTCCCAGTCTGACGGTTAATCCATTGAGCTACCAGGCTGCTTAACACCTACAACTAGTGGCTTGATGTAGTAATTTCAGAGCGACGCAGACACTTGAGCATAATCATGCTCAAGCTGCAACAGGACACTAAGATATGGACTAAACTCAAAGCAGATGCACACATTTAGCTTAACGTGTAGCTTTCAAAAATATATAGTTGTATTATAATAGTGAGCTGCCATGTTTTATAAACTACTTCCAGGTCAACTTTTCAAAATAAAGAAAAGCAACGGCACTGTGAGAAAGGTGGAATATGATTGGCTTTGCTCTAATCTCTGCACATTGCTCCATGCAGGTGTGAGAGGAAGCGTAGGGAGCAGGAGAGCAAATACATCGAGGAGCTGGCGGAACTGATCTCCGCCAACCTCAGCGACATCGACAGCTTCAACGTCAAACCGGACAAATGCGCCATCCTCAAAGAGACGGTGCGCCAGATTCGCCAGATCAAAGAGCAGGGTGAGTGGACACAGTTGCCTGAAATCCTGAAGGCTGGAGATAGGCAGGTGCACTGCAAATCAAATGGGTGTGTGTGTGTGTGTGTAGAAAACACTAGTAAAGTGTTGAGTATAGAGAAGGAAGAGAGGGACAGCAGACCTGCGCACACACACGCGCGTCTCCTCAGAGCCCAGGTGCAAGGACGAATCAGTCATTCATCTCCCCTCAAATTTCACAGCCTCAACTGTTTATGTTTGGGAGGAAACACTGGCAGTGCTTTATGAACCTGTCATTTGTGTGTGTGTGTGTGTGTGTGTGTGTGTGTCTCATGGACATGCACAGCTGTGTGCTGTCCTCGCCGGGGGCTCTTTAATTGGACGTTTGCAGGAATCACATGCCCGTCCATTCTGCTGAACTGCCAAATTATTAGTTCTGTTACAGCTGCTATTGTGATAGTTCTGTCTCCATTATGCAACGATCAATTCTGAAGTGAACAGTTTAAAAAGCTGCACACTGAGACACTTTACAAATGTGCCGTCAGTGCAGAATACACATTTTTAACTCTTACATTCACGTCTGTTTCAGTTCTTTGTTTTTAATGGATTCACTTTGGATTTCTGGAGATCAGGGGGCAAGTCACTGTTGCATTTTGTTCTCGTGTTTCTGCTCAGCTCAGTGTCTGCCACCTTGACAGGAAGGGGAAGAGGCTACAGCTGGCCCTGACTGGCTGCTGACAGGTTGCCATAGTTACAGGAAGTGAAGACAGAAATGACACAGGCGTTTAGACTTGTCTCTCGCTCTCTACCTGTTCCTCTTCTCCTCACTTTGACTGGCTCTTTCTCCCAGCCTCCCTTTTGCCCTTTTCTCTGTACCCTGCTATTGCGTCTTCGTCCTCCTCTCTGCTTCCCCGCTTTACCTGCAGCACAATGAGTTGCAGCATCTTCACGTTTGCTCTCAGCATTTTAAGATATTGAGTGAACCGGTGGAGTGCAGCCTCCCTCAGATTCTGTTTGTCTCGTACTCTTCCCTCTTCTTCTTTCTTTTTCTACCTAACTTTACTGTGCCTTTCGCAAGGCAGCATTGGCTTGTTTTTTTCTCTTTGTGTGGGTATCTGTGCCCCTTGGGAGCTAATCAGATAGAATGATTCCTGCAGCTGAACAGCCCCCGCCTCTTTCTCAGACCAATCCCTGCATTAATACAACAACACAAACGCCAGCCGTATTTTCCCAGCACCATCTCCATCAACATGGGTCTGTCTCTGTCTTGGTCCCTCATGTCTGTGTGCGTTCATCTGTGTGTCTGTCGTTCTTTCCCGCTCTCAGCCTCAGCCCTTCCATTAATTCAGGTGCCTAAGCTACTGCCCCTGCACCACTACAGCTTCCAGAGCCTCTCTAGCTCTCTGCTGCGCTCTCCCTCCCTCTCTCTCTCTCTCTCTCAGCCCCAGCCTACCAGACAGTCCCTCAGAGTCTGACACTGAATATAAAGCATGAGGACGCCTGCTACCTGCTTCACATGCACCCAGCCCTCTACTCATCCTGACGGGCTCCTCTGAGAAACCTGCTTCCTTCTGTCTCCCTCCTCACCTGTAGTTTTAAAATAAAAAATAAAAAAGTGAAGATTGAGAAACGCTGCCCTCTGTTGGTGCAGCTAGAGTAGTGAATGGCTGGCTGTTTCCTCTAGTTTCAGGTATTGTTGCTTTCACCTTGCATTTGTCCTTTGCTCTTTTTTTCTGCCTTTTTTGAAGGCACCTGCACTTGATGTTGCTGCTCGTGCTGTTTTTAAATGTCTTTCGTTTTTTCTTCTGCTACAGGAAAAGCTTCATCCAACGATGACGACGTGCAGAAGTCAGACGTGTCCTCCACGGGTCAGGGGGTCATTGACAAGGACCACCTGGGACCACTGCTGCTGCAGGTGAGTCTAGTTTTTCCCGCTTAATGGAGTTTTATTTATGCAGGGTTTGATTGGCAAACGGTGACTTTGTGGCGCTGTGCTCTCTCTCAGGCACTCGACGGTTTCCTCTTTGTGGTGAACCGCGAGGGCAGCATCGTGTTTGTGTCGGACAACGTTACGCAGTACCTGCAGTACAAACAGGAGGAGCTCATCAGCACCAGTGTGTACAACATTCTCCACGAAGACGACAGGGAGGAGTTCCACAAGAACCTGCCCAAGAATAACCGTGAGAAGCAAGCGCACACATCCACACATACACACACTCGTAGGGAAGATGCACGTCAAGTAAACCTTGCTTGACATCTTCCACAGGGCCAGGTATAAAACAAACCTGGCGAGGTTACAACAACTATGCGCGCACATCAACGCAAACTCACTTAGTTATTTATTCATGCTCTTTCGTTCTTAACGCCTTCTCTCATTATAACGACGAGCTCCCGGGAAGCCCGTTCATGTGCATGAGAGCATTTCAGAAAGACGCACACGCACACATACACATACACACGCACACACCTGACACAACACATATGTGCAGAGAAGCACCCACCCACTTGGTGCTGAGCAGGCAGGGCATAGCGCAGCTGTCAGTCACACTCAGTGATCCAGACAGTGTAAAACAGGCCTGTGCTCTATTCACATCCCATGGCAGCCATCTGGAAACTACTTACTGCTGAATAATGCACCTCCACACTTTCCTCAACTTAATTCACTCAGTGTTTGCACGTGTCTGTCTTATTGTGTATATTTACATGCCACGTCAGTAATGGAATTGCATTTTTTTTTCTTTTTTTGGGGAGGTGTCGTGCGTGTGTAAGCTCCATGAGCATGTGCACAGAGCACTATTTATAAATATGATTAATTATGGATACGTGTGCTCAGCTGAACCTGCTACTCGATTAACTGTGCAGTAATGTTCTTAAGCAGCGGTGGCTGCGACATATCATTCACGCGTTCTCCTCTATTATTCCTCCTCTTCCCTGTGTGCACTCCTTCATTCATTCTCTCCTCCTCCAAAGACTCTTTTTTTAGCTACTTTTCTTTTGAGCATCCCTTGTGCTCCTTTCAACTCACTCCCTCTCAGCCTCATTCATACTTGGTATGGCAGCCTGCTAAGATGAATATTGTGGTTGTCTGTTTCTCAACCTGCTTCTCTCTGCTCTCCCACCCCTCATTGTGTCTCGCTCTGCTGCTCTGCCCCTTCATTATCTTTTGGACCCATGAATGAAATACGCTCTCCCTGCACATTCCTGTGGGATGACGGCTGACCACGCCAGCTACAGTTAAATACACACACACACACACAAATACCCAAGACACACGCATACAGTCACAAAAACAGATACACGCTCATGCAGAAAACATGGAGTGAGCTTTTGTTGTTGGCCCGTGTGTGTGTGTGTGTGTGTGTGTGTGTGTGTGTGTGTGTGTTTTTGACCCGTCTGTCTTCTGGTTGACTAATTATGTCTGAGGGGAAATGTTGCATTGGGCTGCCTTTTTTTCTGTTAAGGAGTGAAAGTGAAGGCCTTGTTAAAACACCTCTCACTATCGGTTAGTCCCTCCCCATCACTGCCATCCTACCCCTGACATGCCTCACTCTCCTGGCTGCTCTCTTGTATTCTCCCTGCACCCACTAGAGTGACACGTCTGACCAATGCAAGGGCCCGATAGAATTTCACACAGGCCTTGGGGGACCGTCGTATGTCTCTCTGAAGTTTACCTCCCCTTCTTTTCTTTTTCTATCTCTGCTCTGTGAAGGTGACCCTGTCTAAATGTGTATGTGTGTGTACCATGATGAAGAGTCAGAGTCTAAATGAGGATAGATGGCTTAGTGTCTCTGGCCTCTGCCCGCTGCCGAGCGGACTGAGAGGGAGAGATATTGGAAATCGACACCTTAGCTACATTAATCCCATGGTCCATTTGGCCTGGGATCTGAACAGCAGGAGAGGCTTCTGCTTCTCAATTTAGGAGGGAAAATACATGTTGCAGTGTGGTTTTGTTTGTTGTCTTGTATGGGTGCGCAACAGGATAGGGTGTGAGCCGTTTTTAATATTTGATTACAGGCAGTCCATTCATAGCCGTATGTGGTTTTCAGTCGCATGCGTTTCATGCTCGTTTCATTTTAGTGACAAGCGTGCATTTCTGTCAACGCATGTCATGATGTATTTGTGTTTGTAATTTTAGTAAATGGAGTGTCGTGGGGAAGCGAGGCGACCAGACAGAAGAGTCATACCTTCAATTGCCGGATGTTGGTCAAGTTTGGCTACGCCCATGGCCCCATGGAGGAGGGGCCAGGAGGGCCGCGCTACGAGACCATGCAGTGTTTTGCTCTCACCCAGCCCAAAGCCATGATCGAGGAGGGGGAAGGTACCGTCACAGTGGCACACTTGGTTCGGGATCAGGGAGCCATTGTTTTAAAGTCATTTGCCAGTATACAAATGTAATGTAGAGACTTAAAAGATTCACTGTGCATAGACAGAGAACTAAATGTTAGGGCTATAAGAAGAGGGTTGTCTTTTTGTGAAAGTTCATATCTGGTTTTCCGGCCGTTGGATACCTGAAAGTCCTCATTTGAAAAGACATTGTCTGTGTAGTTTAGCATTACTGACACCCCTCTCCTCCCACCTATAGACCTTCAGTCATGTATGATCTGTGTGGCTCGTCGGGTGACAGCCATGGAGAGAACGGAGAGTTTCATCACTCGTCACGAGCTCACAGGTGGTTACTGCATGCCCTCAGCAGAGACACTCCAACAGGCCATGACGTTAATTCTCTATCCCTGAACAAGTTTGACTCATGCGTGTCCCTGTTTTCTTCCCTTCACTCGTCCCATTCTTGTCCTCCCCGGCAGGTAAACTGATCCAGATTGACCA
Source organism: Microctenopoma steveboyesi (assembly GCA_032359275.1). Lineage (NCBI taxonomy): Eukaryota > Metazoa > Chordata > Actinopteri > Anabantiformes > Anabantidae > Microctenopoma > Microctenopoma steveboyesi. Next base: position 15,348,415 of record JAUMHF010000024.1, read on the forward strand.
GAACTCTCTGCGGTCGTCGATGCGTCCTGGCTGGGAGGATCTGCTGAGGCGTTGCATTCAGATGTTCCTGCAGCACAGTGACGGGCAGCCATGGTCACACAAACGCCACTACCATGAGGGTGGGTCCCACATGAGCACGCACACATACCCAGAGTCAAATCAACCTTATTAGAAACTGTTTAACAGCATTGAAAGAGTCACTGTTGTTAATTGACTGTGTGACTCTGTTAATGGTTTATTCTTTGACTGAGTTTATTTGTATTTGATTTGTTGTTGCTACACAGATACCTTTTAAATCTCTATGAGACCTGCTGGTTAAATATATAAACCTATTCATTATTGTATCAATATTGATCTCATGAATAAGAATGTCTGAGCACCACGGCATCGATCTTCATTGTAATCACAGAGTTGCTTCCAGTGACTGATGACCTTTGGTATCAAGTGCACTGTGGTGTTAATCTGTCTTATTGTCTGCCTTGCAGCCTTTCTGCAGGGCCACGCTGAGACACCCCTGTATCGTTTCTCTCTCTCCGACGGCACCCCCGTCACAGCCCAAACCAAGAGTAAACTGTACCGTCACCCAATGAGCAACGAGCCACAAGGCTTCATTTCCACTCACCTACTACAGAGGTCAGAAGAACTGCAAATACCTTCACTTCATTTATATAGAGCAAAGGATGTGCCACTTAGTGTACTGACAAAAAAGCACTTTCAGCATATCTATGCAAGGCAGCTAAGGCATTCATACCACATCAATAGCTGAAGTAGCAGCTGAAGTAGCTTTCCTGCACTGGCATCCTTTGAGGAGACATGAAGAACTATAGCTGTACTTTATTTAGCATTTACCCTGAACCTTGTTTTAGAGTTTTAGAGTGGTTATTGTAGTGGCAACTATGTTTTCAAGGTTGTGTGTTTTTCTCTCTTCTTCCACTCAGAGAACCGAATGGTTATCGCCCGGCTCAGGGTGGAAGTATGATGCCAAACACTATGAGACAACAGGGGGGGATGGGAGGTCCAAACCCAAATGCCCAAATGAACATGAACGCTGGAGGGGGGATGAGCATGGGTGGCATGGGAAGCATGAACAGGGGTTTTGGTATGAACGAGCAGGGTCACATGGGTCACATGGGTGCAGTAGGAAGTGGCTCAATGTATGGAGGGAATGGTGGAGGAGGCGGAGGTGGTGGCATGGGCAATCGCATGATGCAGATGAGTCAGATGGGGCAGATGAATCAGGTGGGGCATATGAATCAGATGAGTCAGATGGGTCCCATGAATCACCCAGGCCAAGGCATGCAGCAGCACCCACAGCAGCACCCACAGCAGCACCCACAGCAGCACCCACAGCAGCACCCACAGCAGCACCCACAGCAGCCCCCGTTTCAGAGCAGCGGCGGGTTTGGCCTCAGCGGCATGAACAGTCCTTCAGGTAGCCCCAGAATGTGCGGTCCCCAGCAGGGACTCCTGATGTCACCCCGGAACAGAGGAAGCCCGAAGATGGGCGCCAACCAGTTCTCACCCGGAGGTAAGTTGATCAGTTTTTTGATTGTCTACTTTGTTTTATTGGAATAAGGAGACTTAACGAGTGGTGTTTCTCTTTTAGGCCGACACTCCCCTATGAGTGGCCTTGGCAGTGGTGGAGGAAGTGGTGGCAGCACAACCAACTTCTCTAGCAGCTCTCTGAATGCCCTACAAGCCATCAGTGAAGGAGTAGGGAGTTCCCTCTCCTCCACCCTAACCGCACACTCTCCGGCCCACAAACCAGACAGCTCTCCCAGCATCCACTCCTCCTCTCAGCCCAGTCAGCCAGCTAAACCAGGACAAGATGGCTCCAAAAGCCCAGCAGGAGGCCTAGGAGCTGGGCCTGGAGACCTTCATCACTCCATGCACCATCACCACCATCATCAACATCCTCAGGCTGAGAGTTCTGGTGACCGATCAGACAGCCAGGCAGCTGCAGCAACTAAAGAGTCTGTAGAGGGAAGTAATGAGGCGGGGGTGGTGGGGTCTGAACTGCCTCGGAAGGTGCCAGATAGTAAGGGGCATAAGAAACTGCTGCAGTTGCTGACTTCTCCAACTGAAGAACTGGGAATGGGTGGCAGTGGGCCAGCAGGTCCCCCTCTGCTGCCACCACCGGCCAGGAGCAGTACCCCGGCAGGCTCGGACAGTAAGGACCCCACTGGAGGCATGACTAGCCCTTCCTCTACAGGGGTCTCATCTTCGTCAGCCAGTGCCAATCCTGGCCAGGCAACCGGGCCGGGGGGGATGTCGACATCACTTTCGTCAGCCCACTACACAGGCTCACTGCAAGAGAAGCACAAGATCCTTCACAAGCTTCTGCAAAATGGCAATACCCCAGATGAAGTCGCTAAAATCACAGCTGAGGCCACAGGAAAGCCGTCACTTGGGAGCCAGGAGGGCGGCGAGGTTGGGACGGGACCATCAGGGGTTGGTACTGGGACAGGGTCGATCACAGAGTCCAAGCAGGAGCAGCATAGCCCCAAGAAGGAGAAAACGCACGCACTCCTCCACTACCTCCTCAACAAGGATGATTCCAAAGAGCCAGTGGATGTCAAACCCAAACTTGAAGAGCTAGAGGGTAAAGGACCTCCAGGGGCTGCTGGCGGCCCTCCGAGAAATGGCCCGGGATCTGGACCCGGCCCGGCACCTGAACATCATGAGAGCAAGATCAAGTCAGAACCACCTGATGATGTAATATTTTTTGTTGCTTAATGATTATTTAAATAACAATAACATCATTAACATCCACCCATACATAGTTTATGGTAAGATTTATTTATCGTTATCTATTAGCAATGACTAATGTGGGTTATGTTAATGTTCAGTTGCACAACCTGGAGTCTATCCTTGGAGATCTAAGGGGTCAAGGCCCTGACATTTACCCAAACCAGGCTGGAAGTGGAGTGACTCATGACACAGGAAACAAACTCCAGGGGTGCCTTGACGACAACCTGCAGGGTAAGTAGTTCAAGGAGCAAAGACTATAAGATCATTAAGACCCCGCAGGCTGCATCATGGGAGGCCAGGGAGATGGACTCCACACAGCCAGCCTGCAGGTTCAAATCCTTGAGCTTCTAGCTGTGAGTGCTAACCACTCACACCATGCCGCCCACGCATTTATTATATCCTTACTCTCAATAAATAACTATTCAAAAGACCACACTGTTGAGGCTGAAGAGGTGACCGAGTTCAGCACAGTGATTTAAAATAATCCATAGGAAAGTGCACAAAGGAATACATTACAAAAGTAGGTTACTGTGTCAGATGTTTTAAAAAAGGATTGTCCTAACCCTGTATTGTAGAACTACTATTTAAGTAGTAGTGGTTACCAAAGTATCATTTGAATTTTATTCATTAGCCCCCCCCAATTTCCCAACGCAGACATTTTTCTACTTTTGAAAAAGGCATCATCTAATCAATGAATGGGAACTTCTTTTCAGGGAGTCAAGGAATGTCCCTGGGACCTCGGGGGCCCTTCCAGAGGGCCATGCCCATGGATGGGAAGCCTCCTGGTGGGCCCGGAGCAGCAGGTAGACGCCCCATGCTTATCAAGCAGGAGGACATGATGGGAAGCCCGGACGGCTACCCAGGAAACATGGGTGTGTATTTTTTTCTGTCTGCTTGTCTCCCTTTGTGATAATTATTGTGTGCATTACCAAATCTAAGCCCTTGAATGTGTTAGAACTTGTTTGAACCGAATATCGATGCATTCTAAAGGCAGGTAAATGTTGAGGGGCAAGACAGAGAGAGTGATACATTCATATCTGGTGTTTCTCCATTACTAGGACCAATTAATAGGGCGATGGTTCCCCTGAGATCTCCAATGGGGGGGTCTGGGGACTGGGGCATGCCCCTCTCCAGTGCCAGTACTGTGGGCCCAGCCGGACACCCATCCATGATGCGCCCAGGGGTGGAGTATAACAATGGCAAGGCCATGATGTCAGGACCTATGGTCAATCGGTCCAACGGTGTGCCAGGCACCAGGTCCATGCTGCAGCAGCAGCTCATGGAGATGGGTATGTCCTTAATGCAAGATGCTGTTAGTGTTGCTAAAGCTAAGGACCCACACTTTACCTGTGAGATCGCACATTAAATTTATAAAATGAAGAGGATCATTGAACTTTATAAAAGCTGCAATGATGGTAACACAGATAAAGACATGTATCTTTTCATGAAAAACATGGTAAATCCTATGCGTGTCCACGTTTATTGTTTTCACATACACATAATTTGTCTCAATGATGAGACATAAAACTAGTTGTATTATAAAAAATTAGAGGAAGATGAGAAGACGAGTTTTAAATCTGTATAAGATGCAGCCTCTGACTCATTGTCAGTATTTGTATAACTTAAATATACCACGTCTTTGTGGTTTAGGAGGCTCTGCTGATATGGGCATGGGTATGAGCCCTTTTGGCCAGCAGAACCAGCAGGGCCAGCCCAACCAGTCCCCCTCGTGGCCAGACACTATGATGAGCATGGAGGGTAACAGGTGAGTGCACCATCCATCGTTGTCTGCTTTTATTCATCAGTCCCCTGAAAGTACCTCACGGTGAACACCTGCATTTGCATTGTAGGCGGCAGTTTGGTAACACGCTGGATGATCTTCTGGTGCCTCCTACCACCAGTGAAGGTCAGAGCGACGAGCGGGCACTGCTGGACCAGCTCGACTCTCTGTTGAATAACACAGACGGTATAGCTCTGGAGGAGATAGACCGAGCACTGGGCATTCCAGACCTCGTCAGCCAGGTAAACAATAGCCGTAAATGGGGACAACAAGTCTCATCAGAAGTGATAAAAAGGAGAAAAGATCAGTCTGTGCTTCATGACTCATCAGCATTACACTCATCTTTGCATTAGATATTTTGGTCATGACTCATCATGTTCAGCCTGTTCTTTCGCTGAAGAGAGATAGATGAGCCCAGAGGGAGCCGTCTGCGCTGCTTAGAAAGAGACAATTACAGATTCAACCAATTGGAAATTAATCAATTAGATGGAGAAGTTTGACAAACTTTTCTTTTTGTCCTTTCGTCCCGTCTGCTCAGGGGACCCAGGGGACAGAGCAGCAGCTGGAGCCTTTTCCGGGACAGGACCCATCTATGGTGCTTGACCAGAAGCCTCTATATGGGCAAGGCTATCCTGGACCCCCCACAATGCCAATGCAGTCTGGCTATGGAGGAAATCCCATGCAGGGTCAGGGCCAGCAGGGTGGCTTTGGGCCCATGCTCTCACAGATGGGCCAAGGTGGCAGCTTCCCTGGTATGGGTGGAATGGGGGGCATGGGTCACCCTCGTGCAAACATGATGAGGCCCAGAATGATAAATGCCAACAAGCCCATGAGGCTCCAGCTGCAACAGAGGCTGCAGGGACAGCAGGTATGAATATAAGTAGCTCAACGATTTATGAGAAAACGTGTCTCGCACTCAAGTCTAACCGGACCACATATACTGTGAATTACAAATATAGACATACCAATATGCCGAGTAAAACCAGTCCAAGAGAAAAAGTGTCAGTTGTGCAATAGAAATAAATCTGTAAATAAATATTGCACAACCGTTACACAAATGAGAATATGGGAGTAAAACGTGCTTGTTTGTTGCATGTTTAACAATCATTTTTCATTCTCAGTTCATGAACCAGCGGCAGGGCATGGCTGTGAAGATGGAGAACCCGGGAGGAAACCCTGGCATGAGGCCTGGCATGCAGCCCGGCATGGCAGGACAGGTACATGAGTAAACTCTTAGGTCATCTGAAAGTAAATGATCCTTGTGACAGATTTTAGTATTATCTGTACTGTGTATATTGTATATGAGAATTACTGTGATTGTATAGTTTAGTTTCTATATATTTTTAAATATACATTTAATTTTCTATTAAATTAAATTGTAAATCTAACTATAACATAGACTGAGGTAATGAATGTTATATTGTTACATTTGTGACAGTTCAGATAAATTGTTTCCCAGGTACAAACTCCTGTCCATACTTAAGTCACCATTATTAAGTTAGTTCTAAAATAAAGGCTTTTTAAATTATTAATCATTTACTACTTTTTTATTAATCCATGATCAGCTATTAAGATGAACAACTCCTGGGTTGTCAAGTAGATAAAAATAATATCTGTAAAAAAGTCTGTGTATTATACAGTACATCATAACACATATTTTGTGAAAGATTTAAATACGGCTGCACCAGAAATATTCTTGCCTGCTGAACCAGTCTGGCGTTGTGTTTGCTTTGTGCAGCCGCCCTTCCTGAATGCTCAGATGATGGCTCAGCGCAGCAGGGAGATGGTCACCATGCAGATGCAGATGAGGAGGCAGCGCATGATGATGACAGCTGCAGGTTTCAGTCCTCCTCCAAACGTCACAGCTCCTGGAGGCATGGACAACCCAATGGGAGGGCCAAACATGGGCCAGCCGGGCCCCCAGCAGTTTGGCTATGCTGGAAACTATGGTGAGATTACTGAGCCAGGCACCAAGTAGAGGAGTGTTGCTCTCTGGTGGCCAGACAGTGCACTGCAGGGTCCAAACCAAATGGTGGATTTGACAAGATATGTGGCAGAAAACAAACCTGGTTTTGTTTTATAATCAGAGCAAATATTCCAACTGAATGACGCTAAAGACCAGAACACTCCCAGTGGTCATCTTTACTGTGATATTATGGACATATGAGTGATGTGATTCATCTCCACAGGCATAGGACAGCAAGGAGACCCCTCGTTTGGTCCATCCGGTGGCAGTCCTACCAATGCCATTATGCCAGGCCGCCTGGGGCCTCAAAACCCCATGATGCAACAGCACCCGCAGGGTGGTCCCATGTACCAGGGCGTAGATATGAAAGGCTGGCCACAGGGAGGAATGGGACGCAACAGGTAGGACACGAGACACATCCACCACACTATGGCTAGCAGTCAGGGAAGGAGACAAATGGGAAAATAGGAATTCGGCTTTTTTTTTTATTCAAATCAGTCCGGTTTTAACACAGCCGTTGCTCTTCTTCATCAGTTCGTACTCTCAGCAACAGTTCGCGCAGCAGGGACCTCCAGGGCAGCAGCAATTTGGGCAGCAGGGGAATCCAGGGCAGTACGGGGGCATGATGATGAACGGGGGCATGCCAGCCAGTGGAGGAGGAGGACACATGAGCCAGATGGGCATGAACCCCATGATGATGGGACGCATGCCAATGGGGCATGATCAGGTATGATCATGCATGCTGTCCCACAGTGTTTGAATTCTCTGAAAACAACCCCGAAAGGGTGAATGCTGTCTGTAATATGACAAAACCTGCATGTGTCACGTGTTAATGCGTTAATCACGGTGAATCAACACTTACTATTTGCTACAAGTATTGAGCTTAAGTTTAATTTAAGAGATTTGCTTCCATCCAGTATGGACAGGAGGGACAATCACAGTCAGTGTGCACCCTTTCATTACATGGGCAGGCATGGAAACCAAAGAAACTGTTGTGTGTGTGATAGAGTTTGGGTGTTTGGAGGACTGATGAAGCTTTCATTTTCTCTCCTCCTCCCTTCTGTCTAGAAATACTGCTGAGCATCTTAACAGACGCGCTTGTCTCACTGTGATCTTCACGCAGAAATAGGACATGGCTGCGTCACTGCTATGCGTCTGTCTGTGTGCAGTGCTGCACCCTCACCAGACGAGGGAGTGAACTTCATTTGGACTCAAGGGGCCAGTAACAGCTGTCTGGCGACCTGAAGAAAAACAGACATGCACACAGCGTTCATGAAAATCAGACACACTGTGACTCGTTTACCCACGTAACAGCTCTGTGATCCTTCTCGTAGACTGTAGTTTAATATTCCTCTCTTTGTGAGCGGTGTGTGGCCCGGTTAACGCACACGGACAGACACTCGAAGAGACCGCACGCTCGGGCGAGTGAAGGTGCCAGGAAGCTGTGTTCAGATATGAAATGTGTGATTCCTCTCTCGTCTCTGAATTCCGCGGGGTGGTTCCTCTGCTGCTCCTGGAGGATGTCTTGCGACGTAGAGTAAACGCGGTTCCAGATAATGAGCCTTGAGATTGTGACACTGAGATGAATGTCATTCAGCAGTAGCACATAGTTTTGCCCTCCAGGACGCGGTTGGGCTGAAGTACGACTAAATTACTTGTTGGCTGATTGCACTTTAAAGAAAGGCCAACATCAAAAAGGATTGTGGCAATATAGAGGCCTTTAGCCAAGAATTAATGCATAGCAGCAGATATTTACTGTTTATTTGTGTGTGTGTATGTGTGTGTTTCTGTGTGTGTGTGGGTGTGTGTGTTTCTGTGTGCGCGCATGAGTGCGAGTGTGTTCTCTACGTTTTCCTCTTTAAGAAATGGGAGCTGTTGGTTGGTAATGGGTAACCCTGATGATCTTTGTTCTAAAGTGGGAACCAGTAGAAAGGCAGTAAGCACAGATTTTATTCTCTTGTCTACAGTGTACGGATTTATTATGGCAAAATACATTTTTAAGTAATTTTAAAATCACACTTGAAGCAAAGACTTCTAATAATGTTCCGAACTCTGCTTATATTTATACAGATTCATGAGCTGGTCGTTTTGTCATTCCAGAGGTAATTTTTAAATGCAGATGTTGCAGATATTTTGATTACCTTACACCGATTTGACATGTTCCTACGCGTGCAGAAAATTAAAGTGATTTCATTAAATCAATTGCCAATGTCTGTATTAGCTCACACTCGGGTGGATTTCAGTGTAAGTGTGCAGATTGTTAGCAATAATCCTTCCTCCTGGTTTTCCTCTGAGGACAAAGTTGAAGCATCATTTACTCAGAGTGATGGTACTGCAGTATTAGACGTGTGTTTTATTTGGAGTTTTTCTTTTCTTTTGTCTGTGAATATAAATTGTAAATACACTTCAAATGTACTATATATAAATAGATATATGCTTTTGTAGGTCACTTACTGTTTTTGCACAGATTGTAAGGCTTGATATTTAAAAGTGTAATTTTCTTATTGCGTCATAGGTCATCTTTTATTTTCAATACTTTGGGTGGTTGAGAAGGAAGGGGCTCCTTTTTGTAAGCAGTACACATGGGTTTTGTTCTTACTGCCACTTTCTTTCTCTGGAAAAGCACTTTTTTGTTGTTTGTGATCTTCAAACCATGGGTTTCTCTTTTATTTTCTGAGGACATAGTCTTACCTAAAGAGGTGCTAGTGAGTAAATATGTTTGAATAAATTATTTTTCTTTTGACAGAAAAAAAAATATGCCTATAAAGAAAAAAGAGTTGACACATGATTGTGTTAGGCTTTTAGGGGCCCAGATGTCTTACCAGTATGTGAGGTTGATATTTTCTGGACTGAACCTCATACTTCCATGTGTGACTTTTGAGTTTCAGTCCTTGGGATTTCTGTGACTTCGGAAATCAGCTCCACTGTAAAACTGTCCACTAGTCGTTTTTGTTTCACAAATGTTTAACGCTGATGGAAGTAACACGAGAAGGAGTGTAAATCCTCTAATTACTGCACCTGTCTAATTCTCGACAGGTGACGCTTCTTTTTATTTTGACATTTGCCTGTTTTTTCCTGTGAAGCTTTTTCGCCGAGAAATCTACCTTTGAACACACGCTCAATCCAAAGATTTTGTTTGTCATTCTGCAGTGTGTAGAAACAGTTCCTGGTGTAGGTCGTGCGAGTACTTGTGTGCTTTTACTTTTGCACATAGCAGCTATAATATACATTGAACCGAATATGTTTAATTGCATATATTATATTGGCATCCATATGACGTGGAGTGGAGTCTGGTTCTGCTGAGATGGTTTGAGTTTTTCCTTTCTTTCTGTAGAACTTCTGGCCAGTTGAGTTGTGGTGCTACAAGTTTCACCAGAGAATGTTTTTGAATTTTTTTGCAAAGGGTGTTTAATGATTGATGTCATTGGGTTTTTTCTTTCCTAAACTTTCTGAGGCATATGGAAGATTAATCTACTTTTTAAAAAAATGTAATTAAGTTTTGTTTTTGTTTGCTTTAAAGAGGGAAATGACGAACTAGAGAGAAAACACATCTGGGAAACATACAATCATTATTACAGGATGTAAAATACTATTACATTTTTTTTCTTACCTTGTTTGTTGATGTTAATATCAGTGTAAATACAAATTTATATTTAAACATTACGCTGTCTCCGCTGTCGTTTTGTAATGTACAACATTTGATATAAAATACATTGAGTTCAACTGAAAATTTACTCCAATCTTGCACCTGCGAGATCTCCCTGAAACAATCGCCCACCCCCACAGCATCCCAGCTCTGCTGCTGCTGTTACTGCACCCAAACCGTCACAACCCTGTCAGCCCGTCCAAGGCTGAAAATAACCTTCTTTTTTCAGGCTGTGTAGAGAGGAGTGTGTTTCTCGGGTTAAAAAGCTTAAACCGTCAGATTGTCAAATATCCAAAGTGGCGATTTTTTGTTTCAATTATGTTTTAAGGACATGCAAATGTCATTGTATGCATTATATGAAGCTAATCTAATTATTACCAAATAATATAATAATACGATTCAGTCCATTTAAGCATGTTAAACATTGTTGATGTGATCAAAATAAGTTCACTACTTATAATAACATATTAATTTATGCCTCACAGAGCTCATATCAGCCGTGGACGGTAACTAAATCATTTATTCAGTAAAATAAGCTCCATCTTTACAAGCTGCAATATTAAAATGATACAAAATCAACATCAATGTGTGTATTTCAGAAATATCATAGTCATTCATGTTACACAAGACATTGTGCAAAAGAAAGTACTCTTTGTTCAGGTACTTCAAGTTTTTTCTGCTATTACTTTTGTAACATTTTGACATACTTTTCTTAAAGTAAGGGATTTGTATATAACTTCCACCCTTCACTACTATGTCATAGCTCAAATAATAGCTTTAGTAAAAGTAGTAGTACAGTTTTTTATAATTCCACCAAAGACTTCAAACTGATGGTCAGGGTTTAACACAGCTCAGTGTTTGTATTGTTTCTTAGTTTGTCCAATACCCACTGCAGTTGACATGTGCTTGACAAGTGCTTTTTTAACCTGCAGTTACCTGCAGAAACAAAAAAATATTTTACTAAGTAGAAAATAACCAACACCAGTTGTTCTCTTATTTTTGTCGGCGAATGTGGGCAAGTGACACATGATTTAAAATCACTGCTGTAGATTTCAAAGAATTCATGTTTGCCCAGTCCGTTGCCAGCTAAAATGCTCTGCTGCCATGCGGGGGGTTCCCTCTGCGCGCGCCAGCGTACGTGCGTGTTTGCTGGGTGGAGCGGGAGGCGGGATGCGCCAAGACGCACCGCGCGTTCATTGGGCCAGACGCGGAGTGAGCGCACGCAAGACGCGCCTACCGAGCCTTATAGACTTTGCCTTTTTTTCCGGGACAGGAGACAAGAGGGTCCGAGACACCTGTCAGGAGGGCTATACGTCCAGAAGCTGGAAGTGAGGCAGCTGGAGTGTGCGTGTTTAGTCATGGGCGCGCTGGTACCGCTGTGGTAGCTCTCCGTGACAAAGGAGCGTGAAGTTCCGTCCTGCTCGTCTCTCTTTCTTTGTGTTATTCTCTCTTTTTGTTCAAGCCGCATGAGTTCTCCGCTGTTTTTAGGTCAGCTGGTCGGGGTTCCGTTAGAAATAATGCACCCTACCATGGAGAAAGATACAACTTACACCAAGATCTTTGTCGGCGGGCTGCCGTATCACACCAACGACGCTTCACTTCGGATATATTTCGAGACTTTCGGGGACATCGACGAGGCAGTGGTTATCACGGATAAGCAGACGGGAAAATCCAGAGGATATGGCTTTGTAAGTTTTGTTTTCTGCTAGACTAAATGAAGGGTGGAACCCATATAATCATCGACCTTGGTGCCTTAATTTCGTTTTTTTCAGCCTCCCCGGCTTAAGTTAGGTTGTTTTAACACTGTTGCTGTCAGTAATGGGTTTTAAACGACTTTGTATTCATTGTGTTTTTTCCCTCCTGGTTATCATCACAGTTTCCTGCAGGTTTTTTCTCTGTTTTACCAGGGCCTTGGGGGCTGCACACACTGCCACATTGTTTAAGTAGCAGCCATGTGCAGCATATCTGGTGGTGGCAGTCACACGCTCATAGCATGAGTAGCAGGTTATTTTCTTAAAGTGTGTCATCAATTATCTCTGCAGCCGTAAAGTACAAACAAGCAGGCAGACAGACACAGGGACACACTGCTGCTGCAGCTGTGGACAGATGTCTCTATTTCTGCTGTGTGTGTGTGTGTGTGTGGCAGAGAGACAGAAAACAGGACAGAGGGGGGAGAGCCCTTGCCCAAAGAGGTGTGACATGTCAGTTGGCTTTGCAAGATAAAGCTGCAGCAGTTTCATTTTGACTTCCTCCCTCACAACCCCCCTCCTCTCTGCCAGGACGGCGTTGGCTGCCTCTCTGAGTGTCAGTTTGTGTGTGAAAGAGAAAGTGTCAGACGCATAAGAAGAGAAAGTTAAATACGTACGTGCCAATCGGCCAGGGCAACCAGTGTGTGTTGAGTGGTTAGATCCTCCTTGGGATGGCATTTCATCCATGACTTGCTTCACAGCAGCAGCTTCGTCAACCCCAACGATCTTCAACTGTTCACTGCCTCTGTTTGCATAAGAGTCCAGAGTCTGATGCTGAGAAATTTAAGCAAGCGTGGCAGTTTCATTTTCAGTGTCCCATTTTTTGGGGATGGAGTTGTCTCTAGCCTGTGTGTAGCAGCTCACCACCCCTTGGCACAATCTGCCCACTCCTGAACTCAAACCCTCAAGGTAGGTTCCGGTATCTCAGCCTTGGAAGCCCAGTCTGAAAAAAACACAAATCTGCCTCCCACACATCAGCCCACGCCAGACCTCAAACACAGCTGAAGCTGGAACTGCAAGCATTAAAACACACCGATTGATTTAATGTACTGGAGTCAGTGTCTCCTCATGAATTTGGCTAAAAGATTGAATCATTTAAGGGGAGACAAGGACAGCAGTCCCCTCAGGGTCGCACCACTCCGGGTCTGCTGCTTCCACTGAGTGCTCATGTGGCATTCACTCCATCCATGCTGAGTACAGACGCTTGATGTAACTGTGTAGAGGTTCTTTAGAGGCATGTTAATCAGTAATGCTGTGACATCATCAACAGGTGACCATGGTAGACAGGGGGGCAGCAGAGCGGGCGTGCAAAGACGCAAACCCCATCATCGACGGCAGGAAGGCCAACGTGAACCTGGCATACCTAGGAGCAAAACCTCGCAGCGCCCAGACAAGTGAGTATGTTGGATCTCTGAGAAACACGGGATCATATCCTACATCTGACATTCCTACTTTCTCTGTGGCATTAAGTCGCATCCCATCACTTCTTGCTGGAAATGTAAAACCAGCTGTGCATGGATGTTGGTGGATATGTGTAGGACTGTTCTCTGCAGCAGCAGGACACTGCAGCTTTCAGTTTTGCTTTTTGTTAGAATCAGTCTGCTGCTGGAATCAGTCTTGTGAGTTTCATTGACAGCTAGAGCCTTTTAATGCCATGTCATGTTTGCATGTTACATTAAAAAAAAACGCGATGCCATATATATTAATTTATAACTTAATTTATTCATTAAGTAAATAACTGATGGATTAATCAAAAATAATCCTTGGAACATGATTGGCAAACTGATGACGCTAGCACTTACGTGGATCTGTTACTGTAAAGTCTTGCATCATGTGTGCTCCAAAGGATGCCACTGTTTCATATGACATAAAAACAGGTTTCCGCTATTACCTGTCTGATGCCGTCAACACGGCGCACGCTGTTCTGCTTCTCAGTTCACCTTAAATTAGCACAATTATTGCTCGAGTTTTTTGTCAACATTTCCCGTTGTCATCCTTTGTCACCTCGCTCCCACTACTGCTGTCCTGGTGCACAAATGTGAGCACGTGTGGTCTGGTCTCTTGCTGTCGGAACATTAATCACATTATCATTTTTTGTCTTTTGAGATTGAACAAGCTTTGATTATTTTTACGATAGTTATCCTACTGATTTTTTCACCTGGCTCTAGTTTTATAAGGATCTGGATCAGATCAGAATCTTGGTCCTCGAGGGCCACTGTCCTGCTTGTTTTTTAACCGTCCCTGCACTCACAGCTTCTGATTGGCTAAACACACCTGATCCTGGTAATTAGCAGTGGGTATAGCAGGAATAATTGGAAAACAAGTAGGGCAGTAGCCTCCGAGGACTAGGAGGCCACCTCTGGATACTAAGACTAAGGATCTGGAATAATTATTCATGCAGAAATACGAAAAACCAGGTTTCACACTCGCTCAACACTGTATCAATAATATGATCAAAACTATGACTTCAATGTGCATGTAGTAACAGTAATTACCAAATGAAGACAGCCTCCCTTCTATGAACAAATAAAAATAGATTAATGTTATCGATAGTCTCCAGTCTTTCCTCGTTGGGTTTTATGCTTCATTGGAATGAATGGGAACCCACCGTGTGGAAGAGAAACTTAATCTAAAGCCAGAAATGTGGACAAATTTAAGGTTGGTGATATAAAACATTCAAAATGACTTGTATGCTCATCCCTCAACCGATTATATCTGCTCATTGTTCCCACTTTACAGTCACACGTTGTGTGCTTGGGTTACCGCAGTTTTCATTCTGCGCAGCTTTATCAGTGTTAACCACCAGGCTCAGACTTTCACACACACACACACACACACACACACACACACACACACACACACAGCTCAGTCCATAACCAACGTAGATGGCAGTTCTCCTTCGCTGCCTCATATCAAGCTCGCTGGCTCAAATACCACTGAGTGTAGGTGTGATTGACAAACTGTGGCGCCAACAACAACTGACTGTGTGTCCTTATTCCTGGGCCAGCCCTGTTCCCTGCTACACAGCTCCCCGAGCATGCAGCTGATGGGAGATGGCAGCGCTTGGTATTTTGTTATTGTGTGTGAGCAGCGAGAGAATAAGCAGAGCAAGAGGGGATGGGACTGTTAAGAACAAGAAATAAAAGCGTCTGTCTCCTCTTTGTCCCAGTGCAGAATGAAACTGTGCATTTAGATATAAGTTAGCACAAAAGAGCAGGATTGATGAAGTCATCGCAGGACAGTGAAATGAGGAACAGGGGAATGAATAGCTGGAGGAATGCAGAAATGAAGTCAGAGGAGGGCCAGAGGGTAGGAGGAGAAGTTTCTCCTTTCTTACTCAGCCTCAGCTTATTCTCGGTGAAATCTGGAGGCAGCGAGGTCACAGATGTTTGAGAGCAACAGAGTGCATCATCATCTGTGTGAATGTGTCAAGCATGTGTGCACGCTCAGGGAATAACAGTGTCTAATACCCACATGCATACATGGCTCTGTCCAAGTCTTCTTCATGCTCTCACTGCCTGCGACGCCGACAGCTCAAAGATTCCCTCTCACCACTGTCTCCTTCTCTATCTTTGTCTGCAGGTCTCTCGGTTGGAGTTCAGCAAGTCCATCCTACGTGGGCTCAGAGGCAATATGGGTAAGATGGAGAAGAATCAATACCACTGCTTCCACCTCTCTCTCACCTACCTCCTCCTCCTTAACACAATACACTTCACTCCTGGTTAGTGCCACTCTGCAATGTGAGCGGAAAAAAGGCGTCACAGCACACTTCATGTTTGTTTAACCTATGCAGGGCTTCCAACGCACATTTGGTATATGTCTGTCTGTATGTTGTATTTTGACTCATCTCCTGTTGTCTCGCTCTCTCTTTCTGGTCCATTAAACACATGAGGAGCTCAGCTCTGAATTTCACTCACGCATGGCTTGTGTTTCATCGAGGCAACAAGCGACAATCCATTGAGTCAAACTTCCCTTGCATCCCTTCTCTTTTCACTTTCAACACACGCACGTGCTCAAACGCACTGCTGCCATCACCTCTCATCAGTTTTTTTTTATTAGTGCAAACAGAGACTGTTGCATCAACACTGGGCCTAACGATGTGCTGTAGGGTTGTGTGATGTGACTTTAGGCCAATGGCTCCCAACCTGATGGTCTGCCCTCCACATGGGACCATGGAATAACTCTAATCTAGAGGTTATGTTAGGAGGTTATGAACTTCTTCTTCTTATGATGTTCATAATCTACTGAAATGGCTGTGAGATTTACTATTCCAACTGTAAAACTCCCAACGGCTTAGTTTAATTATAACGCCGCTCCATGCTGCTCTTTCTGAAAGCTCCTGTCTCCTCAAGGCCTCCCTCACTCCAACTCTACTCTGATTGGCGACCTTGTGAACGGCTGCTGCTTGTCTGAGCAGAGCAGGTCACAATCACTGAGGTCCGAACTTAGGATTATTGGAAATTTTTTGGAAAGGTCCAGATAAAATTTCTGGAAAGTCTCGGAAAAGTGTTGAAGGAGAGTTGACAGGTATGTCTTCTGCTGGGGTTGGACGTGTTTTCCTGTTCGTTTAATCCAAGTTTAGCCTGTTCACAGATTATTTACCATTATATTTCAACATTGAAGCAAAACAGAAGAGGTTTTGCTCACTGTCATCATGGGAGCTGCTGGAAGTCTCTCGGGTTTTGTAGACTTACTGTTGCCCCTTGTGTCCTTGCGTCCTCCTCATCCAGTCTCCCTGAGCTTCACAAAAGGAAACCATGCAGTTCCTGTGTTGAACATGGGCGATGGTTCATTGGCAGACATTACAGAGACACTGCAGGTAAAATCCAGTGATTTCTTGTTGTGTAAGTTGAGCTTAGCTGACTCTTCTGACAACACTTAGTCATGCTTGACTCAGATATTTGTGTATCACTGTTGCTTAGGTAATCCAAATCAAGGACCAGGAACACAACTGTCTGTTATGTATGTATGTGGGTGTTCTGTTGACTTTACAAATAAAATTCAAAATGAGATATCAGCTATTTTGAGCAAAAACTGCTTGGTTTCTTTGATGATAATACATTTTGGTCCTTGTTGAACAGACTCTGGATCTTTTATATTTTAGGTTTTTTAAAGGAATATATAGGTGGTAGAAGGCGTAGTTTTGCAGAAAGGAAATCTTCGCGTTGACTTTCTCCAGGATGACAAGTTCTTATCCTGCGGCTACAGAAAAGTCCATTAAAAACCTCAACTGTTCTGAGTGCTATTAATATTGCAGTCCTCAATTTCTGAATGAGTGATGAGGGAATTGAGGCTGACCCAGATGAGTCTATGAATGAGCGATGGTGGGATTGATTGAAAGTCTCTCGCAGTGAGGGAGGACATTCGAGGCAAGCGGAGGCGGCTCTTTTAATCTCTGCTTACAGGGAGAGTTATAGCTTTGACACCTCGATCACTGAAACAATAGAGACAAAACATCACCTGCCACGCCCACACTAGATGACACGCCGGAAAGGTAAACACACAGACTGAGGGGGCCCCCCGTGTTAATTAGTGTAGAAAAGCCTGCATTCAAGCATTGAGGTGGTTGTAAGTGTTTGCTTAGGCTCATTTTCTCAGATTCAGAATTAGGATTTGCACTTTTGGTTGGAGATATTTTAGTGCTGTTGACCGCAGCTCACACTTACTAAAAAAGAATACATTCATGGTTTACCACAGGCTAGTCTGAATCCTCTGACTATTAGTTTGACAGCTTTTTTCCATGTAGATTTTCCTACAGGCTTTTAGAAAGTTAATTTCCTGTGCCTGCTAATAACATAAATAAAATAACATCATACAATAACATCACTTCATATTGAATTCTTCAAATCTTTTACTTTCCTGGACAACACTGTAGCCGTTCACTTTACATACAGGTAGAAAGAGAAATTACAGTGGTGGCACTTTTCCTTTAGAGAAAGTGAATCGTCTATTCACACAGAAAGTACAGCGCCTCCTGCAGCTGTGCTGTGCATGATCTCTTGGGGTTGAAGGTGTAACGGGCATTAGTATCGCTTCTTCTTCCTCAACATATTTTTCCCTAGACTCACCGTCAAACGAAATGAAGCAGAACCAGGCTCGAGAATGAACTTACTACAGAGGATCAAGAAACAGAAACCACACAGCTTTTTTAGTGGAAGCAAAAGGTGCATCTTGTCCAGCTCTGCTCTTCGTGCTCCAAGGCTAGATGCGTCTTTGACGTGATCAGTATGACTGCAGTCAGTTTCTAACATTTCTGGCAAAGTGAAATATCATATATCATTATGGATATATCTAAAAGAAACATCCTTGTGAAGCCTAACAGCACACGCATGGGTGGATGATGCTAGTCTAGCTTCACCATCCAGCACTGCTATAGTGAAGTAACACCCAGTGTTTCTGTGTGGTTCAGCTGAATGCTTTTGTTGCTTACTAAACTTTACAGGCTGTTTTTTGTGTCACGGCTCCACATATATCAGATCAATCCTCAGACTCTCAGCCAGAAAGAAATAAATATATGAAATGTGTTTACCAAAATGTCTGACTGTTCCTTTAAACATGGCATCTATCTAAATCTGTCTGCAGGATTCCTGCTGCTCCCGTTTCCCCCACTGTCTTCACTGCTGTGGGCTCCCTGGGGGCTTTAGGGTCCAACACTAACACATGGTGTTGCCTCTCTCGGTTAGACACACGGTAAACAGCAAATATCAAAGATAAACTCAAACACAGCAGAGCTCAGTCTGCTGCTTCGGCATATTTGCTTTAAGTTTTAAGAGGACAGAGGACATGCTGATGCCAAATGTGGCTTTGAGGTACAGATGAGCTGAGGGTGGAGGAGGAGAGAGATGGTAACATTTGAGGGAGGGTAGGCATCTGTCGCCCATGGCTGCCTGCTGTCTGCCTTTAGCACCCAGCGTTGGCGTGGCTGCTTGACAGAAGTGAGATCTTTTTTTTTTATTGTTTTGAGAGAAAGAAGGGAGAGGAAGGGGATGGATGTGCAGTGAGACTACTCTCTACTCTCCCTGTAAGCAGAGATTATAAGGCGGAGGGTTGGCAGCAGAGGGGGAGGACTTCCTGTTGAAGCAGTGGAACAGAGGAGCGGTGGGGGTGACAGACTTAACATCACACCTGTGGCCGGGCGTAGTTGTGGCTGGGTTCAGTGGAGCTTTAGGGCCGGTGGTAGACGTGAAACTGGTGCTTGTTTTTGTGTGCGAAATGAAAAATGTTCCTCGGTGAAACATCAGTGAATCATAAAACATCCTCTGTGGGAGCCATCACGCCGACTCCTCTGTTGCGCTCACATCCTAGATCTCTTATTTCTCTCAGCCTGTAGTTATTACTCTCTGTCTGTCGGGGGGTTTAAGTAGGCGCCAAATCCTCTGGTGCATATTCGTCTCACCTAGGGACACAATTACAGGAGGCACTATCTGTATTTGGAAAAACAATGTTTTATTCAGACATTTATATAAACATGAAACATATTTTTGATCTGCTGTGTGTTCTCGTCGCTTTTCCTCAGCGTTTAGCTCTTTGTTGACGCCATAGACAGACGTACACAGAAAGGATGAAAAAGTATAGTTAGATGTAAGAAGCGTCTTGTTCATTGTTCTCACTCTAACGAAGACGTGTGTGAAGTGACTGCAAATAAAAATGATATCGTCTGCTCTCCGATGACTTCAGAAAGGTATAAAATGAGGTGAAATATTTTAGCAGTGGGTGAACGTGAGGTGGAAGTAAAGCTCTTAAACTGTGACACAGTTCCACAAACCTTTTGCACATTTCCTCCGTATCACGCAGCCCCGCTTGAATGAATCAAAATGAAATACATCTGTTGCTCACTGACATGAGATCTGAGTGTCCAGTGCTGATGTTGGCCTTTCTGTCTCTCACCCTCCCTCAAGCCGTGTGTGTGTTTACTGAGAGAGGACGACGGGTCATCTGTGTGCGTCTTCACAAGTGTGTGTTTGTCTCTCTGTCTGACTCACCCTCCTCACATCCCTCATCTGAACTATTAAAAGCGTGGTTTTCCTAAGGCATGAGGGGTATGATGGCTGATCCTTCACCTCTCAGCATCTCCCTCTCTTCGCCTCTCCCTTCTCCTCGTTCTCTGCTCAAGTCGTCCTGACCTCTCCCATTTTTTTCCTTCATACTCGGTACAACTCTTTTAGCCCACTGCTTGGTTTTGAGGAAGGATGATGAGGGGGATGTGGCAGAGGAAGCTGGGGGTAAACCCAGAGAGAAGGAGGGGGGGGGGGGAGTCAGTGGAGGTTATTCTGCTCTCGTGGCTCTGTTAGTGAGCAACCATGCACCCATGCAGCTGCGCCAATTAGCCCCACCGATCCCACTCAAACACACATTTATCAGCATCCTCTTTATCTGACTCCACACAACATGTTAGGTGTGTACGTGCATCCTAGTTGTTGCGTCAGACTTACACGCTCTCCTCTTGTATGCACGCATGCCTACATCCCCACATGTGTGGGTATATTTCTATGTGTATTTATATATCTTTAAAAATGCGTTTGACAGCCAGCAATGATGCCAGGCATGAGGAAAGGCGAGGCGCAGCTCTGTCTCGTACGATGCCGCTGTCACATTGGATCAGCCGGTGCAGGCAGGCAGGCAGCGGCACACAGCCGTGGGAATGACACTGCACTTCTGCTCTGGGGGAGTCTGGCGGAGGGAGCGAGGAGGGATGGGATACAGAAGAGTGGGGAGGAGGCGTTATTAGTTTCAGCTTAGGTTTTGACTTTGTGTTGTTTTATGTCATCAGTCTGCAGATTTTATCATTGGCCACTCAGACAAGCATTCCTTTTTATCGTGAGTTACGCGATAGACTTCTTCACTTCTGTGCTGCTGTAATGTGTTTTTCTAGTGGAGTAAAGAAACAATCGACTGAGCAAAAATAATAATCAGCAGTCATTAGTTGGAGCCAAAGAGGAGCAGCAGGGTGTGCGTTTTTTAACTTCTCTCATACTTTCACTTCATGACAGCCTGGTAGCTCAGTGGTCAATGCAGAGGGCTGGGACGCAACAGATAGCAGCAGATAGCAGGATCAGGTCCCAGCCCATCCCCCATACCAGGTGTGTCCCTAAACGAGACACAGAGCGCTAGCTCCCCGAGCACCGCCTGTGGCTGCTCACTGCTCCCCTCCAAGGGGGGATGGGTCGAATGCAGAGAAGAAATGTTGTTCTTTATTTTGTTAAATTTTGTTGTCAATGACAATAGAATGGATTCTTCTTCTTCTAAGGCTCCACACAGTCAGCCCTAAATTCTCCAGGGTTGTTTTTGTTCTTCCTTCATTGTTAGTAGAGCAAGACAACACACTTCCTATTAAGATGAAACCTAGCTCACAGTTGATTTCATGTGTACTAACAAGATTACAATTAGTGCTCAGCACGTAGCAAACATTCAAATGTTGTCTTACGTTATTTTACGTTAACACAGCAACACAACCTGTTCACAAACAAATAGTTGGTCATTTTGGTGAGTTCATGTTCATTTTCCTGCAGAGAGTGAGGTGAGAAGATGGATGCCACCTGCATGTCTGGGTGTTTAATACGAAGCTACAGTCAGCAGCACCAGTAAAGATTGAAAATGAATCCTATTCACGTTGTTACATACAAAAGCAAAAGTGTCAAAATATAAATATGAAAACCACTGCTTCAGTATTTGTGCAGATCAATCAAATCGGATGTGTTCATTATTGTGCTTTTGTAAGATTCAGTTGCCTTTAGGCTCAGTCAGACTGCGCTTTCCTCATTTCATGCTTATATCTAACATTTATATACAACGATAAAGTAAGAATTGAGCTTTGATGGAAACAGGCTGACTAAATGGCTGAAAAATATGTTATCTACTTATTAATGCAGTTACAGGAGGAGAAAACTGAACAGGAATACTCAGCTTAACACAGTAAAAAACGGTTAAACACACTTAAACTAACTTATTGACAGGCACACTTTACCTACCGAGGGGTGTTGTGTATACAGCGAAGCAGACGTGAACAGGCCCCCAGTGTTTGTCGTGTAAGCACAGCTGATCGCTGCTTTTGCTCTGTTTAGGGGTAAGCAGCAGCAGCAGGTCGCCTCTCGCTGCTCTGACCACCTCAGTGATCTCGGTGGAAAGGTTACTGTCATGTTAATGGGTTTGACTGTAGGCCCTGATCAAGGGAGTGTAAGTGTTAAACACTGTCATGTCCTGTTGTCTTTACTTAAGTGCAGCAGAGTAACCTAGTTCCTCTGATATGATCGCTGTTGCTGTTGCCAGATGTAACTGAGGCAGTTCTGGTTAAGTAGGCAGCCTCGGGCAAGGGCATGACTGAATACAGGAGGACAGAAGAGCGCTTTTTTCCCTCTCATTATTGCTGTGGCTCAGAGTACCAACGATCTCATACACTGCATCTGTTGTGGCAGGTTGTTTGTGTGTATGGAAGCTTATAGGCATTCAATTCGGGGACGACTGTTTACTTTCTGGAATAACAAGAAACAACGAAAAAAAACAGCTGTTTTTCCAATAATACAAACTGTTGTGCTTGAGAGCAATTTCTTGTAAATTTGCAGTAATTTAAATGAGTAATATTTTATAGGGATGTCTTGCTTTTTGATCATTTTCGGCAGTGTGCTAATTAAACGTAAACACAGGGGAATGGTCTATTTTAAGGCAACACTGCAGCTAATTATTCTTTGAGAAGATGAAGGGTCCCTTTGTAGGACTATGGGTTTTAAGAAAAGAAACAGATACACAGAGGAACACACGCAACTCTGTCTCTGACCGTGTGTCTCTGTCTCTGTCTCTGTTTACCATTTCTTGTTCCACCTCTGATCTTTCATTCAGAAATAAATAAGACTCAGTCACACATTGATTTCTCTCACACAACAGCAGCAGCTCTTGCAGCTCTATTGAAATATGATGGGCATTTTTGTTACAGTTCTGAATACTGATGTCTTCACCCTGTTCCTAACCCTTAATCCTCCTTCTGTCTAGGCTCACCCAGCAGTATGTTTACCCCCAGGCGTTTCTACAGCCCAGCCTTGTGCTGCAGTCCCAGCTCAGTCCCACAGCAGCAGCCCTGGCTTCCCCTTACCTGGACTACAATTCTGCCTACAGCCACTATGCCCCCACAGGACTGGAGCAGTATCCCTACACCCCCTCACCATCACCCTCTGCTGGATACCTCAACTACAGCTTCACACCCAGCACGCCGGTGCCCGCTCTCACCACATCCCCGACCCCTCCGGCTGTCATCCATCCTCCCCTGGCTGCGCTCACCGCCGTCTCTGCCGCCCCACAGGCTTTCCTCCACTACCCTCTGCACCAGCCCGACCGCATGCAGTGAGCAGAGCTGGACGTGCCGAACTGATGATTCAAAACACAGTGACTGTGGCATCATAAGGATATCACTTGATAACCAGGAACAGAGTGTGATGTAATCAAAAGGGCTTTTGGAAAGCACTGTCATTCCTGTTTTTTATATGTTATTGTTGTAATAAATGTTTTATTGCTATTGCCATCAGATCTGAATGTTTTTCATAAGTCAGGACAGAGGTGAGATGATTATGTAATGTTCTGGACATCTGGTCCCACGGTCCAAAGGTTGAAGGCAGTGTGACTGCTGCAGAGCACAAGGGTACAATAAGAAGAGTGTCTGTTTGGAGTGGTGCTGCAACTGCAGTTTCTCCAAAGGTACTGGGTGGATATTAGCCAAGCAAACGTCTGCTGGTGTGATGGACACTGTCCAAAACTCAAACAACCCATCCCTCAACTATCCCTCATGCCATATATCTCAAGCTAAATGGACCTATTACCACATTTTTCTGCTTAAAACAGACGTACCACTGTGAACTATTGGCATTTATGAGTCATGATTGTTGAATGCTGCCTAGTTGTTCTGTCGTCTAACTCTAATCTTAGACATGTTATGTGTCATGGGCTATTTTTGCCATCTTCTGGCCAAAATACTTCATTGCATCCCACAAAGGAACAGAGTGACCCAACCATTGTGTCAGCTTTTTATGTTTATTATCATTGAAAATTTATTGAAACGCCTTGTGCTCCCAGTAAAGGTTAAATAATAAAAGGAGACTCATTGTGAAGCTTGCACAGCTGATCTGCAGTGAACAGATCTGCTGTTAAGGTCTGGGATACAACACTTCCTTTGGGTTGCGCTAGTTCAGAACAAAAAAGCAGATGATTTATGTAAAAATGAATATTATAGCAAATAGCACAATGAGGGGAGAAGAAATTATCATGTCTTAAAAATTGATGACAAAATAAACACAGTTAATGGGACGAAACAAGAGAGTGGTAATGGAAATAAAACAAAATAAAAAGTAAT
Source organism: Microctenopoma steveboyesi (assembly GCA_032359275.1). Lineage (NCBI taxonomy): Eukaryota > Metazoa > Chordata > Actinopteri > Anabantiformes > Anabantidae > Microctenopoma > Microctenopoma steveboyesi. Next base: position 15,372,640 of record JAUMHF010000024.1, read on the forward strand.
GTGTCTGCAATCTCACACATACACACATATACACACACCCACTTGCAAACTCGCTCATACATATGGGCAGGCACACGCACATGCATGCACACACACACACACACACACACGTCCTCCTGCAGTATGCACACATGCACAAACACAAATCCACAGATAAAATGTGGTGATTGAAAATAGTGAAACCCTGGTAAAATCTAATGTTATCATACATCCACGTCTTGTGTCTGAAGTGCAGAAAACAAAATGAAGCTAGAAAAAACTAAAATGGAGATAAATTCAGATGAATAATGAAAAGCATGCCCATCTTCACTGGTCTAACCCAACTTTAAACGACCACAAATTCAGAGTGTTGCCCTCTCTATCCTACCCAAATCCCAAACCCCACCCCTCCCCTCCACCCTCACCTGCCCCAGGCCCTCTTACCCTCCTAAAATCATACCCACATCCCTATGTCACCCTCGTCCTGCCCTTGGCCTCCTCGTCCCTACAACCCAAACTTCTTGGCTCGATTTCAGGGTTCCCATGCTCCTTTGTGTTGCAGATGATTGATGGGGAGGAGGAAGCAGGCGGGTTGGGGTAGCTGCTGGTCCAGGTTCTATAGCCACCGTTTATCAAAAAACAAAATGTCCAGCTCCAGATACAGAGTGAGGACTCGGGGGGGTTAGAGGAGTCTTGTTGTGTGTTGAGGTTGAAGGTTGTGAACCTGTATGCTAATTGTTTTTTACAGTGGCATTGGGAAAATCCTATCACCTGTTAGTCTAGATGTGAGTATGTGGGTTAGTTTTGTGCAGTGGTGTGTGAAGGCAAAAAGGGGAGGGGGCAGTGGAGGAGGGGTTGGCATAGATCAGGACCTAGTCCCTCTTTCCTCAGGCCCAGTCTGAGAAGGGGGCAGGGGTAGGTTTATAGGGCTTGTGTCTTGAGCTCGATGGGCTCCCCACGGTTCTCCTGTTGGTTCTCGGTCTCAGGGGGCCGACTGCCCTTCAGTGTGGCCAGGCGCTCAGACAGACCTCTCATGCGCGGGAACAGCATGAAGTCATACAGAAGGGCGCCCATGGCACCTCCTATCATTGGTCCGACCCAGTACACCTGCCGGGAACCAACACAGAGTGTTAAGTTGTTTGTGATTCCTGCTGACAGAGAAGTGAAAGCTGAGGCGGTGACTAATCTCTTCATTGCCATTTCAGCCTTACCCAGTGGTTGATGAAGTTCCTGAAGAGCACAGCTGGGGCAAAGGACCTAGCAGGGTTCATTCCAGCACCAGTGTAGTACATCTGAAACACAAACCACTTGTCACTATATTGTGTTTAAAGCTGTGTATTCTCATCTTCGTGTACCTGCATAGAACTGTCTGTGTTTTTTTTCTATGTGTCTCACCCCCATGAGATGTCCAATGGTGACAGAGAAGCCAATGGAGAGAGCAGCAGATCCCAGGCGTCCGTTTCTCCTCTCATCGGTTACAGCGAAAATGCACACCACAAGTTGCATGGTGAGGAAAACCTCCACAGTAGTGGCCATCCCGAGGCTGATGCCGGGCTGAAGCTGGAGATACAGGAGGACAAAAACTAGAATTTATGGTCTCAGAACTGTTTTTACAACATAGCATGTTTTATTTCAGATACATTTTAAGATATTTAGGTTTTCGGTTACTCAGTGCTTCCAAATGATGTACCAGACTGGAATGAAACATATCTTACTGAACTCTCTAGTAGAATCCTCCTTTGACAAACTAAATCAATCTAACCATAATCTTCTACTTTACCTCTCAAAAATTTTGCTGTACTTGTTTTCTAGAAAACATCCATTTTAGGTTCTTACCGTGTTCAATGCCAAGTTGCCCCTCATGTTGGTGGGTGTTACCCCGTATAGCACAGCAGCCCCAGCTACTGCGCCCAGGCACTGAGCAACCATGTAGAAAACAGCACGGAAAAGAGACATCTGTGAGCCAACTAGGTAAGCGAAGGTGACGGCAGGGTTGATGTGGCCACCGCTGATGTGACCAATGGACTGGATGAGAGTGGCAGCTGCCAGCCCAAAGCACAGGGCCACATGGAGAACATGATGAGGCCCAGTGGTCCAGCGCAGGGCAGCGCCCATGCCGAAAAATACAAAGAACATGGTCCCAAAAAACTCTGCGAAAACTGCTCGCCAAAAATTCATGGACCGGAACTCCCACATGGTGACTGTTCAGTTGAGGCTCTCCACCACACGAAGATTTTTAAAAACAGATCTCTGTGATTCTAAAAAAAGATAGATGAGTACCTTTTTTGTCCTCTTCAATCACCAAGAAGAGGTTTCCTCTTTGTAGTCAGCTAACTTGGCTGACTAAAAACCGGAAAATCAGTTCAAAGACAAAATAGGATTTAAGAACGTTGTCAGATGAATCCACTCAATGACTTTTTACCATTCGTGAACTGGGCTGACAAAGTCAACTCAGCTGCGTTTGCTTGCCACCTCTGTCCCCTTGTTGCAAAGACATAGGTGTGAGATAGTGTAGGAGTCTGAGTGAAGATCTCAGGTGGGATAAGCTGTCAAGAGGAGGTGGGCATCAGTGCTAAGGGGAGTTTCTAAAGTAGAGACGGGAATAGACAAAATGTCCTCTGGACCTTTTAGCCTCTCTGACGGAGGGTAGGGGGCCAGACAGGGGCTTTATAATACACCCCGAGGGGCCCCAAGTGACGCCATAATCCCCATGTAAAGCCAAGGGCGGGGGCAGTAGTGCTGGACATCCTAAATCAAACAAACTTAACCCCTGTGTTTCCCCCTTGTAGCAAATCAAGGCCAAAAGCGAGATCAATTATGTGAGAAGAGAAATAGATCACGTAAGAAAGTTTGGAAATCCACAAATGACATGTAGTGGGAGGAAATGAAACATACAGGGACGCCTCCGTCAATCTCAGGCGAAGCAAGAAGCTAGGAGGAACGGCCATAGTGAAGAGCAGCTGGAGCTGGACAGGAGAATGTTTTTTGGGGGTGTATGTCAGCTGTTGACATATCATAACTGTCATAATCAGCAGACACAAATGCTGATGGACAAGAAAACACACGTGCACACACAAAGACATGAACACAACTCACACACATATACACACATGTGGATAATACAGCTGAGGCCCCCGGACGGAAGTGCCCAAAGCTAACAGTGGCGAAGTGACCCATACACTGAAATGCCTGACCCTGTGAAACCATTGTCTGTCAAGACAAAAATACATACTACACTAAAGCTCAGAAGCAACAGCACATTTCATTGCTTCTCTTTATTATTATGGAGACAATTACATCATCAGCCTCTGCCTCTCTGAAAACAGTTAAGCGGTGAAACGTGTCTTTCCAAGTGTAGAGGTCAGTGCTAAAGCCTGTGGTTAGGAAGACCTGAACCTGAACTTCCCATTGCTTCAGATCTCAGAGCCTTCACTGGCGCTGCTGCAGTGCAGAATCTGACCGAACAACAGTGCAAGTGGGAAACGCTAAAAATGTAAGTGTGGAACAACAGAGGCCAATGCATTGAACCAACAATTATTCACATAACACAGAGAATTATAAAAAGTTTAAATTATAGCTGTTGTGACGGTGCATGGCACAGGTTTGCACTTTGTGAATGCTGTGTGTGTGTGTGTGTGTGTTTCGCAGGAGGATGTACGACCAAAGCCCTGAATGTTCTCTATGTGCACGGAGCTGGGTAAAGCAGAGGCACAGTAGTGCAGCAGGGATGTGGGGGCCAGTGGGGTTACTGATCACCGCTGGGGCATCGCGCTGACCAGTCGAGAGCCATCACTGTTGACAGCAGTGGGTGTGTGTGTGTGTGGTGGTGGTGGTGGTGGTGGTGTGTGGGGGGGGTGATGAATGCAGAACGCTGAGCTTGTTGTTTTAACTCCCTTTTATACATGTTAGAAAGGACACACACAATGCAAAGTGCTGTGGCAGTTAGCTATTGTGCAGACTGTGTGTGTGGTTGTTGTAGATCACTGCAGGAATATTTGCGGATAATGCTGTCGCTGAAAATTTGAGTTTAGTTGAATTTTCATTTATCTGAATTAATGTAAATATTTTACTGTAATGTGTGATGTTTGAGATGCATATGGATATAAAAATGTATCTGATTGTATCTGCATTCTTGAGACTATAGGAAATTGATAGGATTTGGTTTCATATAAAACATGTGGGTGTATGTGTGGATATAAAACATTTAAACACTATAAACTGGGAAATGTTGTAAATAAAACCTTTATAAACAACTAATTACAACAAAATTTTATTTGGAATGTGTTGTCAGATTATTCTCAAATATAAATACAAGGGTCAGTTTGTTGAAAATAAAAATAAATAAATAAAATACTGTCTTTTAATATTAGGCATACTAAGAAAAAAACCTCTAGGACAAATATCACATAAGACAAATATCTGAATGACTAAATACCCCAAATGTTGTGTCAGTGGTTGTCATTTAGGTAAACTGACCCTTTAAAATATATCAAAAGTACATTTTGAGACAAACAAATATGGCAACATTTAGCGAAAACCACGCAAATATCAATGACGGCATCATTGAAGCAAAGGATATTGTTTGTTCGACATCCAAACATGCAGGTATGCTCACTGGATCCATTTCCAATTACAAAGCTTATTTTCACTGCAGGTTTTCTTTGTGTGCAGCCATTACAGAGGTATGGCGGTCCATCTGATTATGAATAGAGTCCCTCTGAAAAGAGACGAACACTAACAGGCACAGACATGAGAGAGATGTGGGGCTGATTGAGAGCATAATTGAACCTGCAGTGCGGAGCATGGATCTCTTTAGCATTTCAAAGCATTCACAAACACTGGATGGAACTGAAAATGGCGAACACACAGCTTGTTTTTCAGAAGGATTTCAATGAGTCTTATTATATAGTCCAGTGATGTGCAAATGTGAAACTAATAAGACTGAATTTCACAATATTGGCCACAGTTTTATGTCCACTAATGACAGGCATATATAGGACCGCGGAGGTCACATTCAGACCCATTAAAGTTCAGCTGACAAATATAATTCTCTCTACATGTGATGAAATAAGCGACAGACAAATTTCTTTTTAGATCTTCCAGGGAGTACTGGTAATTGAACTTCAAAAGATTGTTAAAAAAAAACATTTCTTTTTCTATAAATATGATTTGAAATGGATTATCTGGAGCTGTTGTCAGAGTTGCAGGTGTACAGTTCACTGGATTATGTTCAAATAATTATGATTTTAGGTATAAACATACAGGTTATAGAGAAATTAATACCAAATCTTGTTGGTCTCTGACCAAAGTTACAGTTTTATACATATTCTACCAATGTGCATTGGGTTATCTTATCTTATCTCTTCTCTTAAACAGTGAATATTTGGGAGTAGAAAACTTATGAATACATGGACTCTCATTAGGAAACACAACAACACCAGGACCTGTTCTGGGTTCCTTTCTGTGAAGTTACACATCACACTACGATAATTTACCAGTTTCCTGATTAGCTGATCAGCAGATCAAACTGAAAAGATTTAATAACATTTAGAATAATTGTTCTAGTGAAACATTTGTGGGAAACTGAGAAAATAAAATGGCAGAACTTTTAAAGTTTATATAATAAATATAAAATAACATTTCTGTATCACTGAAAGCTAATGTATCATTTTTTAAACAAAATATATTTAAAAGTTTAATACAGTATAACTTCTATGTAACGTTATACACAGCTTCATTCTTTTCTTTGGTCCCCACCACCCCCGAGCCCGATCTACATGATTGTAACATGAACTGGATTTTATGTGTCTTCATAAACAAATCTGTGTAAAAGTGCAGAATGTGTTTCTTTCTGTGTGTTTTGTTTTATGCATGCATCCTCAGTTGTTTTCTTGTTTGTTGGCCTGCTTGGCTCTCATGGCATTCTGTGTGACCGTGGACAGCGAGGACCCGGTCATACTGGCTGTCTCCACAATCTCAATATCTTTACAGGTCAGACATGCCACCAGCTTCTGGCGAGAGGCGCTGCGTGCAAAGAAGAACTCGTGGGATACTCCAGCCAGTATGGCACCAAGTACTGGTCCGATCCAATAAAGCTGCAGGTGAACAAATGAAAGATACAGTGACGTTAAATTATACACACTTTATTAATCAGAGAGGGAAATTATGTTACACACACACATATATAGAAATAGTCAGATAGATAATTATTTGAACCTCTGCTGATTTTGTAGGTTTACCCACTAACAAAGAAATTATGATTTTAATGATAGGTGGTTTGTTTAAACAGTAAAAGTCAGAATGATGAGACAAAAAAATGCTTTTAACAAAAGTTATAAATTATCATCATTTTTATAAATGAATCAAGTTTCTCAAAAAGGTTTTATCCAAAGCAACTGAACTTGTTGGAGATTCCAGACTTGAGAAAGCCCTCTGGAAAGGGAGAACCTTCACAGATAATGAAATTGAAAGTATTTGAACTGCTGTCAATCAGCAAGATTTCTGTTTATTTTATTCAGGTAACAAACCTGTCTTAAAGATCACAGAAGCAATCAATCTGTCCAAAGAGCTTTCCAAGGATGTCAGGGACAAGAATGTGAAGCTACACGAGGTTTATTATTCACAAATGGACAACCATAAAATATCTGCCGAACTCCCTCGGTCTGGTGTTCCACGCATAATCTGAATTTGTAGAGTTTCAATGATAATGAGAACAGTGTGGAACCAGCCCAGAACTACTCGCGAGGAAGCTGGGACCATAGTCCCCAAGAAAACAGAAAAGGACTGAAATCCTGCAGTGCCCTTAAGGTCCCCCCGCTCAAGAAAGCCCATGTTCAGGCCCCTTTGAGGTTTGCCTCTGAACATCTTCATGAGTCAAATGCAATATTTTATTGTTTTGTCCCTTACTCAAATAAACCTACCATTGAAAGTATAGTAATAAGTATTGCAATACTACATTATAAAGTATTATTAACCCTAACCCCAGAAATAGACCCCGAGTTTAATTGTGAGATAGGTTTGTATTTTGTATCTTCCTCTCACCCAGTGATTTTCCCAGAATCCAGTGACGATGGCTGGACCCAGAGAGCGTGCAGGATTCATACTAGCACCAGAGAACCTCGCCTGATGGGGAAAACAAGTCCAAGTCAGGAACAGGTGGTAGTTTCAGATACAGAGTAACAACATAGATTTTGCTGATTTGTAGTCGTCAAGAGCTACATCAGTACCATCAGAAAAGCATCTGCTCCAAACTAATTCTGCAGCATGATTATGAACCCAGACATACAAACAGAGACATAAAGACAAAACAAAGAAATGAATCCTGCAACAGTGTAGTCCCCACAAAGTCCTGGTCTCAACACGGTCAGACTCAGTCTGGGATTGTTAAAAGGGCCAAAGACACAGACACAAACGAAAAGCACAGAAGAAGCTGTTTATTGATAGTGATTTAATTTAGTCTTGTTTTCTATTTACTATTTGATTAAAAATTATCCATGATATTGTTGCCATTGTTGTTGTCATATGTATTCATTTAGGACAGACTAACATAGTTCACTTAGTCACTTTTAATGTATGTGAAGATTCTCAGTAGTCCAGATCATAGTTATCCCAAAAATGTTTTTCCGTGGCATCCGAATAACCCTTTTTTGGGGTCACTTTAAATGCTGCTTTAACTCTCAGAAATATTTGTCCAGTCACTGATTTACCTGCAGAATCAGCTTTACCCAAATGCACTGTTATTATTTACTACGAATCTGCTCCAAGAGCCTCTTCTAACGTGTGGGTTTAATATCTCTGGATATAAAATACCTTGTTAAATCAAATTAATCAACTCAGCAAACAGTAATGATTCAGCATGTTTGCAACTAAAATTATAATTGTATGGACATAATCCAGCTAACTGTACACCTGTAACTCTGACAACAGCTCATGATAAATACATTTTACATCATATTTATAGAACCAGACTTTCCACACTACAGGCAATTAGTTGCCAATCTAACGTAGATCTACTGTATATTGACTTTGTAGGATCAAATTCATACAACTGGTACATTTTAAAAAGCTGTGACTGTGTAGCTTTCTTTTTACTTGACAAATGAAGATGTTTGTTATTAGTTTATTAATTTGTGTCAGGTGAGTTATGGGGTCTCATCTCTGAACAAATTTACAATTCAAATCATAATGTAGGTAAGCTTTTTTTAAAAAATCAATAATCCATGTTAATGCTAGTGTTACCTGGGCCACAGTGCAGTGTTGTGTATGGAAGGTTAGTATAACGACTCACGACAATAAATCAGCACTTGATGAGTTGACACTGAGGTTTTTATGTCAGACAGAAAGTAACATATGTAAATCTCCTGTAAATGAAAGTTCATCTCACCCCTATCAGCACTCCAGCAGTGTGTGCTAATCCAATAGCCAAGTTTCCTGGTTCTGGGCTCTCCCTCCGCCGCTGGTCCTCCACTGAGAACACTGTCAAGACCAACTGGAAGGTGCACAGAACCTCTATGCCCAGAGCCTGGGCTGCGTTCAGGTCTATAGGCACCTGATTGACAATAATAATTTGTAAGGAGGAGAGGCATATTCAGACCTCAGAGGTATCACAATGACATGTAGACAACTGACCCTGTTAACGAAGTGGTCTGCTGTAGTTTTCAGTGGTAGGGCCAGGTAAAGGGCCCCGGCTCCTAAAGAGGCCCCTAAACACTGTGCAGCCATGTAAACAAGCGCCCTGAGAACATCCAACCTCCGTGTGGCCAACAGAGACAGAGTCACCGCAGGGTTCATCTGATCAGAGAGCACAGATTAAACAACAACAGTGTTCAGTTGTTAACGTCACGTACGATAGTTTGGGTATTTTCTGTACATCTACCTGAGTATATTATTCACTAGTATTTTACTTTTGTTTTGGGGCATAAAGCCTCAGAGTGCTTCTACCAATGACAACTGTATTCTTACCAGCAAGAGTTTCTATCAACGTCAAGTCAATCAAAGAAAAATCTCTTTTTAAAACGAATGTGTGACTGTGAGACATTCACCTGTGCCCCGCTTATTTCTCCAAAACAGTGTCCCAGTGCAACAACCACCACACCCACGGCCACCGCTGGGTACATAGGTCCTCCGGGGATCTCTCCAGGGCCTGGCACAGAGGAACCCAGCACGGCGCTCACTAATACCAGGGTACCGAGCAGCTCTGCCAGCATGGCACGCCAGAACTGCCGACTACGTAGCTGCTCAGAAAAAAGAGATGTTTGTAAATAGGTAAAAAGATAAACCTTTGTTTTAAAATCACACACAAAATGTTCTGTTTATAAAAGTGTTAACAGAGACCGCACTTCTAACATCTAACAGGTCATGTCAGCAACATGTCGCTCATTCTGGTTCATCTATTTTCTTGATCAACATAATTGCAAATACAGTGTCGAGGTGTTTAAACAGCCATAAAATACAAATACACAAACACACAAGTAAATTATCTCCTGTCTTGTTTCAGACTATTCATGAACACAAGTCATATTAATCAAATTAATGAGTGCAGGTAAATAAGATCCTTACCTCACGCCACGTCATCTCAAACGCAGTGACAATGTGGTTCGTTTAGTTTGGTTGTTGAGTACGTCTGTGTTTCTCTGTCTATGTGTAGCTGCTTGGCTCTGAGGGCTTCAGGGTCTCTGCTACAACCCTCATTAACTTGTAGAGTCTGAGAGGTCCTTTGATGAGAGCAGCCTCCTCCCTCTCAGTCTCTCTCTCCTCATCCTCAACCCAAATCCTATCAAGTCTTTCATAGCACAAATGTTAGTCAATGCAAGCTCTCGAAATATGATCATTCAGGTTTATGGCGCCATATACTCACAATATCCCCCCCTCCCGCATCCCATACTTGAGCAATTGAATGCATCGTCAGAAAACTGGGAAGAGCTTTCATTTAACAATGAGGCCCGAGGGGTTTGATGTTAATTCAGAAGGTTACACAATGTGTAGATAAATCATTCACACAAACGGTTTAATGATGGTTCAAACTACAAAGCGAGGACTCAAATCAATTTGACCACTTTTGTAAAAGGATGGAAATAAATTGATCACAATTAAAGTCTAGTTAAAGTTGTATGTTACAAATGACACAGGATTTGGAATTAATACCTTTATTACTGTTACATTTTGTGTCGTGTCAGCTGCATAGAAGGTGTAATGAGGACGCAACCATGGTTAAGAACTGTAATAATTAGTCTCATGTAGCTTTCTCCTCTGTGTCAAAGATCACTTTGGAGTCCAAACACTTTGCCCAACTTATTCTTATTGGATGAAATCCAATGTTCACAAACAGACAAATGCCTTTATGTCTTATCCTTTAACAACACACCCCATCTTTCTCCCATCTGTCATGTTATTAACTCTATTGGCTAAACTATGTTAGCATGTACCAAGCACGTTATCCAGATTACTGCAGCTCAGGCTGATTTCCTTATCAATCATCTGAGACAGAGATGATCAATGAGCGCAGACGAGCATAAAAATAAGAATAGACCACATCTACCGCATGAAATCATCTACTGGTTCAGTCATTGCATTTCAGCTACAGATAAACACGAGACAAACACGAGGAAGACAATGAGGAGACAGACAGTCTTTCTGTGGTAAACAGCAGCACAAGTGATGGTAAAGGGATTATTATTGTTTTATTTTTAGGTATGACTCAATGCAGAACAAGTCTGAAGATTTCACATGTGAACATCCTACCACCCTCCTTTATCTGCCCTCCACAAACTAGATGAGGGACCACTCTGGTCACCATGGGGACCAACTCTTTGATGATGCTGTTGTCATGGTGCCGATTGTGATGATGCATCTGTTCTGGGGACATTTCATTTTCTCTCTTTGATAGCAAGCGAGCACAAGACGTTTTGTGGAAGAGATATCCCTGTTTCACTTAAAAGTCGGAATTTTATTTCTTTAAGTCCTGCACATAAGCATCCCACCAGACATCATAGGCCCCCATGCTGTCATACTGGGTCCAGAATGAACTGGTTGGTTAGGGTGTGGAGGGTTGATGGTGCCCCCATTATTCTGTGGATTACCCCCTCCTCTCCAGGGCCACTGTGAAACTGTTATCCCCCCTTTTGTGGGGATAAGCCTAACTGTGTGGAACAGGACGGGTGGGGGGCACACTGGAACCCGCTGGCGTGGGGACTTTTCAACCCCCTTTACTCAGAGTGCTGACAATGGCACAATCTTACACACACACACACACACACACACACACACACACAAAGTGCCAGCTAAGGGATTTGAGAGAGCAATAGCGGGCAGAGGTGTGTCAGAGACTTTTCTATTTCTTAAAATTCTCTGTCTATTTTTAAACTTTGTGCACGTACTGTAGATTTAAGTGCAGAAGGTGTGTGACGAGTCCTGTGGAGCAGCTGTGAGTGATAGGACGTTTCCAGGAGCATGTGCCTCAGACAGGACTCTCCAGGGAGCTGGAGCCAAACACTGCACCAGATTTATCACTGCTGGGCTCTTTTTCGCTCTTCAACCTGACATATCAGAGCTCTTTGGTCTTGTGTTGTACTGACCTTGACCCTTGCACTTTTGGTCTTATATTCAGTGAGGCAGAGGCATGTGGCATCTGGTCACCTGCCTCCGATAGGATATTGGTTGTTATATGAACATAAAAAGTGATGCATGCACTATTGCACTAGGGGGAGTAACTGTAAAGAAAACTACCGTAGATGATTTTTAGTTAGTATAAAAGAATACGCATCTGAAGAAAGTTTGTTAACATTAAAAATTGTTACAAATAAATGCATCTCAAGACGAGATTAAAAAAAATTAGACCTTATCTTAATGAATCAAAACTAAATTCATTACAGATGAACTCAGCAACATGTGGATGGTGACTTCAAATAGCTTTTGTTTGAGCAGCAATCTGATAATGAAAGATGTTTAATTTACCATTTTATAACAAAGTAGAGCTCACAAAACCAATTAATGTTTAGCGGTTATGAAAGTGATGTTTATTCAATATGAATCTATTATTCTTTGCAGCTCTCTTGCAAATATCTCTATTTTCATCTATTCCATTAAATCGTAACATCTAATAACTCATATGAACTCAATCTCTAAATGGCACCAGATGTGTCGTACAGAGTCTACCAGAAATACATCTACTTCTCATATCCATTTGAGAAGGGTAGGAAGGGACTCGAGCATCAGGCAAAGGGTTTGGTTTGCTTTCAAGAGGTTGCAAGTCTATCAGAGTCCTAATATGCGCGCGCACAAACACACACACACAGTAAGAGAAAGCAGAAGCACCCAAGGGAAAGTGGCCATGTAAAATAAACAGACTTATATCCAAGTAGAAAAAGAGAAAGAAGATGCAGTTAAAAACAAGTACTCTCTACTAGATGTGGTTTTTATTCAACTGACAGTACATTCTACAGATGCACACGTGTTACATCACCTTAATACAACAGAGTCTTGTAATACCTCCTCTTAAAAATGATGAATTGGTCCTAAAAATATAAAGGAACAAATTTAAAGTCACCAAAACTGTACATTATTAAAAATTCACTTAACACCACATTTGGTTTTCGTGTCTTTTTTTGTTTTTTTTTTTGAAAAAAAAAAATTAGCTTGTCCCCTAATTTTAATAAGGAACAATAAAGTTTATTTCCTATCAACAAATTTGAATTCAGTGTAAGAAACAAATTTAAATAAAACCCAGACTGTGGAGTCCTCCTGTCGCCCTCACAGCACACTAACCACGCTGCCCAATATTGTACATTGGCCCTTGTACAGCACAACAAATAAAATCAATAAAAAGGAATGTAAGACAGAAAACCAGGCAGGAATGTGCCATTATCAGAGATACTTTGCAATTGTAGTCTTTAAAATGAGCCTCGCACAAAACCACCGTTACATATTTTCTCCAGGTCAAACGAGTTACAGACAAAACAGACGCAAGTGTCATTTTCAACATGAATCAAACAGCCAATTGTAGATTTATACGCAAGAGCAACACTGAAGTGTGAGCTGTGTGTTCTCTAAAACGAGTGTTAAACAAGACTATTTTAACATTGCAATGTGTCTTCTTACAGACCACATGTAACCAGCGGATTATTTACTCCTAACAAGAGGGATGTGAAAATTGAAGAACCTAAGCCCAGGCCAACAGACCAACAGTAAAAACCCTCCAGTTTTAGAGACCAGTGTCTTTCACACAGCAGCAGAAGGTGTGTGTGTGTGTGTGTGCGTGTGTGCGTGTGTGTGTGCGTGCAAGACTAAGTGGAGGTTACACAACATCTACTTGTGACAGTCCAAGAACAGATTCCTTTTAGTTTAACTGGCCTTTTATAAATTGTCTAGACATCTCTATAAGGTAATCTGTACACATTCACTACAAGCTATTGCTATTAAATAATCCCAGCTATTGTAATCTGTATATATATTTATATATAGAATATATAATAAAAATATATTGAGCAAAAAATTACTTCTAGGCATAAGACCACATTACATTACATTTCCATTGAACAGGTAAGAAATGGCCCAAGCTCTGTGAAGAGGTTTGATCCATTTTGTCGCCAAGTGGTGCTAAGCAGGTCCAGAATGCAGTTGTTAGGCCGCAATAGTGTGATAGGCCTTCAGTATGAGTCTCAGAGTAAAACACTCCAGGCCTGAGACCATGTCATCAACAGCAGGGTGTGAGCAAAAGACCTTGCCATTACATGGGGCTTGTAAAAGTATGTGACAGGAGAAGAGGTACTGAGGTGGCGATGGAAAGACACGAAAAGAGGAAAGCGAAGAGAAACGCGTTCGGATTCTCTGAGATGGGATAAGTTCGCACCGGTTCAGCTGAGGGCCAGAAGTTTCAGGCCAGTAGAGGAGATAATAACAGACAAATAGCCAAAATCTATACATATATACCTATACATGAGAGAATACACATAGCCGGAAGAACCTCCAGACAGTCTTCGCAGTAATGGAGAAGGTTGACTAGGACGGTGAAAGCACCAACAGCCTACAGCCCCACCATCAGGGGGGAACAGGCTCCTATTTGTCTTTATTTGAGTAGAACTCCGCCCAGCGGCTCTCAAAGAAGCGTCTCATCGAGTGTCCCGCCGTCCCCACCTCTGACGTGTCCTCGTTGAACAGCTCACAGTTGTTGAAGACCAGCTGAGCATCTGCTGCAAACTCCTCGCAGCTGCAGTACCTGACATGACGACAAAGGAGAGAGAAGGGCTGGTGTGAAGAAGTGTTGTTCTCAGGCCTGGACCGTGGAGTTAGGAAAAGCAGGGACACGGATATACATGGCTGTATCAGGACAGAAGGATATTCCCTTCAGTGGGAAATACATATTTTAAAAAACTGTGAACAGAATAATCTATAATGAGGAGCTGATTTCTGTATTTAACCTGCTGCTTTATATTACACAAGCTAATTTTGCATTTTAACTTTCGTTATCCTGCAACGGCCTACACTTTGATCGACAGGTTTTGTTTCTGTAGTTGGTGCGATAGGAAACTTTCCATTCAGCACCATGTTTGTCTTTCTCTTATTTGCAGTAAGGAAGTTACAAATCATAAACGAGGAAGTTTCTAGACAAGCTTTGTGTGTCACAGTTAATCAATTTACAATGAAACATGTAACATAAGCTGGTCTTACCCTCCCTGTAGCAGCCTCTCTCTTATAGTCAGGAAGTCCATGGGGTTCTTGATGATGCGGCGGTAGCCTGGCACCAGGCGGGGGTTGACGGGTTCAAGAAACGGCCAGGCATCCGCATGAGCCTCCATCTCCATTAGAATGATCCTGGCAGGAAATAAAGCAATTAGAACGAAGCCATAATGTGCATTCAGATGAAAACTTAAAAATGATCAACAGCTCAACAGGCATAAAGGCAGGACTCACTCGCAGAAGGTGAGGTCGGGCTGGTTGCGGGTTGTCATGCGACGACGTTTTGTGCTACCGCCTTCTCCAGAGTAACGGGAAGATGAGGAGGGTGGGGCGGAGTCCTTGAGCCGAGTTGTCATGCCGCCACTACGCCGCGTGGACACGTCATCTTCAGAGCTGTCGTCCTCGTATCTTCTTTTTTTCACCCTGGTCCTCGTTTTGGTCAAGCGAATCGTTTCACATTCCTCCTGCGAGACACAAAGCAGATCAGCAAATCCTGTAAACGTGATGAAAAATGCTCTTTGCAGTCTAGAATCACAGGACTGGTTCTGACCTGGGCAACGCAGGTAGGACAAAACCAGTCTCCCTCTGGCACCTGAGTGATTTTGGGCCTCAGGCAGTACATATGGCAACCGCGATCACAGCTGTCACATAGCAACAGGCAGTCATCATTGTCTCCTTTCCTGCAAACCTGGCACGTCTAACAGAGACAAGAGAATAAATCCGTCCTGTTAAAATGACAAATCTGGATCTGAAACTTTGGCAGTGTGAGATAATTACTTACCACTTTAGTCACGGATTTCTCCCAAGCAATGGCCTTTTCCAGCTGAAGAAGACACAGACAGAGCTGGGGAGCGCTGCGGCAGCGGTCGAGAGCCTGTCGCCATGTTCGCATTCGGGAGGTAATTTCACTTTCCAGACTGGCAAAGAGGAAATTATCAGTAAGATTTCAAACAAAAAATAAAGCACCCTCCTGCACTACTTCCCCAGACTATTCTGCTCACCTAATGACATCCATGGGATGCTCTTCTCCTGGCGTAGGGGTGAGGGGAGCAAGGCGCATCACTTCGGCTGGGTTCCACAGAGGCTCCTTCAGGTAGCGCCTCTCAATGTTTCGCTCCAGGTTGGCCAGCCGCAGCACGGCCAGGTCCAGGGGGTGCGTGGCAATACGAGGCAGGCCGGACCACTCCTTCTTAGTCCGTACAATCCAGTCATCGCGAGGGTCAGTGTCGTGTTCGTAATATTGGAGGTCATCGCGCGTGGAGTCTGGATCTGGGATTGTGTAGGGCTGTAAAGGTGGCGGCGTATAGACAGGGAGTAATTAAGTACGTTTCAATCAAACAGCATAAGACACAGCTTAATCATTCTGAAACACAGACTCTATGCTGTTTGAATTTGGGGGTTTGAAAGTTCACCTGAAACTCTGCCATTGTTGTCTCGGTGTTGGATTCAGCATCACTCACTGCATTTTGAGGAGGCGCCTTGAAGAAAGATAAAAGACATTAGTAATCTGTTGCAACTACTTTCCAGCGGCATGTCCACATTTGCTGTACTTTTGTGTCCATATGAAAACTGTGTCTCAACACATTTAATGAGCCACGTGACCGTAGAGCGGAGCGTGTCTTTTTCAGTCGCCGCGCTGAAATGGTCTTACTAATGTGATTATAACTGGACAAAAAATGAGGTGGATTCTCACCTTCAGATGGAGGTCGGCACCAATGACCCGCTGCTCCAGGTCCTCCACCCACCGCAGGGCACTCACATCAGTTTCCATGGCCTTCTCCTGCACTTGCCACGGCTGTTGCAGAGCCTCAATTAGCACATCTTTCTCCTCTACCTTCAGAGAAAATATTGGGTCTAGCCAGAAAGGACACAAGAGACAAGTTATACGGAGAACAAACAGTGGCAACAGTAGAACCAAACAACAGTCCACTACTCAAGAGTCCATTTTTTATCACCAACCATCAATGGATTTGGTGCACATCTCGGCTAAGCTCTCCATATGTTTAGCTAAATGCTTATGAAGCACTTTCTCCCTGACGCCTCTTGGATGGAGGGACTGTAAGGTGTTAAACAGTTCCTCTGGGTCCTTGATCCACCACCAGCCACGCACCATCGCTGACAAAGAAAAAAACAAAAACAATGTTAAAAATAAGACAGAGCGCATTAACTGTCCACATTGTGCACGTTTCATGGGCTATATATTAGCAGTAGGGAGCAGTAGAATTCTGGCTTAGGAATATTTAAATGTGGTAGCATTCAAAAGCTATTTTAGAAAACAAATACGTGTTTTAGACCACAGGCTCAAACTCATGCCACTTTTCAGCAGGCACTACCTACATGCTGGAATGGGCTTGACGACCAGTTGTGTGAAGTACTGCTGCTCGAGCTCCTGGAAAACAGAGGTGGAAGGGCGGCCACGGCGTTTAGCTGCAGCTCCTCGCGGTCCTCTACGCGCAGGACTACCACCTCTGCTGCTTCTCCTCCGCCTACGAGCGGGCCTTGCAGGGGTGGTTGGAGCCGCCGGAACAGGAGCAATGGGGGCCAGAATAAGCTGAGGGGGCAGTGCTGCAGGTGGAGTACCAAGTGCAACAGAAGGAAGAGCAGACGCAGAGAGAGTTGGGGGACCATCTTGTGGCGCTGATGGGGCCACAGAGTCGGCAGGTGCCATGTCAGGTAGGAGTGGGTCCGGCTGAAAAGAGATTCTTTATTAATGCCGAATATAGGACACTTCAAGTGTTATTAAACGGATCTGTATCGATTGCTGTGGACAAACCTGCGTAAGTGGAGCAGCAAGTGCAGACAGGGCACTTGGGATTTGAGGATGGAGTTCAGGGGGTGAGCTGGGTACCTGGGGCTCAGTTAGAGAGTCGTCATCACACGGTTGTTTAGGGAGCAGGTTAAACCACTGTCCCTGTTTCTCTGCCATCTCCTTCACGCTCTCCTCTGGCCGATGACCCTCTGGAGCCTCCCCTGATGCTGAGCATGTGCCGTTGGTCAGTGCTTCCTGGGACTGGCTGAGCCAGTTTTGGAAAGCGGCCTGTGTGAGGTCTTGCATGCCGTTGTTTGGTGATCCTGGTCCTTCATCACCCACAGATCTGACGCTACTTCTGCGGCGGCGGCGGATCTTCGCTGTGCGTAAGTGAAGCTCCACTTCTGGTTTGATTTTTCGAGGGCGCCCACGACCCCTCTGCCTGCTCATGAGGGATGCAGTGCCAGGGAGGGGGTCCTCATCTGGTGACAAGGTCTGGGCCTGGGCTGGTGTATTTGAAGAAGGTGAGGAAGGTAGAGTAGGAGGGGCTGTGGTAGGCACTGGGGTCTCCTCCACTTTGGGCTCCTTTTTGAGGAAAGTGACTGGCACATCAGCTATAAGAACATCTCCTGACGCTGCAAGATGAAATTATAGGAAAAACTGGATAAAGATGGACAGCTGAGGGTTTCTACAGTCTATAAAATTCAAATGCATTCAGACTCACTCAAGAACTCCTCTGGCCCCTCAACCAGAACTGCTCCGAGATGAGGTAAGGCCAAGTATCTGCGCCGGTAACGGTCCTGGCCCAGCAATATGGTCCGCATGGAATGAGAGGATTGTAGCAGCTTTTTACGGAAAAATGCTTGGCGCTGTGGAGATATAAAAACAAAAGAATATTTAATAAAGCAAGCATGAGAATATACATATAACACTGTGCAGGTCATCCGTCTTACCTTGGTTAGCTTATCTATCTGCCTTTCAAGCTCTGCAATGCTGGCAGTGGTAGGACTCTCGCTCTTCAGGATATAAAAAGAAAAGGTTTTAGTTAGAGATACAATTAGATTAGACTGTCACTTTGAAAATCACGAGAGCAGATACACACATCACTCAGTTTTGGCTCTTCCTTGCGTGCACGGCGGTTGCCTCTCTCCAGCAACAGACCAGTCTCCTCCAGATTGAGGTTCTCTTCCTCGGCCACTCTGGCGCTGCGCCGCCTCTCCTCAAAACACAGCTCTTCCTCGGAGCGCCCCGTACGACGCGCTAGGACTGTCTTCAATCTGGCAGGATGAAAACAATTAGGATCGGTATGTTTTATAGCGCCGTCCTCTGCTTTATTAAATATTTGACTAATCTATTCAACTATTCTGTATCTGAAGGGAGAAAACCAGGATCTTACTTGCGCAATTTACCCTCAATGATCCACTTGTTTTTCCTGTAGGTCGTCATGTTTTCTAATGTGTTGTCAATGTCACTGAAATGTCAAATGTACATGTATTAATAAAAAAAAACATGCAGTGCTACAAAACTTCAGATTGAGAAGCTGCCTTTAAATAAACATTTTTCCTGACCTGATCACAATGTTACTGCCGTTGAGCTCCTCCACCAGGAAACCCAGGATGGCTGCCTTGGTGTCAGGAGGCAGGGCATGAAACGTTTTCGTCCTCAGTGTGTTGCACACCTCCGTCTCATAGCCATGAGACTCCAAAAAGATGCGAAGCGCTTCTGAGACTGTGCTGCGCGTCAGCTCCAACTCAACAAGCTTTTCCCCAAGGATCTTTACAGACTGATAGTTGGACAGAATGTGGAGAGAATATAGGAACGGCATTATTAAAGAAAATGTTTATTAAGCATTGTGTGGAATAGTTTCTACTGTTGCTTAGGGAAATGACTACAAATCACTGCAACTCTAACCACAAACCTGATAATATGACGGCAGCCCTGGATCATGGAGAGCAGCCTCCATCAGCTTTATCAGAAGGTCTTGGACTTCTCCTTGTTTATCACCCAGGCCCAGGAGGCCGTCTTGAAGGGTAGCGAGGCTGGGGATGTCCTTTGGTACATCCAGGCCGATCACCTTTCCGTAGCCATGTAGGAACTCAACTACAGCCAAGCAGTGTGCAAAGGCTGTGCCGGAGAGAACCACACCAGGGACACGGGACAGCTCTGGAAGAGGCTGGAGGACAAAGTTTGAAGGTCAGGATCACATTGACAAAACCTGTGTAATTTAACTGGGGTTCAGGTTAAGTTTACTTTGTGGTCAGTAAGACACATGTCCTCTGTGGGCTTCTTCAGCTCTTCCGTAATCAGCTGTTGCCGCTTCCGCTCCTCCAGACGTCTCTGGGCCTGCGCTCTTCTCTCTGCTGCTCTCTTAGCTGCCAGAGCTGCCTGAGCTGCAGCCTCTGCCTCTGCCTGGGCTTTAGCCAATGCCTTGGCTTTACTCCGAGCACCTAGCACTCTCTTACCCTGGGCTATCCTCTCCTCGTCTGTCTGCTGTATTGGTGGAACAGCCTCAACCTTGACAGACCTTTTGCGGCCAGGCTTTTTGGGCTCTGAGGGAGACTCTGATGCCGACTGTGTAACTTGTGGGGCGGTCAGGTCTGTTGGCTCTGTCTTCACCTCTTCGTCCTTCGCCTCTTGCTCAAGCTGACCATGAAAGAAAGAGCACGTTGTGGTGAGGAACATTTAAGAACTGGTGATAAGTCATTTCATGTGTTTTGAGATGCATTTTCTGTACCTTGGCCCTCTTTTTTTCCTCCTTCATCTTCTTAATCTTAGCATCTTCCCTTCTCTTCATTCTTGCCTAAAATGAACAGCAGCAAAAAAGTCAAGGTGTCGTATGAACTGTATAACTGACAGTTACCAACAGTCTGGACTTCATACCTTTCTCTTCATTTTCTTTTTGATTTTTGCAAGTTTCTCCTTTTCCTCCTCAGTAAGAGCTTCTATAAAAAAGGGAATTCAAACATTAACCACTGGTAACCACACCAAATGCACAACAATACAGCCATAACTCAAGATCCTCTCACCCTTGGCTTCAAGTCGTTTCAGCAGCTTGGCATCAACTTTGCTAAGAAGGTCAATCATCTTAGGTTTGGGAGGTCTCCCGGGCCGGCGGGCCTGTCCTCCCCTCAGGCCACGAACCCTTTTTAGTTTCTCTTTATCGGGATTAGGAGGTCGACCTCGCCGGCCAGTTATGGCCATGATCATAGAAGGAACCTCCTCATTAGCCAAGAGGACCCACTTAATTCCCTGTAACATATTGTAGAGAACCACGAGTCTTTCACATGCTTCCATAATACCAATGCCACAAAGATTCTTGGTGAAAGGATAGACAGTATCTGAGAATGTTGCTTATAAACAAAAAAGAGCAGTCTGCAGCAAGATGCCGACCTCAGGAGTTTCTCTCTCTTCATAGAAGTCTCCAACTGGCATGCGTGGGCTGAAGCTGAAATGTTCTCTGGTGACCACACTGTCCGTGTGTCTCTTCAAGTACTGAGATGGAAAGGTAAAAACGTTGTTGGATTCATTAACATGCAATGGTTTCAGCCACTTACAATGCTATATGGTTCAAGACCCTTTTTGGTTTTGAAAAAAAAATAGGTACCTTAATAATTTCAGGGAACTGCTTCATCCTCCTTCCACAAGGTGTGTAATACCAGGTTTCACCTTTCATGCGGTTCTCCGCTTTCTTCACACGAATCTCCCTCTTCCAACTGCACAATTCAATACCACATCTTAGAAAAAAACAGCTGCACATGTTCAAAATGGAACAACTTAATCACGCATCACTGGGGGACCAAGGTCTCGTGATGAACATGAACATGGAGAGCAGAGCAAGACATATATATCGTAGAATAAAAGGAAATTCAATTGGGTATTTACACAGGATATTTATTCATATTCATTGAAATACATTTACCATATGAAAAAATAAAAAGATCTATCTTCTATTACCATGGGAATCTAGAGTCTATTCTGATACTGCTTTTTAACTAATAGGGATTCTATTGGTTAAAGAAAAAAATTACCCATGCTGCAGTGGTAGCTGGACCTGTTCCTCTGTCGCAACCCTCCGTCTGTTCGATTCGCCTGTTTAGAAAAATGCAAATATAGCACTTTTATACTCACGCCTCCACACAATGTCATCGTGTGAACTAGAATCCCACTGTACCTGCAGTAGAGCTGTCATCATCATTTTCGTCAACATCTTCAGCATTAGTTTCTGCATCATGTTTCGATGCTTTTACCACATCTCCTTCTTGGTCCTGTTTCCTGACTCTTTTCGCCTTCTTGGGTTTGTCAACTGCTGTGTTTATAGCTGCAGCGTTGGCCAGAACAGCTTCAATTGTGGCTGTTATTGAATCAACCTCTTCTGCAGCAGAACCAGCCTCTTCAGATACAGCTGATGGTTCTTTAACATACACCTTCACCAACTTCTTCCTCTTTCTGCCCATGGCTTCCTCTTCTTCAGTCTTGATCTTCTGTACTTTTGGGGTTCTGAATCGAGGCTTGCGCTGGGCCACCTCGGGAGCTTGACATGACAGGAAAAAGATGAAAAAAAAACATTGATTAAAACCTCTTTTTTTTTTAAATGATTTGTTTGATGAGTTGAAATCCGAATTTGTAATACCTGGAGTTTTAATCCACATTGCCTTTGGCGCTCGAGGTTTACGTGGTTTCCCTGGGGTCTTAACATTTCCTTCACTAGCTGACGCAATCTGATCAGTTACAGGTTGGAGTGGGTGTACAGCCGGGCTCTTAGCTGGGGTACTAAAGGCAATGAAGTTCTCACTTCTCATCTTGAAATTCGGGGGAGTCAGCGTCTCATTTACAGTTGTCTTAATGCTAATCCGTCCGGCCGAGTCTGGTGTATCATGACCTTTGGGCCCCCAGTCTGCTTCAGCTCCTACTTAATAATAAAACAATGACATTGGAAGTGTTAGCAGAAATAAAAAAACATCATGATGAGACAGAAGAAAACAAACAGGAAACACTGTAAACTTCCACTAATTAAAGGGGAAATGTAAAAAACAGAGGTTTGACGACGCTATTGAAATAACATTCACAAAATGTCATGTGGCAAAAGTTTCCAGGAATTAAAAAATGTACCTTGACGACCAGGCTGACTCTGCATAAGTGAGCCTGAGTCGGAAACATTGCTCGCATCAAAAGAGGTCTCTTCCATCCGAGAGCTGTCGTTGAGAGAAGACTCCAGCATGGACTCCCTAGTGATCTGACAGCTGCTAAGGGTTTCGTCTGCCTCAGAGGTTTCCCCTTCCCTGGTGGAGTCCAACATGTCATCTCTGGAGCTGCTCTCTAGAGTGGAGGCAAACGCAGTAGACAGTTCCTCTTCGGCATAAGAGACGCTACCTACGCTGTTGTCGAAATGAGAGGAGTCATCTACACTGTCTCCATCTGAATGAGAGGCCTTTTCCAGGACAGAGCTGACTTCCATTCT
The DNA here is from genome assembly GCA_032359275.1 of Microctenopoma steveboyesi. Classification (NCBI taxonomy): domain Eukaryota; kingdom Metazoa; phylum Chordata; class Actinopteri; order Anabantiformes; family Anabantidae; genus Microctenopoma; species Microctenopoma steveboyesi. The sequence goes on from JAUMHF010000024.1 coordinate 15,395,499, forward strand.
AGAGGGGGTGTCACATGTTGAGATGCCATGAGCACTGAGTAAAGAGTTATCAAAACTTTCCTCGCTGGGCTGACGACTGTGCTGTGAAGCTGAGGGGGACTTTCTTGTGTGCGTTTGTTCCACCTGGGAGTCCTTCGCCTCACAGATGGAACTAGTTTGCAAGTGATGCTTTTCAAAACCCATGTCTTTATTTTTGGGCTTTTGATCAGAAGCAGACAGTTTATAAGTCATGTCTGAATCAAGCTGACAGGGGTGTTCCTCTGGTTTTCCGTTTCTTTTATTACCAAATGTTGTCCTATCCTTGCTGTGACCATGGTGCTCTGGCTTGGGTGACAACCTTTGCGCCTGATGAGGAGTGGTGCTCGGAGGATGCTGCCCAGAGTCTGAACTCTGGCTCCCACAAGATGTACCCAATGCAGGAAGCAAAGACACCAAGGCAGGAGGGGCAGACACAGGTGCAGTCTTGGAGGCTTCAGTGGTTAGAAGAGGTAGGGTGGACTGAGGTCGGACAGTGGGACTTTCATGGGCTGCTAGGGAGGGTAAGTTCACGGTTTCTGGTGGCGACAATGCTGCAGCAGCAGCAGCAGTGGAAAGACCAGAGTCAACAGCTGAAGGAGTGTATGTCTGGCGCAGTGGTGTAGAAGCTGGTTCACAAGGCTCACTGTCAACTGAAGGAGTTACTGACAAAGATGTGGTAGAGGCAGATGTTGACAAACAAGAGCCAGACGGTGTTGAGGTCAAAAATCCTGATACTGACAGAAGAGAAGACACTGGAAGGGGAGAGGAAACCATGCCGGGTTTAGACACAGTGTCAGTTGAATTTAGAGGTGGTGCAGGAGGGAGGGAAATGGAGGATCCGACTGGCAGATGCCTGGACGCGGCAGGGCATATCTCAGTTCCAGCAGAAGTGGTAGGCCTGAGGCCCTGTACCAGTAGGGGAGGTGAGGAAACTCTGGGAGCAGCAGCTGAAGATGGAACAGATGACACATCGGGGTGAGCAGATTCGACATTGAGGGATGGCATAACTGGGGGCCTGGAAGTAGAGGAGGGAGGCCCAGGGGTGACATGACCTCCAGAGATCTTGGTTAGAGATGGTGACACTGGTGCAGGTGATGTAGACACAGACAGCTGAGATGAAACCGACTGGGGAGGTGGTTTACTGGTTGTATCTCGGACAGGGGAAGCCACTTCTGGATGCCGGGTTGTTGGCTGTTCAGAATGCTGTCGATAATCACTTTTCACTCCTAGATGAGCTGCAGAAGGTTTGGGATGGTAACTGTCCATTTTGGGTAGCCTCTGGGCAACAGAAGTCCTTTCACCACTGTTAAAACTTGTGTCCACTTCTTTGACAGTTTCATTTGTACGCCCTGAAAAAGACAAAATAGTCACTATAGGGGTGTTGTGATGATCACACAGAAAAAAAAATAAAAATTAAATGTGAGCATTATCCTTCCCCAACAAAAGACAGTGTAGTTCCAAATGTTGGCCACTGAAACACAAAGTTCAACAGTGGCACCTGCTGGTTAACTTACAGAAATTATTTGTTATGGATTTTTCTGCCAAGTACTTTCTCAAATCATTATTTTGTATAGAACACACAACACAAAATTGCCACCGCCTTTCATCGGGGTTAAAGGTGGAAATGTGCATCCAACTAACTTAAAGCTTAGACAAAATCTCCAGTTGTGTTTGAAGTAGTAAGCGATAACTGTGCTTACTATACTACTATAATGCTGGGAATGCTTTGCCAAGCATGGCCAAAGAGGAACAAACCCTTTAGACCATACAAATATCACTCAGTTGGTGGCGTTAAAGGAGGAAATGTCAAGTAGAACAGTTTGTTCTATTTTCAGGAAATAAAATGTAAATTATATGTAGCTAGCAGCTAGTATCAAAATTTACAACTAATCAATTTTACAATTACAGACATTAGTTTTTAGAAACCAGTAAAACACAAAATACCTGACATCATCGAATTATTTGTAATGTTACATTAAAATATCTGCAAGTAAAAAGTGATCACCTTGCATGACAGAAGACATTGCCACATTACTAGCATGGGGGCTCCGTTCTCGGTTGTGACCCTTGGGAGATCCACTCTCCTGCACTGTTGATGGTGACATAACAGGAGCTGGGGACATTCCCACAGAGTGAGGGCTGCCAGTGCTCCCTTTGCCTAAACTGTGGTGCTGCGGGCTCCCACGTGGAGGAGTAAAATTCTGACCTGCTGGAGGCATCATCTGACCTTGGCCTTGGGGCTGAGACTGCTGTGATGGCTGCTGCTCTGGAGATGGTGGGGATGGGTGCTGGGGCTGATGCTGGTAGTAGGGCATTCCATTAGGCATGATGCTATAATGCTGTTGTTGCTGGTGCTGCTGGTGATGGAGGGGTGGATGACGGTGGGAGTGGAGGTGCTGCTGTGACGGAGGATGTGGAAGTGGTTGTAAAGACTGTTGCTGGTGATGCTGGGTTGGTGTAATCCCAGGATGTGCCTGACTCTGGTAGGTCCCATACATGCTGTGGGAATTATATCCTATCTGCTGTGGACCAGGGGTACTCCTGTTCCAGTACTGTCCTCCAGGAAGAGGCATGTTTGGCGGGCCTGCCACCGGGGGCTGGTGGGAGCTTTCAATGCCCCCATTGAGTTGGTACTGTCCATGACCCTGGAAGTGGTGCTGTGGCTGAGGTTGCACCATCCCAGGTGCAGGCTGCTTCTGGTGCATCCCGTGCCCGGGAGAGGCGCCCATGGCTGAACCATACTGAGGGTGTCCTCCCCATAAATAGTCATAGCCCATGCTGCTTTGATGGTGGTTGCTCATGTGTGGGTAGGGAGCCGTAGGTGGCTGGGAACCAGGTACACTGGACCCAAGTACAGTAGTGACACCATTCACATTGATTTCACCATTTATATCTGTTAGACACAAGAACATTAATCATGTTAGTTAGTCTTAGTTTGGATCAGTGACACAGAGTAATCTGACTTTGATGCTGAGATTGATTCAAGTATTGGCAATGAGATCTGGTATGAATATAAAACACCATTTTCAAAATAAAGTTACTTTTATTTTGTGTTCTGCTACTGTCCTAAAAGGAAAAAGAAACCAAACTCACTCTTTCCCTGCTGAGGAAAACTCATGGAGGACCCGTTAGTATAAAGAGAATCCCCTGAGGAGAGTTTCAATCCTGAGTTTGCTGAGGAGTGGGTGCCATAGTTGAAATGATTATTTGACTCCATCTGAAAACAAAAAAAATAATAGTAAATAAATACAAACGTACACCCCAATGCTAAATGTGTATCGCCAGAATAAAAAAGCATACAAACAGCGTTAAATGCCCGATATGTACCAATATACGAATCACAATTCATCCTTATTTTTGTGCAGTTTTCAACATGATCGTCGATTTCCTCCGTAAAAATGTCTATCGTAGATGATTTTGGCAGCTGCTGCTCGTGACAGCACCATTTCGCTCCAACAACAACCGTCAAAATGTCGCAGCCAGAAGAAGCAGCAGCAGCAGCAGCAGATGCCAGGCCCCGGCGAGCCGTAATGGACAAGCGGAATATTACGATAGGAGCTCATCACTGCCGCTGATGAGGCGCCGCTAACACGAGAGCAGCTTCCTCAGTCTAGCGTGATAAACGTCGCCACGGCCCAGACAGGCAAACGGTAACCAAGACCCGGCGGCCTAACAATGGAGGGATTAGCGAGAATATTTCACAGCCGCTCGGAGGCCTAAAGAAACGTTACGACACCGCTACCTGTTTAACACTACATACCCTCGTAATACAAAGTGCCCCCATACTGATACTTGATTCCCTAATTCAACAAGGCCGTTGCAAAAGCAGCCACTGCGTTAGCTACGACGCGCTAGCTCCACTATCAAACGAACAATTCACTTTAAAGGCGACGCTAGTTGTACTAATAACCGCTACAGTTAACGAAAGATATACGTTCAACTCATCATGAAATCAATCGGGCATATTATTTTAGCCTGAAAATGACAAAAAAGTATTCCTCGCTTCAGTTCCAAGGTTATTTGGCTAAAGCATCACAATACAACCTAGCTATAACACGCTAGCGAGATAGCTAACCGATAGCATCCTTAACTCAGACGAGTGCGGCACTTCAGCGGCGATGTTAGCTAACTTAATAGCCAGGTAGCAGGTACCGCAACCACGCTGGTTTGGGTCCATGGTGCCCATCAGCAATCAAGAGCGCCTCTAGTAAAAAATAATCAATCCGGTGAGAGGATACTGATTAAGGTTAACTCACTTGTTAACAGATGGAGGCGTGCTGCCTTTTGTTCACGGGCTAACGTTAGCTAGCAGGCAGATGAAGTTACATTGTTTACGCTGCACGCACACAGACAATTTTTTTGCAGAGCATCATCCTCCCACACTGCCACCATCAAAAGTTTCGCGGATATTTTTACTTAAACCTAGCCAACCTTTCAGTCCTTGGATTTCGAAGACGCAGTTGCGTCTAAACCTTCGTCTTAACGGATATGCGGGTGAGGATGGCACAGCGATAAATAATAAACAACTATTCCCTAACCTTTGGGTTTTAAATTAGCAAACATGGCTGGTGTGGTCCAGTGCAGCCATGATCATAGAACAGAGCGAGTGGTGTCAACATCCCAACAATAACTATACACACATCCGGTTTCATTTCGTCATGAGACTTCACAAGAAAATACCCACTATTGATAAAACTTTAAATGACATGCGTCTTACAAAGTTAATTAAATTAAAGATATATAAAATATGCACAATTTGCATATTAATACAACAAGAAAGTAATCGTTCATGCATGAGTAATTTTAATTTTAGAATTACTAAGAATATTTTACTGATAGTACCAGAAGATATTAGTTTAACGGTTATTAAATTAAAAAAAATGTTTATTATATTTGGTAGTGCTATGATATTAATACACATATGACAGAGTGCAACTGTATTCTTAAAGTCTGTAATTACATTACAGTTTACAAAATATTGGTGTTTGCAAAAGGGTTACATCTGAATATCATATCCATGTAGAAATTATTTTCTGCACAACACAGGTCACTTTAGCTTAGTTAGCTTAGACTGTAATTATTGTTGTATGCTGTGGTTTAAATGTAATCTATGTTTTTATGACTTTTCAGCTTTACTTCCCTGTTTAAAATATTTGTTGTAAAAGTAATTTAAAAAGTATTCAGATGTAAGAAAGTGCATGACTTTGAAAGTGTAGCTGCAAGCTACCAGTTACTTCACATAGTTTAAACTACAACAAACTTACTCACAAGAGAAGTTCAAGAAAAAAATAGTTTAAATAACTTTTTTTTAATATGACAAAATAAAAAATACAAAATACAAAAAGTCACATTCCAATCATTTGAGTTGATTGCTATAGTGTCTACTTGTTTTCAGGTCACACAGTACATAAACCCAAAAAACAAAATAAAATACGCGATTCATGGGAAATCTACTTAATGTCAGCGAGTGCAAGTACCGCACCAAGCAGAATCAATCAACCAGGGAATATATCAATAACTTCTCTGAATATTTTGTTAATAACAATCAACAATAATAATAACAATTAATTAAGTAATTAATACTCGACTTGACAAACTGTCACCTAATACTTCAAAATATTAAAAAAATAAAACCAAATGTTTTTCATAGCTTAGATGAAAATCCAGCTTCCTGAAAAACTAAAATTGATTCAAACTAAATAATTCTTTTGTGTCAGTTTTTTTGTTTCATTATTTTAAATATTTGAGAAATATGCAAATGTAAATGCAGTTAAACTTCAGCAAGATTAATTACATGTAGTTCACTACCTTCCAGCACTGATTATATAATACATTATAAGTACATTGAAATATTCTTATGTTTAGGTACTTACGCTTAGAGTGTTAAAGTAAAACAGATAAAATTGCCAAGCTTTAAACACAACATTAACGTGATACTTTTGCATAAACAGCAATAATCTAATATAAAATAAATACAGTTTATGTACATATATGTGGTGCAAAGTGGGTTTTTTTATTGTTAATTATGCTACATGTTCACACAATCTAAGTCAGAGTTATCATCTAACTGTTAAATCTTTTATTGTATTGCTTTTATTTTAATGTGCCTCAGATAGAAAACAGGAAACAAATCTTGCATATTATACTCATTTTCTAGGAAATGACAATGAGGAAATCAAGAAGGTATGCTAATATTCAGGGCCGAAGAGCCTGAAGGGCTGGGTCCTAGCGCCTAAGTATTGATTGCCACAGTACTGCAAAATTGTAGGCCTGCTCAGATAAAAAAGACTGCATTATAAAAGAAATTTCTAATATTAAATATAACAAGGGGCTTTAACTGAATAATTAATCTGCAAATCACAGGTCCCCAATATGTTGGTTTTCATATAGACATGTGCCCCAAGAATGTAAATTATTAAATTATTAGAAATGAAGGACAAAAAGAAACAAAACTGCCACCCCCAACTGTGACCTCTCTAATAACCATGCTTTTATTTACATATTTCTGAAATTAACACCTAACAAATATATTGGTGCACTGAGTTTAATGGCCAGTGTATTTTCTACTTTATATCCCTCAATTTTCCAAATTGCTAGTCCTTTAAGGGTCACAGGGGATGCTGGAGCCTATTCCAGCTGTCATCGGGCAAGGCAGCTGGGAAATTCAAGTTGAATATCATTTACAAAAGGAAAAAAAAAGACATTTAAAATGATTCTTAAACAGTTTATTAGAAAGATGTAGACAATAAAAAAAGAATTTCCACTGTACTTCAACATTACTCGTCTCCCCAGATTTTATTGACAGTGCAAATATAATTTGGTCATTACATGTCGCCGTTTCATTCGGACACACCTTGTCACCAACAAGGGAGGATATATTTAAGATGAACAAACAGAAAGAACCTGGAGGATCGCAACAAACCACGTGATGCTGAGGCCCAACTTAAAACTCTTTTATAAGCTGCACAACATTTCATCTTGTTTTTACAGTATAATATGAGAGTACATGTCAAATGTGTACTGAGAGAAAAATGTTCTTAAAGATATTCAATATGTGGAAATCATCCAGAGAAGATGTAAATACTCATGTAATGATTTCCAAATAGTCCAGTTTTACAAACATTAAACAAGAAGTAACGGGAAACATGTAAGCTGGAAGGTTAAGCTACAGAAACAAACACTGGTTTCTGAATATCTAATTCACATCACATGGAAGGTTTTGGAGGAACCCAATCAGTAAATGCATTCTGATATACATAACTAAACTACACTTTTGGCTAACTTAAAACCACAATGTTGGGAATGCATGGGCCTAATCATTTGAAACCACAATTAATTTGAAAACAAATCGTAATATCATAACACATATTGCTCAGTTGAGGACAACTATACAGCTTTTCCCAAAAAAATAACATGTGCTTAGTTGAAATATTTAACAGTAAAACAAGATACCCCAAAGGTGCAGTACAGCAAATGGAAGTGGAGATAGCTGCTCTTTACAATTCCATGCATATCAACCTTCAGTGAACTGATCCGCCAAGAGTTTGGAGTTGTGGCTATGGATTTAAATATGGCTACTGACTCGTATGTACAGTTGGTTGTCACTGCCTTCAGTTTCGATATACATTTGTTAATTTTCTTCTTTTTGCCCTCTGTTCTTCGATTTTCTTTTCTGAGTTGTACAGTCTTCTATTCCAAATCTGGCATTTCTGAAAAGAAAGCAAAAGTAATTGTTAATGTAAACGTGAATCCATCAAATCAAGAGCTCAATATAAAAAAATGTAACCCTAATATGCACTTACTCTCATCATCGCTATCCGCAGACTCATCCTAAAAAGAAAAAGGCACATGGTTGAAAACCCTGCATGGCATCATGTGACTTAATGCTTCACTACAGTGCGATCTGCTTGATTGGTTGTAAATGAAAAAAAATTATTCTTACATCATCTGCACCATCTAGATCAGGTAGGTCATCCTCACCTCCCATGTTGTTCATCATCTGTAATATTAAACCACCAATGTTAAAGTAAATAAAGTAGTAGTACATATTTCTAAGTTAAGCTTGGTTCAATGGGCTGTAATCAAGTTAAAGGTTTTTGTTAGTTACTTTATTCCGCACACTTGAAACAACTGATCAACTCTTGAATGTCTGTGTTCCAGTAGTAATTATGACTGAAATGATGTCTGACCACTTACATTCAAAGACTCATAAGAACCACATACAAGAAACAAACTTTATTATTTAATACACAAGTTATTTGTTTTGCACAAAAAAATGAATGTTATTGTTGTTTACAGGTAAATATTCTGTTAATATATTAACATTTGTTAATGGGAGTTACTTTACTGTTATTGTATTATTCACATAGTTCTATTCTTTGTGTCTTGCTCTACTGTGTTACTGATATTCTCCTCATGTTGCTGTAACAAATTAATTTCCACCTTAGAGATCATTCCCCTATCTCAAAATGTTGAACTGCAAACCAAAGCATGATGTCCATCCACTCCATAATTCGTCACTTTTAGGTGAATAAATAAGATTATAACATAAAACAAGGAATTTAAAAAAATTAAAATGGAATTTAAGAAAAAATAAAATATATTCCATAGGCCTCTATACAAATATAGTAAAATAGTAGATTTAGAAATGTCTCTTACTGCATATTATTTTTGAGCAATACTTTAAGCATCTCGGATGCTTTTGGTCATATCCCAGATTTCTGGGTGAGTCCATCTGCAATTTTCACTGATTATATAGCTAATAAATAGCTTTTGATTAATTAATTCAGCATCATTTTATTAATTATAAATCATATTGCTTACATCTGAGAACTGATCAAAGTTGCCCATCTCCTCATCTGAGTCATCTTCCCAGTCTTTCCAGTTGTTGAAGTCGACACTGAGCCAACTCAGCTGGAAAACAAAATGATTTTGCTTATAACAAACATTTAAAGATTCAAAACACTTCATTAATCCCAGAAGGAAATTGTTTTGCCTAGTTACAGATGCTCTCATTTCAGGAGGACAAGAAGACCCACAACCATAAATAGTACCAAAACAATAGATACAAAAACAACAAATATATAAGATCAAAAAACCTAAAACATGATACCATCAATTTCTAGAGTTGTTGTTCTTCCCTCTCCCCATTACAGAGGGAGGCGGGGGGAGGAATGGAAGAGTTTAATGGCCACAGGAAGAAATGATTTCCTGTGGCGTTCAGTGGAGCACTTGACAGTGATGAGTCTCTGGCTGAACGTGCTCCTCTGTCCAGCCAGGACACTGTGTGGGGGGTGGGAGGGATTGTCCATGATTGAGAGGAGTCCTCCTCTCAGCTACAACAGGTAGAGCCTCCAGCTCCACACTAAGAACAGAACCAGCCCTCCTGATTAATTTCTCCAGTCTGTTAGTATCAGCCACCTTCAAGCTGCTGCTCCAGCAAACCACAGCAAAAAACATCACACTGGACACCACAGACTCATAAAACACCCGCAGCATGGTGCTGCAGACATTAAAAGACCTGAGCCTCCTGAAAAAGTAAAGACGACTCTGGGCCTTTTTGTACACAGCGGTTGTGTGTGTAGACCAGTCAAGTTTATTATGCAAGTACACTCCCAGGTACTTATACTCAGACACAACCTCTACCTCCTCTCACTGTATAGCTAGAGGCGCATCAGAATCCCCAGGTTTCCTGAAGTCCACCAGCAGCTCCTTTGTCTCACTGATGTTATTTGATGCAACTGATCGAATTCCAGTATTTTAGATTTTTCAGACACAGTATTTTACATTTAATAATAGTGTGAATAACTGACCTTAGCTTTTTCTTTTGTTAACCTCGGCCATGCTTTCCCTGGTTGTGCTTTTCGTAAATAGCACAACACTGAGCGATCTGTGCGTTTGTGTTTGGATTCCTGTGACACAATGATTAGGAAACATAACACGTTAAAACATCTCTGGCTGCATTATATACAACACAAGCAGGGGTTTAAAGTGGGAGTTAATCACAACAAGGATTCTGACAATAAAAACTTACATTTTCATCAATAGCATCAAAAAGGTCTATTTGATTCTCATGTTTGACATTGTCAGTTCCTCCAAGACAACTGTGGGGAAAAAGATGGTACATGACCTGTTATGCAACATATGATATTGTAACGTTATTCAGGACAAAAATGATTATGCTCTCCAGAAAAATAAACCAATAACATAATACATTTTACAACTGTTTATTAAATATATCTTGATGGTCTATGAGCCAACATGAGACTAACGTACCTGAACCCACACTTTGCTTTGTCAAAATTAATCTTAACATCTTTGCTGTCTGCTACAAAGAACTCTATAAAAACAGAGTCTCTCCTGTCGTACCACTTGGCAGTTGCTGGATGCCTGTGAAAAATAGAAGACATCCAAACATCAGCACAGAAACTGGTAAAAACAGAATAGTATGCACAAAACATACATACATCTGGTGATTACAGGTGGGCAAGTCTTCGGGTACAACAATCTGCCATCAAATAGCTCATGCGTCATGTTACACAGCATCGAGTTACACAGTGTGCTTCTGTGTCAAGATGCCTTGAAAGGTTAACGTCTCTGCAGACTTAAAGTCACTTCAACAAGACATTTTGGATGAGCTCTGCTTATACTTTCATATAGGGTATATTACATAATGTGATATTTTACTAGTGGAAATTATTAGTCAGTTATTCCATAGTTAGATTCATTAGGTGATTAAAGAAAAATGTGACTTCAAATTCTCTGATAGTCAAATATTTAATTGTATTATTGATTAATTCCAGCTTAAACCCAATGACAAAGCATAAAGCTTCACATTTAGAAACTGATAGTACAAGATACAAGAAAAGAAAGTGAAAGTTATTAATCAATATATGCATGTTGACCGAGTAATCAATTAAACAATGCATACTGTTGCAGCGCCACCCACCAGTAATGTTACGATCAGTTCATCTTTACACGTACAGTTAAAAAAGAAAGTGATGACAAAATATTGTATTTAAGTGTGGTTGTTCCCTCACTAAATCACACAATTAACATTAGCTCTACCAGGCAGTAGAGCCTCCGTGCAGTTACATTTTGTAGTTACAATGAGACTTAACTTCTCATTGATGTGTGCATGTAAGCTACAGTAGTAATGGCTAACAATTTCCTCACCTGCATGTTCATTGAGCATTCAACTGATGGCCTTATTAACCTAGCAAAATCCTCTTACACTACACCACGAACTAACCGAGGCAGTGCTGAAGGCTAAATGTTGCTAAAGCACAATTTTACCATCCAGCCGTTAACAGATGATGAATCTGGCTTTGCCGTTTTTTCCCAAATGCTAATTCTCACCGCTCCTGACACAATTGATAAGGCAGACATGAGATGAACACTTAGTCAGCCAAGCTAACACCGCTGACGTTAGGTTAGCAAGATAGTTAAGCCATGCGGTGCACCTGATTCATACCACAGGAAAAAGTAGCTAATGGTGTTGATGCGGGTTATAATAACTACGTCAGTAAATATCGATGTTTTACAGAATATATAATGCTCCATGACAAGTGGAGAGTTGTCGGTATCTTACAATTCACTGAAACAAGGCCATGCTCCCGCCTTTGCAAAAGCATGTTTTCAGACGGCTAACGTTAGCTAGCATCAGTGCTGTAGGTAACCAACGGTAGCTAACACTTCACTAACTGCCACCTCAAAGCAACTTCACACAACTTACATGTCCATGTATGAAGTGAGCCGGTGTTTCCGAGACAAACTGTCTTAGAAAAAAATACTAGTGGTGCAAAAAGACAATGTAGACGCCTCTGGTTTGTGGACTACAATACTCCGGATCGTCTTGCGTATCGGGGGATGAGCATGAGCGTCCTGACGCAGCTACAGCACTTGCGTACTAGACGTTTCTAGAGCTTTCAGCCTTGGCCGGAAGTTAACGTTTTTCAATCTTATTATTTTTTTAGAAGACAGTCATTTACAAACACACACACAAGTAGGGGCTGTGCAAAAACAGTAGAAAATCGATTTAGAAAGGATCTACATATTAAAAATAGAGCAGACGTAAACGTGGGAATATTATCAATTCTGAGGGACAAATGTGTATGTGTTCCCGAAAAACATTCGTGCATAAGAAGATGATCAATAGTTTCTATAGCAGTGGAACAAAAATAGATGTGTGTTTCCTTAACATTTGGAGCAACAGGGTACTTCGGAAGAAAATAAATATCCTGACAGAAATATCAGTGTTAAAAAATGTCCAAGGATAACTCTTTTAAATCCTTTACTGATAAGTTTCTTATGGCATATTTATCATACAAATCAATGTCGCAGACCTTTGTAGAAGGTAACCTTCTGACAGGAATATCTGAAGCAGATACTGTATAACATAATTCTGAATGAGACACACCAAGGATTGTAGAACTGCCTCAAATACCTTCTTGGAAGTTCATGAAGTATTAATGCATAAAACCGTTGCAAGTTAAAAAAATCTAAATCTGTTAAAAACCAGTAAACCTTATAAAGGGTTCTTATTAAAAGTTATGGCACTGTTGATCCCGAAAACTGTGGAGTGTCATTAGCTTTTCCCAGAAATTGTCAGGAAATATCTTTGTTGAAAAACTGCAAGTCACACCACAAACCAGAGGTGGTATCCTGAAAACACAGGCATAATTTCACACCAGAAACAACAGATATGTACAATGTAAATCTCTAAACTTGCATCACTGCAATTCAGTTGTTTCTGAACCACTGTATTAATAACTTATAAGCAGTTCAGTAAAAAATGGTTCAATGTTGCAGAGTAAAGTATTTGTCACGGTCAAAAGTGGGGTCATCTGCCGGCTAAACGGAAAATATTGTATTTAGATGAAAGTGAAAATAATCAAAGACCAAGACACCAATGTAATAAAAGCGGTCTTTATGCATTTTTTTACTATGACGTCACTTCTCAGATTTATTTCGCCTACTTGAATGCAACATCAAGAATGTGTCCAGCAGATGTCGCTATTTTATTTATTTTTGCCTAAGATGCTTCAAAACACAAAACCAATAAGCTCTTATTAAATCATATCAGTTACAAGCATTTAATAAGAATAACTTCGGTGTATTTCTTTATATAATAAAAACAAAACAAAATCCGTTCCAATACAGAATGATAGTCTGTAAAGGAGGTTTCAAGTATCTTTCTTTGCAAAATATAATAAGCTAAAAAGATAGATTCAGCTGGTTCTTACAGAAATTAATATTTGCTACTAACTGCAGTCAAGGCTAAATTTCGTCATAACAGTGTAAAATTAAACATGGTTGCACAGAAAAGGACATAATGTGCTTATTGTTATACCTAATACGGAGAATAGAAAGACACCACATTACTTTACTTTACTTGGCAGACGCTTTTATCCAAAGCGACTTACAAGGAGAAGACACCAGCAATTACCATTTAGTT
>JAUMHF010000024.1:15413660-15441760 GCA_032359275.1 Microctenopoma steveboyesi
GCGTGTAGGAGTGTATCTTACCAGTAGTGTGTCAAAGTAAGATGGAGCAGATCCATTGAGAGTCCTGTAGGCAAGCAGCAACATTAGGTACTTTTTTCTATCATACTTAAGTGTTGCTTTCATGTTTGTCATTTTATAAGTTCACAAGTCTCCAAACATTACCTATAAGTTAACTAATTTGTAAAGAACAAGTTTTAAATTCTTTCTTCCAAGAATTTAAATCCCTATTACTTTCCCCATTTACCTACTGCCTATCCCATCTTGAAGTTTCTCTATCATATGTTAGCCCCACTCTTCCATCAGCAGCAAAGAGAGATTTCTCAAAACCAATTCAAATGTTCTCAAAAATATAATTTATCATAAAAAAGTTGGACTTTACACTTCCTTGAGGAATCCCATTCCCCACCACATAGCTATATATATATATAAATATATATATGTAGAGAGAGACACACCCCTAGTCCATGATAGTGAACAAACTTTGTTTTCAAGTCATTTGACAGTTGTTGAGACCCCCAGATTCACCTGTGTATGGAGGTCAGTGATCACTGAGCTTACCAAGACAATTTGAGTTTCAATAATTAGTTCTAAAGATTTTGGAAAAAAATTGACAACAGTGCCCAAAGTTATGCACCTGCCTAATTTTGTTTAAACAATTATTGCACACTTTCTGTAAATCCCATCAACTTTGTTTCACTTGTCAAATATCACTGTGTGTCTCCTATATGTCATATTTGACATTTATCGTAACAACCAACAATTTATACAGAAAGGTCATGAAGATTAACAAGGTTGCCCAAACTTTCGCACCCCACTGTTCATAAATATAAGAAGAACACATTTAAATATAAGTATATTATTACTTTATACACTTTTAAACTGCAATTTAATCCTTCAAGTATTGGAGTTAGTGTAGCTGCCATCTTTAAATAGAGTTGACTTTCTAAACAGAAATATATTTCCAATATAACGTTACGCTACTTGGTAAAACAACTCATTATAGACTTATGAAACAGCTGAAGCTCTTTCTGAGTTGAGAAACAACTATTGCTCAATTAAAAGGTCAATAACATACAATCAAGTGCAAAAACATCCAAACTTCATTTTATCAAGCCACAACTTTATTTCCATCCTGGGTATAAATTGTACAAACAAGCTTAGATCAAATCAGCAACTTTTCTTCAACCCTTCGTTGCCAGGGTTCCATTACATTGTCAGCTCCTGCAAAAGGAAAAGAAAGGTTTGTTAGCCAATGATAGATTATGTGTTTTACTCAAATTAAAGAGACTCTCTTCTCAGGACAGAAATGTTGGCTTCAGGAAGCTCAGAAGAACGAAAGTCACTGTATTAATCATCACTGAAGAGTTCTTAAAACACACCAGAAAGCTGATCAAAAATTTGTTTTAACAATTTATCATCAGAAATAAAATCTTACCATAATAGCATTGACAATGTCGTTGTTGTTGTTTTTCAGGGCGCGTACAGCCTTCGCCCGCGACACGTTGGCTTGTGACATGACGAGTTCAATGTCTTTCACCTCAACGCCAGTTTCGTCAACCTATGAAAATAATATTCACATTTTGAAAAACATATCACAACAGGATAATACAGTTTGTGTCCGTCTTCACTGAACCATATCAGACCTCTTCTTCTTCGCTCTCCTCCTGTACTGTAGGCGTCTGCGTGTTTTCCTGGATGTTTGATACAGGTTCTCCCTGTACCTTGAATTTTTCTGCTGCAGCCAACTGGGCTTGCTGGGAAAGATCTTCAATCTGGGGTAAAAAGAAAAATGACAAACATTGTCCAACCAAATTTTAACAAACAAATCCTGATTTTGGAACATCACCAGGGTAATATTAACTGTATGTTCTGCTACATTATGCGTTGGAGCAAAAAGGAAAAGCTTCAAGTTTATCATTTTGTCTTAACTTGTCTGCACTGCATGTGGCTTTGGGTCACATTGTTTACATTAACATAATTTAAGATTAACTTTGCATTTAAATTTGGGCAAATATTAGACTGTGTGCAATACTGGCACTAACTATATTACTTCGCTTGGCAGACACTTTTATTCAAAGCAACTTACAAGGAGCTGCGTGTCTGGCTCAAGGACAACACCTGGTAGGGAATGGACTAAGAGTCAGACGGGATTTCGATCCTGCGACCTTCTACATCCCAGTCTGACGCTTAACCCATTGAGCTACCAGGCCACACTAGTTACTAGGCACAACATCATGATCAGCATATGTAATTATAAGACTGATATCAGGAACCAAGTGTAGATGTTGAATGCTGGCATTACAAGATAAAGTGCGGGTTATACTATTTCTGGCCCCATACCTTGGCTTCACCAAAGACGATGTATGTGTCTGATGCAGGGCTCTTGTAGACGTCTGGTTTGGTGATGACAAACAAGATGTTCTTTGACTTGCGAATGGTGACTCTGGTGACCCCTGTTACCTGCCTGAGCCCAAGCTTTGACATTGCCTGCAAAAAAGTTTATTTTGTTTCATTTTATCCACCACAAAGACACTAGTTAAATAATAAAAGCCTATCGAGGTTAGAACTTTTACCTTTCGTGCTTTTTTTTCACTGCGACTTTGTTTGGCTTTGCTGACGGGTTCCTCGTCTATCTCAGCTGCTGCAGCAAGCTAAAAAAAAAAGGAAAAAGAATATCCATCCAGATTCAGTTTCACCAAGTGTAAACCTGAATGTAGACTAAAACCTGTGATGCTTTTTTACTGGTTTTAACAGTTACTCTTCTCAGGACAGAAAGGCTGGCTTCAGTATGCTCAGAAGAACGAAAGTCACTGTGTAAATCATCACAGAAGAGTCAAAGACCATCTTTTCAAAATCTTTACAAAAAGCAAAAAGGTGTTCCAATCGCTGATTGCAGACATCCTATTGGGGCATTCTTGATTTTAAAAGGATTGGTACTGGCCAATACAAAGCAGAACTTGTGTGTGCAGGCAACACCAAAATTGGAGATGCTATGCATTCAAACTGTATCAGCTTCAGATCTGGCACCATGAATGAAGGAATAAATAAATAAACCACGTTCCCTAAAATAAACATGTTAAAAGTTGAAATGGTCTTGTGTAATTTGATTCAATTCCGCAACAAACAACAGACCAGTCTTACCTGGGCTTGCTGTGTCTGTGTCTGTGCAGAGTCCTGTTCCTCCAGCTCAGGGACCGAGTCATCACTGTCAGACTCAGTGCCAGATCCTATGGGAAGCAACAACAAAAATAAAAATTAAGTCAGCAATTTCGAAAATAACCTCCATCGATTCTGGGGGGGAAAATAAAACAATGATTACTAAAAATGTAGCATGTTTGAAGTGTCTCAACTTGTTGCTGCAAAAAAAGGAAGAAAAGTTTTCAATTTCATGTACTCTGCAAGTATGCTGAGAACCGGTCACTCGCCAAACCGATAACACAGTGGCAAGACAAATCAGTAAATAAAAAACTGACACCACAGAACTGAGTATACAATAACAGTTATTTCCAAATCCCTGTCAACAACTAGACAGAATCTTATAACATACTTTTACTTCATAACCTTGGCTTTTTGAGGTAAAACACACAGCAAAACAAAGTTTAAGAAAAACAAAGAAGACACAGATGGCACAAAAGGAGAGAAATAGGAAAATACCCTTGTCGTTCTTGATCACAGGCTCCACTTTGGCTGGGGTTTTAGCAGGAGTGGGGGCAGGTTTAGGTGATGAGACAGGTTCAGAAGTAGTATTAATTACCTCAACCTCAGGTTTGACAGGGGCAGGTTTTGCAACTGCCTCAGCAAATGTAAGTTTACGGGGAGCTGGAGCAACAGCAGGCTCAATTGGAGCAGGTTTTAGGGGGGCAGATAAAGCTGCAGGTTTAGCAGCCACAGGAGGTTGTGCATTAACCTCAACTAGCTTGGCCTCCGTGCCTGGCTTGGCAACCTCAGTGGCACCTGGTTTAGATGCCTCTGCAGGCTTGACTTCTGTATCTGACTTTGCAATATTGTCAACTTTAGGTTCTGCAACTTTTTTAGGAGCCTTGTCTGGGACAGTCTTGGCCTCAGCAGCCAATTTAGGAGCTTCAGCTGGAGCAGGTCTGTCCTTAGCCTGTTGCTTGGAAGCCTCAACAGGAGCAGGTTTGTTTGCAGGTGCAGATTTAACAGCCTCAACGGTGGCTGGAGCTGTTTTCTTAGCAGGTTTGTCCTGGGCAGGCTCCTTGGCTGGCTCAATAGGAGCAGGTTTGCTTGCAGCTGCTGGTTTAACAGCCTCAACAGTGGCTGGAGCTGCTTTCTTAGCAGGTTTGTCCTGGGCAGGCTCCTTAGCTGGCTCAACGGCAGTAGGCTTATTCGGAGGTACTGCTTTAACAGCCTCAATGGTGGGTGGAGCCGCTTTCTTAGCAGGTTTGTCCTGGGCAGGCGGCTTGGCTACCTCAACAGCATTAGGCTTACTCGGAGGTACTGCTTTAACAGCCTCAACGGTGGCTGGAGCTGTTTTCTTAGCAGGTTTGTCCTGGGCAGGCTCCTTGACTGGCTCAATAGGAGCAGGTTTGCTTGCAGCTGCTGGTTTAACAGCCTCAACAGTGGCTGGAGCTGCTTTCTTAGCAGGTTTGTCCTGGGCAGGCTCCTTAGCTGGCTCAACGGCAGTAGGCTTATTCGGAGGTACTGCTTTAACAGCCTCAATGGTGGGTGGAGCCGCTTTCTTAGCAGGTTTGTCCTGGGCAGGCGGCTTGGCTACCTCAACAGCATTAGGCTTACTCGGAGGTACTGCTTTAACAGCATCAACTGTGCCTGGAGCCGCTTTCTTAGAAGGTTTGTCCTGGGCAGGCAGTTTGGCTGCCTCAACAGCAGTAGGCTTACTCAGAGGTACTGCTTTAACAGCCTCAACTGTGGCTGGAGCCGCTTTCTTAGAAGGTTTGTCCTGGGCAGACTCCTCAGCTGGCTCAACAGCAGTAGGCTTACTCGGAGGTACTGCTTTAACAGCCTCAATGGTGGGTGGAGTCGCTTTCTTAGCAGGTTTGTCCTGGGCAGGCGGCTTGGCTACCTCAACAGCATTAGGCTTACTTGGAGGTATTGCTTTAACAGTCTCAACGGTGGTTGGGGCTGGTGGTTTAACAACTTCAACTGGGTCAGGATTGGCTTTTGAAACTATTTTGGCAGCTTGAGCTGCAAAAGGAGGTACAGATACAGGCATTTTAACTGGCTTCTCAGGTGGTATAAGAGGAGGGAGTTCATCATCAGTAGCTGCAGTAACATGAGCAGCTTTTGGTGAAGCTGCCTTAGAGTCAAGTGATTTGGGTGGGCTAGAAGCAAGAGTATCTGAAAATGAAACTGGGGCCGCTACAGCAGATTTTGAGGTAACTTTAAAGGCAGCTGGTGGCGCAACAGGGTTTGTAGTCGCTTGTGAAGCTTTTGGCTCAACTTTGACAGGATTAGCTTCAGCTACATTTTTCTTGGGGTTGGTCTCTACTGTTCTTTCTGCTACGACCTTGCACTCTGCCGGAGCAGGAACAAATGCCTCTCCTTTCTTAGCTTTTCCTTGTTTGCCAGCCTTGATGACTTTAGGGGCCGAATTATTAGCCTGATTAGCAGAAGCAAGCGAGGAAGCCAGTGGAGAAGGCACAGGTGACAGGGGAGTAGATTTTGGAGAGGATGAAGAGGCAGACATAGAGGACCGTTTTCTTCTACCAGGGACAGCCTTTGGGGCAGAGGAAGCCTGAGCATTCTTGGCATCTTTGCCTTTGGGCTTAGCCTGAGGTTTCTGGGAGGTAGCTGGGGCAGGAGGTGTAGCTGAATAGGAAAAAATTCTTTAAAAAATTTAAATTAAAATAGGTCCTACTCATGCGGGTTAAATGATCAAACCAAATCTAAAGATGCCTCAGGGTTAGGAAAAAGACACGTGGCCAACTTCAGACTTTGATGCAAAACGCTACTCAAAATGCAAGTACACACCACCTGCTCCCACACAGAAAACATTATGTATTTAGTCACGATGCACTTCGGGTGAACAAGAAAATGATCAGTTACAAAAACGATTTTTATGTAGGCACTATATATATATATAAAGTTTCCAGTGCAACATATAAAAATAGATTCAAGATCTTAACCAACAAAACCGACTCACAAATGTAGTATGTCATAGGTCACGTCCCTGAGACTATATAAAATGTGTACTTTACACATTTTTTTCCCAACCTGATCAAAAAAAAGGGCGTTGAAAACATGAGAAGAGAAAGTGGAATGGAGAAGGAAACCCTACTTAAACCAACCTGACAGGTGGCGGGTAGAAATAGGTGGGCCTTCACATTTGGTGGTTCCTTTCTTGTCAAGATTTTCATTCTGAGTAGCCACATCATTGTTCACATCACCAGGGACATGCTCTTCTTGAGCTGTGTCCAGGCAAAGGTTCTTGCTGCTTTCTACTGCCATGTTCTCATATTCATCATTTTCACCAACATCTTCAGGAGCAGAAGGTTTTGGATCATTAAGAATTTTTCCTGCACCTTCTCTTAGCTCCTCCCCAGAGGCTTCTGCTTCAACTGAAATTTGCTTAACCTCCTGGTTTGCCACTTCTTCAGTAGCAGCAAAGACAGACGCCTGACTTTGTACTGCTTCAGTTAGAGCCTCAGCAGAAAGCACAGACTCTTCAGCTGTCCCTACTGGGTCAGCAGTAGCCCCTTGTACACTCTGTTTCGCAGCTACACCATTTGATTGATCAGCACTAGTCTGAATACTAGGTTCTTCTGGGGAGTTTATCTCTTGACCAGGAACAGAAGTTTCTGGAAGATTCTCCAGTGGAATTGCCTTGTTCACTGTAGGAACAACAATCTCAAAAGGAGAGGCATTCAACACTCCCGTAGCTGATGAAGATAAAGCAACAAGAGTAACAGTGGGATGGAGAATCAAAGTAGAGAAGCTCTGTGCAAATTTTAGCAGCTTCATGAACACACTTATATTGAAAAAACTGTGCTCCGTTCATGAAAAACAATTACAGGTAACAATCAGTGAAGTGGAACTTGCTTGTTTTGCAAATGTGCAAAAAAGTGTTGCGTGCACTCAAAGATTAAAAAAGTGCTTGTGTCCCAAAGTTCATGCAGTGTCCAAATGCGAGAAAGGCACTGCAAAACTTCAGTCTGTAATAGCAGTCAAGGCCTAAAAATTACCTACAAGTCTATTTGCTCTCCAGGATTAACTTTGTAATCAATAATTGACTGTACCAACTAAAACTTAGAATTTAAATAAAAGTCCAGATGGAGTAATTACTAACCTTCGAAAGAGCTTAAGATCTGAGCCCCCGTTGTAAACCATTTTTCTCCATTTTAAAGATTGGAGTATTTTTCTTTTTATATGTACACTGCAGTCACTGAACACTCATCAGTTGCACATCAACTGCAGAGTTTTGGGCTAACCTGTTGCTAGTTTCTCTGGCACAAGCTGTAACTGAGCAGTTGGTTAGAAATCCACACCCTCCCCTTGAGTAAGACTCTCTACACGCTTGGAGGCCATGAGCAGAGGAAAACACTGAGCTGTATACTGGTGCTAAGTGATACGTTTAAGAAAAAATCCACTTCAGGTATTATAGTGAACATTTATGATTGACTGCTAACAAATGTTTCTTCCCTGCCATGCCATTACAAATGAACTACCATGAACACAAAGTAAGCCGTTATTAACCATTTGTCAGCCAAAAAAGCACAGTGAACAATATGCACCTGCTACTGATGACTTTCAAAAAGTGTTGATCTCATTTCATCAATATGTATATTGAACAAAACTATTGGTATGTGTCAAAGTATGTATAAGCTTTTGTGCAAAATCAGCAAGAGATTACCTGTACCATTAATAATTTGGCTAATTCTAATAAAACCAAAATTATTTATCAGGTAAAAACCGTACACCTTTTGGCCAGACTGAACTACGTATCCTCGAAGAGAGCTGCTTAATTTTCATGAATTTGTAAATACCATGCACAGCAGCAGTGGACCCGACCCCTATGTGTGTGGAGAAGCACAGCTGCATGTTCAGGCAAACAACAACCAGAACAGAGCTCAAATGAGCCTAGTGACTAGTCACCGACAACAATTGTTTGTGTAAACAAATACTACTTTGTTTTAAGTTAAATTAGACTTGTGAACATAACTTCGGAAATTCAAGGTAGACTCAAGTTAAATGTTGACAATGAAGGGCAGAGTAGCTACTAAAGCCTAATTTGTTTAACCTGCCGTTTTACAGGCATATACAACTTCGTTGGTGGCATCAGCCATCAACTTTTCAAGCATGCTTTAGCTACTTTTCATTGAAAATAGTGAACAACTTCAACAGTGAAAATCACACTGAACACCATGCGTTATGTGCTAAATCAAGTTCTAATCTCAAGTCACGACATGCGATTGTGAGTTGTATAAATAAAAAAATGGGTCCTGGATCACTCCTATAAAGCCAAAAAATATCACCACTAGAAAAACCACCATGGTAACACCTGTTGCAAATGTCCCAACACAGGGCTGGTGACAGTAACTGTCACCTGTTCAACTCAGCGTCCAGCCAGCTGAATCAACTCCTTAAACAAAATACTCTCCTATGCCAGTAACAGATTACATTCTGTTAACGGTTTGTGGGTCAGTTCATAAGATCCAAGTTCCAGGACCCACGTGGTGCAATATTGCATGCACATTTACATAAAGCCAAAATATACGAACCAGTCTCCACTTGAGGCTGCAGCATCTCCTGCTCGGTGACTGGGACCGTTTCTGTGGCTTCACCGGGCATGGTTGCTGGCGACGAAAACAACAAAACTGTTTATTACATCAACCTAATTATTAATATATTACAGTCATTTATTATGTGATCACTATTTAGGGGACAATCCTGCATAAATGGTCCCGTTGTACATTATTCTGAGGTTAGCAGCCCATTTAGCATTTTAGCTACCCTCGTTTAATCGTAATCTAAATATAAAACACTATTTTAAAACTCTTTGAAATGGAGTGTTTTGAAAGCCAACTTCAAGTTCGGCGACTTAATTTGAAAAGCCTCTTTGACACCAAGCCACTCTTGGGCTAGATCGGAGTTTATCAAATTTACACGCTGGGTTGCAGTTGTTTTAAACAGACTTAACAGGTGACAGAGCCCATGCTTTAGCATGTTTCTCCACACTGAAGCTACATTAGCTCCTGGCTAAGCTAACGAGAATGCTACGCGTTGACGGGGAGAATAACTGCAAACAACATGGTCCACACTCACTCTTTATTTATAATCTGATCTCTTTGAAGTGGCCAGCTAGTTGTCACACGTTTAAACTATACATATCTCGCCAGACCGACCACTTCGGCCCTGATAGGCTGCCAGTGCAGACTGGTAGCTTTATGTTCCCCCATTTTGAGCCGGTAAACGGCGAAACAACGGCGCATGTATCACTGGACAGAGAAGCGACAGATAGATAATAACTACCCCGGCGTGTTAACACGAGTTTAATTTAATACGCGAAACCTTAAAAATCACCTGTAACACGTGAAAAGCGGCTGGATGGTGTTGGATTTTAGGCGGAGACACTTACCGACTCAGGACACTATATCCAAGATGGCTGTAAGAGAGAACTTCTGACCCCAGTCTCAGGGTAATATCCGCTTTAATGCCAGGTTTTCTTCTTCCGGTTCAGTTAAAGGCATAGTTGGTGACTATTTAGACTCAAAGGTTGTGTGAAATCGTCAGACAGTTTATCTAAGATGCACATAGTAGTATAGTTTATCTAAACCAATATATAACATTAATATTATACAATAATATCATATATAGCCCAATTATATATAATTCACACAAGTATGAACACCCAGGTTTCACAGGTTTGAGTTTACATAGGTTATTTAATCCCAAATGATCATTCAGAATCAGAATCTGAATCAGAAGACTTTATTTATCCCTTAGCTGCAACAGAGCAGCGTGCTGTTTAAGATAAGACAGGACAAACACAAGCAATAAGAATGAGAAGAACGAAGAAAAAAATACACAGAATATACAGTAAATACACAATTTGAGATTAAAGTTACTGAGTGGGGAATGAATGACTGTAGGTGAATTAAATAAATAAGGTGTCAGCAGTGTAAGAAATAATCTAGTTTATGTTTATGGTGTAGGAAATGGTCTTATAGTCTAGAGTTAAAAAGCTTTGTTACCAAAGCCACTCAGTCCTACAGCAGATACACCGGAGGCATAGTCTAGAGGGGAGCCATTGAAATGCAGGGTGAAGAATGTGGGAGGGGTCAGCGGTGGCCTGTTGGTTGTAAACATGTGCAAGGGTTCTGACTGTGCCACTGATTTTAAGCAGCACACTGATGCAGTGTGCTGCAGTCCGTTCTTGTTCTGAAGCTATGTCAGGTAAATGTAGTGCAGGGAAGAAGTACAATATATCTCTGTATAATGCATTGATGAAGAGTGGCCCTTGAAGGTTTGTTCAGTCTTAGTAAACAGAACCAAATTAAACAAATGTTAAATTGGGTTAAAAAATATACATTTAAACTATCTTAACTATAATAATAAGATGTTTGAGAGTATATATCCTTTATATATTTATTTTTGAAAAATGTAGGCATTAAAAAAATGGTAAAAAAAGACAAGGTTATTTAAAATTAAGATAAGATTTGCTCTAAATAAGTATCTGTTTTAATCTTCCAAAATTTAAATATTTTGTTGATTCAAGTTATATTACATAATTTCCGTGCCACAGGAAATGGCTTGCTCTTCAAATAACAACTCTCCAAAACATGATATTGAGTAGAAATACCAGATTTATTTTCACAAATGTAATAAAGAGGAAAATAATATAAAATATCAGTGTACTGAAAAAAAGTACTATAAGAGTTAAATTTGAACATATTGTTACAGTTTCACAAGGTGTCACTAAACCAGATCTGAATGCTATTGCTGTTGATCAGAATATTTTCTTTTATTACTTCGTGTTATTCTTCCATAATACGAAACCCCGAAAAAACAAAACAAAACAGGACAGTCTCCATCATCAGCCAAAACATTAACAAGGCCTGTCTCACTTTCTGATCACACATCCAGTTTAGAAGTCTTTCTGAAGATCTAGAAGAAAAAAAGATAAAATAAATGTTCAAATATATAAAATATCAATAAAGATAAAATGTCAATCTTCATTGTAACCACCAAAACTACACCATACCACTCTTTCTGAGAAGTTCTCCTTTCCACGAACGAGCCATTCCATCCAGAAACTGATCGAAGTGTCTCACATACTTTGCCAGACTGGTTCTTTTGTAATCTGTAACGAGACAAACGTCAAAACCATGTTGTTGTGCTCTGATCATATTTATCTAACTTTTGGACTAGAAGTAAAAGATAAAGTGAAAAGGCCTTGATACATTTAACAGTGGTTCTATCAATATCAACAAAGCAACCACTGGATTTTGCACACTACCACATTTGTACTGATTTAGCTCAGACTCACCTCTCATCTTTCGTTTTTCTGCTGCATCCTTGTCGTTTTCCTTGACGTCCTCAGATATTTCATCCTCTTCTCCTGTTCTGGGCCGATCCAACTCCTCACAGATTTGGCTAAAAACATAAAAGAAAGTTACAATATCTGCTCTGACGAACACACTACACCACATCACACAAAATGACCGTTTACCTGATTGTGGGCACAGAAAAAGGATCAAACGTATCCAATACTTTGACGTCAATGGGAACAGAAATACGTCCTGGAGTCAAAAACATCAGTCTCAGTGAGACACTGTCAGCATAAGACAAATTCACTTTGCAGTACAGCATTAGATCTACACTCACCTGTTTTTGGGTGTACGCTGAAGGGGCTTTTCAGCAAATGGTTCACACCTTTACTGACGTTTACGTCGAGCCGAGGGTAACAATACTGCAGCATGATTTCTTTCTCAAAGTGTTGCCCCTTCTTGGCAGTGCCCTGTCGGAAGAAAATTGCATCATGGTTAACAGCAACATTTGTTCGTTGCCTTTTTACTGTTATGAGTAAAATTCTTGTCGGGTAGAACAAACAGAATAACCGACCTGTTTCCTTAAGGCTTGATCCACGATCGATTTCCAGCGAGTCTCTGGTTTCTTCTCATTTTGGAAGTGCTGCTGTATGGTTTTTCTTACATGTAACAGCTTAGTTAAGGCCAAGTCCACCACTTTTCACCACTACACAGTGAAAGCATGTTATTTACAAAAAGAGTTAGACCCATTGTATTCCAATATTACATATTACGTATGTTTGTCGATGAGATAAATACACATAATATTGTGAAAAGGATATCTTCAGGCATGAGTGCCAGCACTTTCTCGACAGATTCCTTGCGGCCCAGTATGTCCTGTTCCTGCAGCGCGTACTGGGGAAAGTATTTCTCCACCACTGTCAAAGACTCTCTGTGGAGTTTACAGAGATTTTTGGTGCACACTCATTAACACATCAAACTAAGGAAACAACTTCAGCAACAATTATACTTCATGCAAATAATAAAGTAGCAGACACATAAAGAAAACTTTGAGATGTTTACCTAATGAAGGGATGAATTGGATCTGTCAGTACTACTTTCTTCACAGTCTCATCACCACCCTACAAAAACAAAAAACATACTAATGGTTGAATATTGTTATGTTGAATTGTAAACCTTTTAGTTTGATGTCTAATAATACCTCTTAAATAAAGTGCAAAACTACACTTCTACAAGAACTATAACTGTAGATGTGAACGATTTTTATGACATTCACATTTATAATGTACTGTAAAATTACACTGTTTGCATCTTGCTTCTTGTTGTTCTAGACTGCAGAGAGTATGTGTATATATAAATTGTTTAAACATCCCTCTGACCACCCTATATATAAATCTCTCTCTCTATAGTCCTCTATAATCATCTTGGGGTTATCAGCACGTTATCAAATACACACACTGATACAAATAAATTAGCAGCTGATTTATTGGTCAGGACCTCGGGTTACCTGAGAGAAATACATAGTTTCAGAACTTAATAAATAAGCCTATCCTAAATATCTAATGAAAGCCAAAATGCTGTTACCTTCACCAGGCTCAGGTATTCTGCTACAGCAGAGCGTGCAGCTACAGAGAGCTTCCTGGCAGCTTCATCACACACCCAGCAATGAACTCCTCTTCTACCAGAATAAACCCACAATAGGTGCTGGAAACCAAAGTCGTCTGGTATATCACAAAAAACATGTCAAAGACAACAAAGTTTGCAGAGAAAAATTATAGCATAAGCAGACAGATGTCTAGCTGAAAGGAAAAAAAAAAACCAACCTCTGAGAGCTCTATTCAGGATAAGAATAGCGATGGTCATCAGGGTCCAGCACTTAGGGCAAATGTCTGCGGCGCTAAAATTAGAGGTTACATTATCTCAAATCTCCGGTGATCTGACTGTCAGGATATACTGACGGCTAAAGTACCGTGGAATCGAGTGGTCGCTCACATTCATTTCACTGTGTATGAAGTAATACAATAAACCAAATAATTGCTTTACCTGCAACAGCTTCTGACATCATCGTAATCTGTCATGTCAATATCAAACACCAGTTCCTTCTCCAGGGCCTGGAAAGTGCCTGACTTTACAGTGTTGTGTTGATTTGGCTGTGGGTAACAAACAACCCACATATTATTTCCATAGTTTTGCTCAAACAGGAAGGTAGCTGCAGGAGCACAAGGTCCTGTAGGAATGGTAAAACATGCAGTCCTACCCTGTGACTGTATACAGCTCCAATATCAATCTTATAAGGGTTCATCTTCTGCATTTCCTTTTCCAGCTCATTCTGTGTGATGAACGACTGGTAGCGGACATAGATATCATCTTTGAGTGTGAAGGAGAATTCCCGGTTCTGAAAGTAGTTCTTCTGCACTAAGGTGGTAAAGAAAATATATTACTCTTTTGCAGTGTTTAACAACCAACATTATTATTAATATCATACTATTTTCTGTATATCAGCAGTGTTGACTGTGGTTGTTGACATGACATTCTTCAGAGTTACCAAATTACTACAACCTCCAAATTGATTATAGAGTTGAATCTCAGTTTCAGCTAACATTTTACATTATCACTTTCATAGATTTACCAAAGAACTGCTGTATTAGACTGTTGTTTTGGGGGGACTTTGTACATACTAGCAACTTAGTGTAATCTTCCTCAGATCTGCCTGATGCATTAACATAATACGTTACTTTTATCATTCAAATAATACAAATACTTATACAACATACATACATACAAATACAACAGTTCTCCTGTAAATCCTTCCTTTGTGAAAGGGATCATGTCAACACTGTTTTGGAGAGATGATTACAAATACATAATCAGATTGCAGGTTCAATAAAGTTTGCAACAATCACAGTTAAATCAAAGTTACGAGGTTGGTTGAGAGCGCGCCAGTCATTAAGATTGCCAATATTCAAATCTGCAGGCCTGTGTCATCAATGATACTTACATCCTCCATAGTTTAGCCAGCGATAATACTGGGAGAAGGGGAACAGCCGTCGGTAATAGAGCGGTAATAAATCCGGCAGACAGGCCGGGTCATAATCTTCGGACGGCATCACCTGGTATCACAGAACCTGGTACGCAGACACAGATGTAAAAATACTGTACTGGAGACTACCTTGCTAACGTTACCACTACAAGCTGACAGCCCGGTGTGTTGTTTCACAGCGCGGGAAAACTCTTGAGAATGAACCAATGCGACATCGAGATCCGGCAGTGACGTCATCAAAGCGAGTCGTTTCTTCACCTCTGATTTTGTGTCTTTTTGGACTGTACATTCTTAACTACACCTTTAGATGGCAGCATTGTTTCATAACCGTATTTGACCTTCGTGACACCCTCCTGATTTTATGAAACAGAATAGCAATTTTAATCATAGAAGATTAATAATTACGAGTATGCATTTCTTTAAGATATTGTAATTTTCTTTTTACAATGGAAGCAGCAAAAGAAGGAGACACGCATGTTGTTATTATTGTTTAGCCAAACCAGTCTCACTTATGCCAGGTCTTATTTTGTGTGTTATAGTCATGGAAACATGTAAGGTCACATGCAAGAACAACCTATCTTTGGCACTGGCATAAAGGGCTAGTGCTCTTTTTTTTTCTCTTGCCCACTATTTGCATGGTTCCCACAGTCTAGTGGAACCACTAGTGCTGCATCATAATGTGGCTTTACTTTTGTGTTTTCTGGCAGTCAGTCTGAAGCCCCATCTGAGTGAAGTGCTGCTGTTCACACTGAAGGTTGAGAGCTGTGCCACGATAAGAGTGCTCATCTGTTATCGTACTTCTGATATGTAATAACACTCACCATTTGCAATATCGCATTACATATGACTACCTTTGTTCTTCCTGTCTCGTCCCTGGACTTGTCCATTGTTGTAAATGTCAAGACATTTTGCATCCATACCTTTTATAACTACAGAGCTGCTATCAGATGTATTAATTCAAAAGTCATCTTCCTAGGTTTAATTTGCAGCTTTAAATGATAGGTATGAAGCTTCTAAGAGGATATGATTGTCAGAATTTCACTAGTTACTGTATACAAGCAACAATGACACATTCTTATGCACATTTCATTTATTTATGCAAAACTGTAAGTAAATGCTGAAAGTTCACCCTCCCCCAACCCCACTTACATGTTATCATATGCTACATGAAGTAAAATACCTGCACATTGCATTAGCCATAATGAACTTCTCTTCCTTTTGCAGCTTCAGTGATCTTTTCCACATTGAAGAGCAATTAACAGACTCACATTACCAATATTACCAGTACAGTTCCACTTTATGATTGCATTTGTATTTATGGTAAAATTCTTTAATCACACCCTGATTTACATACTGCAAGGGCTGTCAACCATGTCATACAAAAAATATGCATAATATTTACCTTTAAGCCATGGGGGTTGAGGGATGGGTGGGGTGTGATTGGATTTTCACTTTGCAGGCCGTTTTTAGGAATTGTTTGAAATGGACTTAACATAATTAATGTCTTTCTTCTCTGCCAACATTTGACTAAATGCTGTGTTGAATATTAATTCACATTAGCTACAGTAGCTCCTGAGTGAAAATATAACTGTCCATTTCTACACACAAACACGCAGACTCTCACAAAATTAAATGTCAGTGGGGCAAATTAGGTAACATGGAGCATGGGGAGAAAATATATTTCAGGCCTAAGTATGAAAAATCTAGGTCAGATTGTCCTCAGGTGCCCACGGAGCACGTTGGCCAGTGCTATAGGTCGTCATGTTGGGTGTACACGGGGAGTCATAGTTTTTGGATTATATAAAAGTCACTGCACCCTCAGATGACCAAAGTGTGTCACCACGTCAGAGTGCTGTCTACTTAATAAGTAGAACACTGGTGACGCAGACGTCAGTGGAAAACTCAAAAAACCCAAAACAGGGCAATCTCTTTTAAACAAAGAAATTTCAACAAAGCGTGAAGAGGCACACTGTCACCTGGCTTTTCCTCGGGAACCAGGCAGCAGGTGCTGTTGCGTTCACACTTTCATGCTATATGTTAAGGGCATCAAACTGCCTTCTGTGACAGCTGAGCAGTTGTTTCCATTGATGCTGTGCACGACTCACTATGCTCTACTTCCTCTTCCTCCTCTCTCAGACTGATGAAGCCATCTGTGATTTATTTTGTTGGAAGGGGGTTTTAGCCCTGTCTGCAACAAATTATATAAAAATGTGCACTTATAGGCATCTCGTATGTTAAATGTCAACGAATATAAATGAATTTATAGGTTTTGAGGTTATGTAAAGTAGACACTGCCAGTACAGATATCCAGTATTACAGTATGCCTCCGAAAGTAAAAGAACATGTGTGGGACTTTCTGGTGACTCCTGGTTTCACTGCAGTGCACGATTTCCCTGAAAGACTGATAAAATATATTGTTGCTGGATTTAGGCCTGTAGCTGGATACACACAAGTTTTCTGGGATGATGACATCAGCAGACAAAAAAACCCCCTCACTCACTCACACTATTTGAGTCACTATTTATTGAAAGGGGTAGTTTTGGGGGAAAATACTCTGACTGTTGTGTTTGTCTTTGTTGCAGAGGGTTAGATAAGAAGCTCAATACTATGCTCATCTCTGTATTATTTAGTAAACTTTAAAGGTGTCGGTAGGCTGATTTTGATGCCTTTGGACACAGAGAGACAGGAGCTTTAAGCAAACTGTCTACTGGCTCAAGCTTCATATTTACAGTGCTATACGAAAATAAGAGTGGTTTCAATCTTTAATAAAAAAGTGAAAATGTATTCCACAAAATGATGAAACTATCGCTCTAACATACCTTAAAAGGCCAGATTAGTATTTATTTTGATTTCAGTTTGCTGCCTGGATACTGGGCCAGGCTGTTGGCAAATTATCAGTATTTATATACATATAAGTCAATACTAGGCTAGTAATTAACTTTCTAATATATTGCAAAGGCATTATGAAAGTCGCGCTGTGTAAGTTAATAGTTTTCCAAACTTTTAATTAATAGCTTAATTAATTGTTTACTGTTTCGTATTTCGACTGTCTGGACTGAAACATCTGTGTAGATGTGAACTTTGGTGATCTGAAAGTAATATGTGACTTCACAGTTTGTTTAAGATACAATCGTCTTTCTCTGATCAATCACAGCATTTATTCAGTAAAATAATCCATCTCCACAGTGAAAAATCAGACTAATGAATCAAGTAAATAAAAGAGAAAACGTTTCTACTAAACGTCATGTTGTGGATGTTCAGAAGAAACCATTAAAACTGTTAATAATGACATTTGAGGATATTTTTTTGTGAAATCCCGCCTCACCCATACTGTCTCCAGCGGCCCCCCTGCTGTAGGGATTTTGATGCAACCTGTTCAGCAGCATCTCACAGAACACACATTATGGTAGAATTATTATTATGTATGCCTCTGCTAACCAGTGACCTGACATTATGACCTTTGGCCAAAATCAAATCAGCTCATCACTGAGTTGCTGTTGAAATTTCCTCTGGCTGCAGGATGTGAGGGATCTTTATACTGACAGCTCAGAAGTTGAGACTTAAAATTTGAGCTCACGGCCCTGCAGTTCAGCCTCCCTGCTCTCCTCCACCTCCTTCTCCTCCTCCTCCTCCTCCTCCTCGCGCTCCGCACTGCGCAGCGCTCATTGGTTGGCGCGACAATATAAAGTTCCGCAGTGAGCTCCGCTCCAGACACTGACTCACAGAGCAGCAGGGAGCTGCTCATCAGGTGGAATTACCCAACGTCTTTCTTTCTTTAAAAGTCTGCTGTGTTCGTTCGCTCGGTCATGAAGGAAAGAAGACTGACACAGCCTTTTGTAGCGAGGTGTAAGCTGGTGCTGGTTGGAGATGTCCAGTGCGGTAAAACAGCGATGTTACAAGTGTTGGCCAAGGACTGCTACCCAGAGGTATGAGATTTATGTCTATAGGATCATCTGCAGCGACATCAAACATACAGGTGTCTATTTATCAGCACATGGGTAGAAATAAGTATTTATTCTATAGACTGCTGCTACAAGGACCCAGGAGTTGTCCTACAGTATATATAATACAGAACTTTGGGAGTTTTCCAACTGAACTTAGTGCTATAATGAATCAATAGCATGAAATGAAATGAGTGAATGAATTGAGATCTTTTTGGTATTGTTTACTTAATTATATATTTGGCAACAAATGTGAAAATATTGTATTGTGGAAATATATAGGCAATACTTTAAGATTTGTACTTTACAAATATTTTCAGATGATTATTAACATGATATAGCTACTGTTTGTTAATAGATGTATGTTGGTGATGACTAATAGATGCTGAATCTATCAATTGATTAGTTAAACTGTTGATTTATTATATAAGTTACTTTAGGCTAAATGTGCTGCACAGATGGACATCTCCATCTTTTACTGTATCTCATCATAATCCTTTCTTTAAATGTTTATCTCTAGACTTATGTCCCTACTGTGTTTGAAAACTACACAGCCTGTCTTCAGCTCGAAGACCAGAGAGTGGAGCTCAGCCTCTGGGACACATCAGGTGAGGATCTGTTATTTATTTCATTTTTATTTTATTTTATTTTTTACAGTTAATTTGAAGTTTATTTGCAAAAGAAAATGCTGTGGTGACTCACAATTAAAAGGCGTCCTGAGCTGTCTTGGTCCGTGTTTCATGCTTGAACAATAGGTTAAGTACCTAACAACGTGTTTATGCATTCAGTTGTGGAATTTGCTTTCTAATCTAATTCAAATATTTTCACTTTATATGGATATAAAACGGAGAATAGCAGCAAATCCTCCCATTTGAGAAAGTCAAACAAATTAACGTTTTGACATTTGTGTTAAGAAAATGATGATTGTTTTGGTCTGGGCAGTAATAGAATAATGAACTTAATGAAAGGTGGCACATGTGGAGTCATCACCAGTAGAAGTACAGTACTTGGTAGGTTCCTTGCTTTGTGTATGGGAAGCTAACGTACTGAAGTGGTTTTACGACCTGCATATTCACCTAAGACCTCTGACCTCAATGTGGAAGAACTTGAGTTATCACGATTTATAACAAAGTCATAAATTCAAAGCCATCTACTCCTTTGACAAGCATTTGTCACAACAAAGGTTAGGACGGATACATTTGTTGACATACTAAACCTGAAAATGCTTTTTACTTGAGAATAAATTGTGAGCTGTAGAATTAGGTTAATAATACTAGCAACCTGCTGAGACACTAAATGTAAACGTAAGGAATTATTATGTAAATTGAATCAATGAGAAAAGCTTTCTGCTGCAGTACTGTATATATTTGTCCTCGGAGGAAGCTGAGCGGTGCCAGCTGGCCTGCAGTGGGGTTGTTTCACAGGGGAGAGGGGGATGCCTCGGTCACGCAGGGACTGGAAGTCACTCTAGAGTGTGGGCAAGCTTACATATTTGTGTGTGTGTCTCCTGTCTTACTATGTGTCCAATTTCTTTGTGTTTGTGTTAGTGTGTGTGGTGCACAGTCACTATGAACAGAAGGCACAAATGAGGAATGCTGAGAGAAAAGATATGCATGACCTCCCCACTGCCTTAAGGTGTATAC
Organism: Microctenopoma steveboyesi; assembly: GCA_032359275.1. Lineage (NCBI taxonomy): Eukaryota > Metazoa > Chordata > Actinopteri > Anabantiformes > Anabantidae > Microctenopoma > Microctenopoma steveboyesi. Next base: position 15,433,750 of record JAUMHF010000024.1, read on the forward strand.
TGCCTAAAAAAAGGTCTTATGTAACTGAAACCAGCACTGAACTAATGTAGGTTTGTCTCTTCATCTCCCACGGAGTAAAAAACTTTCTGGACAGTCAGAGGAAACATTGCATAAGACCTATTTACATTTGCAACACACACAGACACAAACACAGACAGTTTATGACATTTCTTTTTTATTTTCTTTCCTTTCTCCATCTTTATCATTTATTTTTTTTTTGTTTTGGCTGTAAACCCAGATGAAGTTAATAGATACAACTTCTCAATGGATTGTGGTGATAAGTGAGATTTATTTTTCAATGGAAAATGAGCAAATCCTCACAGTTAAGAAGCTGAGGTGAGAGTATTGTTTGCATTTTTGCTTGAAAACTGATTCAGTTTAAAAACAGGCGATTCATTTTCAATTAATTTGTTGACTGATGAATTTACTACTTAATTCAACTGTCAAAATGTTGCTCTGGGTTTATTACATTTTCTTTCATTACTGTTAAATATGCACGTTATTATTTATGTTAAACAAAGCCATAGTGCCCAAAATAATTTGTGTTGTCCAGATGATGGAATTAAAATGTTACTGATACTACTGGTAATACATTAATTTTACTGTCACTATGACTAATGAAGAAAAGCTGAAATTGGTCTCTGATAAATTTACAGTTTACACATTGATTAAGCAACTAAAATTGTCACTAGCAAACAAAATCTTTAGACAAACACCAATTTTCTCAAATGTCTATGTTCGGGCTGTAGGAAATTAAGATGTACATATTAGTTATCTGACATTATATAGACCAAACAATAAATGAAATAGTAATAATAAAGACAATTAACGAAACCAGAGTCTCTTAAACACACAGTATGTTTTGTCTAAGCTGTTGGTATGAATTTGAGATCAACTACTTCATTTTGATGTCATTCTTTGAACAGTTTTACTAGATTAGCCAATGCTTGCCGAACTGAGGTTGTGTGTGTGTGTGTGTTTGTGTTTGGTTTGTGTCCAGGTAGGGGGCTGCTAATGTGTGGGAGGTGGTAGGTGCTGAAGTCGTGTCCTCTTTAGTTCTCTCTGCCTCCTCTTTCTCAAGCCTTACATCACCACGGCTAGTTATGTGACGGGTGCTTTGATTCCCACTAAAAGAAGTGTTATTGATAGACGGCCATTGTGTAAGTTGGCCTACTTTGCAGAGTTCAGTCAAACATTCAGACAAGACTTTTCTTTTTCTTATTTCTCAGGAGACTGCTAAAACAAGAAAACATTATTGTTAGTTAGTTCCTGCTGAAGCTTATTAGAAGGAGCTACCCCTAGGATCACTATATCCTTCAATATTTGCAAAGAAAGCTTCTGGTGCCCCGGAGGACAGGAATAGGAAATTAAATCATGGTGTTGTGTGTGGAGTGATTAGGTGGCAGAAGGAAGACAACAGAGAGCGGACATCCTGTCAGGTTGTTTTTAGCTCAGGAAGCCTTCCTGCAAGTTAAGAAGTCAGTCGTGCTGTTTATGGAGCAATACATGAAACATGTTTCCTTCACACTGTAACTCACAATCTCATAACAGAGTAGTCTTTTTTTGTGATGATAAGCAGTCATGAGATGAATGCTTATTTGATTAAGGGGAGCAATACCGTTTTGCCCTGTTAAAGATGAGGTTATTTGTGCGTCTTTGGTGTAAGTGCTCAATTTATTTTAAGAAGTTACTACTGGTTAATTGTCTGTAGTCTAAAACTAGGTCAACATAATAATGTGTCAGTTTGAAGAAGCATCTTTGGTATTGAATTAAACACAGTAATTATAACTAATATAGAATAATAAAAGATGTCACTAACAAGAACTTGTTTATTGCATTAGTTTACCTCAAATTCTGTGTATGATTTTTAAGTACTTTTGAGTCATTGCATATTGACTGGCTCTTTTAACGGCTTTTACAGTCAGTGTCTTCAGAAAATAATAATTTTACCTCTACTTCATCTGGATTAATATAGTATATAAATAGTTTTCTCAATTAACATTTTGTTCATTGAACGTGAAGGTTGACGGCGCATCTATTGGTTAATTATAAAACTTTTGCTGCTACTGGGGATTTTCCAGACCCCTGAAGCTTTTCATATTCCTCGTGCTGAACAGGTTTGTTGTGGTTCCGTCTATCACTGCAATCGCTTTTTCACAAAAGGGTTGTCTGACGCCCTTCATCTTGAAACCAAATCACCTGCAGGAGATGAAGACCTAGGTTTTGCATACTAGTAAAGCTGGAGTAGAACTGCGTAGTCATTTAAAAAAACTTTATTACTAAGTGGGAAAATCCTGCTGCCTCACAGTTCAAATAAGAATTTAGATATTATTCAAAACAATACACATCACACACCTTTAATCAACCTTCGTATTTGCCACACGAGTGACATTAATCTTCTTAACATATTTCACAAAATGTCATTGCTTTTCATTAAAGAACATTAACACACTACCTAATTGTGTAGTTTGGCCTTCACAGAATGTGGTAGGTTTTTACTCAGACAAAACTGGCAAATGTGCTGCTGACTAATCATGGAAAGATGTTACTGGTATAGTTAACGTCACCTTTGACTCTGAGTTAGTTCACTTTTCTGGAAAAATAAACTCAGTGGGAAGCCGTCAAGTCCAATGTTCTCTTATCAGCTTGGCAGGGACACATGCGTCTGTGTGTGTTTGTGCTGTGTGAATGTGAGGATGATGATTTTGATAGAACATTACAACAGTGTCGGCCACAGAAAGAGATGCTTTGTTTCTATTTCTGCTCGCAAACAGTGGGATAAACCAAATGTTTTCATTTTCAAGGAATTTGTTTGAGGTTTTGAACTACATGTTCATAGACTGTATAAATTGTTTTTGTTCTGTCCCTTCAGGTTCTCCATACTATGACAACGTCAGGCCACTCTGCTACAGTGACTCAGATGCAGTGCTCTTATGCTTTGACATCAGCAGACCCGACACCGTAGACAGTGCTCTGAAGAAGGTAGGAGAAGCAGAAATGTGATCATTAGTGACCCTTGTAATGTTAGTGGTAAAATCCATAGTTTCTAACTTTGACAAAGTCAGCATAAGTCCAGGTTCAGCTATAGTGTGATTCTGCGCTGACCTGTTTACTGTATGTTGTACCTCTGTTTATTTTTCTTGGCAGTGGAAAGCAGAGATCCAGGATTTCTGCCCCAGCACGCGGCTCCTACTAATAGGCTGCAAGACAGATTTACGCACAGATGTATGCACACGCATGGAGCTGTCCAATCAGAAACAGACTCCCATCTCCCATGAACAGGTTTGCTCCGTTAAGTGTTTCTCTTATCTAGACTGGGCGCTCACGGAGAATCTCCTCTTCTTGCTCATACACATGCTTGTTCTCCTGACACTGCAGGGCTCGTCCTTGGCCAAGCAGCTTGGAGCAGAGGCTTACCTGGAGTGCTCAGCGTTCACGTCAGAGAAAAGCATACACAGTGTTTTCCGTACCACAGCACTGGCCTGCATGAACAAACTCCAGTCTGCCAATAAACCCAGCCCTGTTCGCCGCCTCTCCAAGAGACTCCTCCATCTGCCCAACAAGACAGAGCTCCTCTCCTCCACCTTCAGCAAGGACAAGTCCAAGAGCTGCTCCATCATGTGAACACTGCAGGGAATGTGCTGCAGAACAGAAAGGACACGTGAACTGTGCTGTATCCCGCCAGGTGCGCAAGGGAGAGAGGGCAATGATGTGTATTTTGAGAAAGCCTCTCTCTCCTTTGCAGCAAACTCCCTGTCAAAAAAAGATAACTACACTTTTTTTCTAACTCTGACACTGGACTTTTGATCATGACCTGTCACCAGCGCTCAGTGCAGAGAGTGAAAACGTTTGATGTTGGAAATGTTTCTGATCTGTTGAGCATAGGAGACACTTTAGACTCCTCACATAAAGATTTAGTTGGTAGAGTGACCTTACATAAGGTCAGCACCCCCTCTGTTCCGTTGCTGTGGCTGTATAACCCATGTTTAGACCCAGTTGAAATTCAGATACAGCCTTTTCCCATCCCTCTCCTGATTTGAACGTCACAACAGTAAAGTCATAACATGGGCTGAGTGATAAGATGAGCTGCAAAATCTGACTGACACCAAGTGGTTTGTGCAGCTTGGGGACTTTAAAAGAACCACCCTTAAGGCGGTGATATCCCTGCCGGCCCCTCGCAGTGTTTCATTTGGAAATTAAAGCTGACAGTGGAGAAACGGGGGAGAGAAGGGACGGATTTGCCAAGCAAAGGGTGGAGTTGAGGGTATGTCTGAAGGAGCGCAATGTGACTCAGCCTAGGGTGGACAAGCTGTGACAAAAGCAAACACACAAACCGAGGCCATGTAAAGACTGTAATTGTTCGTCCTTTGTAAAACCGGGCACTTACATTGCAGTGATATGCTCCCATACTACCATTACCATTATAATCCAAAGCTCAGGAGCAGGTTTCTGTACACAACAGCGCAAACTGGACCGCATTCGTTTTTAAAAGCTGATGGAGCACGGGTGAACATGACTTCAAGCCTTGCTGACTCCTAAGAATAGCCAGTCATAAATCTGCATAAAACAAGTTAATATGTTTCCCTTTACCTAAATCTGAAACCAGCTTTAAGCTTTGTTTCAAATAATCCACTCATGAGATATTTAAACCTGATTCCAAACTTAATCTCAACCAGTTGCTAAATGTCCCTGATGTGATGGGGTGCTGTGTGGGTGATTTGAATCACAGGCTGGTCCTGTCCTTACGTTACTTAGTTTTTTGTAGGTGTTTCCTCTTGCATGTGGCTGTCTGTGGTGTGTTTCTAGCTGTTCATACGGTTCTTGTGTTCACTTGAGTCTTCTGCTATTAGTGACTGTTGACAGCTCGGCTAATGGAGGACCTGATGATTTGTGGGTCTGCATCGAGAAGCCTGGACGTCTCTCGATGTACAAAACACTAGAATTTAATGTGTTGCCTAGCAACAGTGGTAGCAGGGCTGCTGTCTGGGAGGGACGGTTCTATCTGTAGCATTAGACAGAAGCGACAATGTAGGCGAGGGCTGGGGGTTTTAGGGAGGGATGGACTGTTCAAGTTCACTCTACGTGGTTTTAATGACGCTGCACTGGTAGGAGCCACGAGCAGGTCGTTGGAGCCGGCACATCATCTAAAACGTGTCTCTGTAGCCCTGCTGCAGTCAGTAGTTCACTTCTCACTCCTGTCTGGAGAATCATGCTGTTCAGAACAGGTTCCATTTTGTACAACATACATTCTACTTGTCAGGGTTCACAAAGATCAATATTAATGTCACATATGATTAAATTTAATGTCTTGGTATAATGGATAACCAGAACAATTAATCATAAAAATATTATATTATATTTTCATTCCTTGCCCACATTATAAAAAAATAACTTTGTTGTACATGAATAAAATAATGTGATCTGGACACTGATAAGCAGCTGAAAAAGGTAAAATAATCCATTCATGATCCTCCTAACTAGTAAGTAGTAAGTGTGATGGTGCAGACTGAAATGCCACACAAAGTATTGAAAGGCCTCCTGCAGCACAGTCAACTGCCTCAATCTCAATTTAAGTTTATTGCTTCCAGATAAAACATTTAAGAGAAAAAATGACGACTGTTGTTCATTACATTTAAGGCTTTTAAATACCATACTGTCTCTGTAGAAATGAAATTCATTCTTTTTACAACCTGCTGAAACCCTGCATTTCACAGTTTCTCTCGCTTGTTGTTTTTGGCAGAGTTTTTTGCCAGCTCTGTCTGTCTGTGTACATATTATTTCTGTTAAAACAGTTTGAAACAACAAGAATGTCATTGAAGCAAAACTAAAAGTCTTTGTGTAAAGTTATGGTTGAAATTATTGACTGAATTCTGTATTTGTTACAGTCGTATGTTATTTTTATTTTATTTAAATAAATATGTCTAAAAATGAATCAGACCCAACTTTATATGGATTTATTTGATTATACAGACAGTAGAGTACTTCAGCACTACATAGTCACGCTATAGATTTACAAAGACAATTTCATCTCGCACACTTTGAGTCCTGTTCTTCCAAATTTCTTTAGTCATGGCAAAGAACACTCTGGGTTTTTAACAAGTAAGAACAAAGGTTATTTGGGTAATTTAATCAAATTCAAGGTGCCCCTCTGAAAAAACGAGACAGATAACTTGGCAGCACATTGTCTATTTTGTCTAAAGAAAGAATAATATATGATTGTTCCCAGGCCAAGGTTCACTTTCTGCACCTACTAATTAAACTAAGACACAGATAACATATAACGTATAACTCTAGTGTATGTCTGACTGAGAGGTTATCTAGTTTATCCTGATTCCTGAGGGATTTAAAGCTGTAGATAATACACCGTAAGTTGAATTGAACCCGTTTTACTGTAGCTCCTTGTTCAAGTTATGTTTCTTTTGATTTATGTTCATTTGGATGATGAACTAAGCTAAACTTTTTTGTAGTCCAGACATTCCTTGGTAAATATAGATGCTGACATATATTAAGTATAAAACAAAATACAAAACTTCTTTTGTTCTGAGGTACTCTATTGCAGCAAGCTAATGTAAATTCTAGCTAACATTAATACTTGGTAGCCATAAATATCATCAGTCATATAAAGAATTGGGTGGTGCACATTCATTTTGGTAAATTGGATTGAAGAAAAATTTTCCAGTGAAGAACATTCAAAACGTGAGCTTTTGCCATTTCCGTTTCTCTTACTTTTTCTTATGTAACCGCTCATCCTCCTGACCTTTCACTGATATCGGCTCTTATCAAAATCCCCTTGCTGTGTCCTGCTGACACACTCTCTGCCCACGACATGGATGAAGTGGTTAAATGTTTGCCATTCCTGAACTATCACACACGGGATACAGCGGTGACTCCTGACCTGCTTATCCATCACCTTTTTACAACAGCACAGAGAAAATGTAAAAATACAAACTGCACCAAAAGCCTCAGATACGTTTCATCAACATTGATTTACTGCAGCAGGAAACAGCTTGATCGTCTTAACTGAGCTGCCAGCCTGTCTGTCTACACGCTCCTCTGTCTTATCTTTTTCTGCAGTTTCTCTATGTCCCTGTCTCTCTCACACAGATACATGCACAGGCACATTTACCTAAAATGTCCATTTGGCTGACAAAATAAACCTCTGCATTCATGTCAAGTTGCTCCAAGGCAACTGCACCACTGAGGATGTGGTACCAATGCCATCTTCTCAGAAAAGACCTTTTCAAGATTCAAAACACTTTATTAATCCCAGAGGAAAATTGTTTTCCCATGCAATTATCATTGTTGTTATATTATTATAAACATTTTCAAAATAGGTTTACTAATATTATATTATAAGATATATATAAGATTTTTCTCCTGTGTCAGGTCTGGACAGTGAGAAATGTAGCATTAATAAAAACATCTTTAAGCAGTGCTACTCCACCTAGTTAGCTAGTTCCTGGGAGATACCAGTATATGTTTTATTTTGTATTTATATTTGTTTATTATGACTATGTTCGTCTATTCTTTTTACTTCAATATGAATTAAGAAAACATAAAACCATAGGAAAGAGTTTGATACTGTTCACGTCAGTTTCTGAAAGCCCGTACATTCTAACATCGCCAACCACGACATGCGACATGTTTTATGTATAGTAATAAACAGGTCAGCAGCAAATGACCTGTGCAGTCTAGACATTTGCCTCCCTGGATGGATAGGTGCCTGCAGGGGAGACGGTGGCACTGTTCAGGATCAGCATCAGGAAGCAGAGGGAGGAGAATTCAGGGAAGAAAGCTGCCATCTGAAACCCTCTTGGGGAGTCAGAGAAAATGGTTGCATTGCATCGTGGCTCATTACCACGTAAGAGCATCCTCAATCAGACATGACAGCACAGACACCCATAAAAACACACACGTGATGAATTCCCGCAGACACTTGTCAGTGTCATGTCTCCTCCAGCCCTCATGTGTCTTTTGTTCCTCCCTCACCTTAACCACTCCCCTCTCTCTC
>JAUMHF010000024.1:15442946-15542426 GCA_032359275.1 Microctenopoma steveboyesi
AGTGTTTACTCCCCCTGTCATTTGTTATTTCCAGTATAGCCGTTTAGCCTCTTTCTAAGAGTGATTTTCAGTTACATCCTGTTTTTTATGTTAATTTATAATAAACATCCTTTGTTTGAACCCTCTCTTGTCTCTGGTCTGCGTTTGGCTCCTCTATTTCGAGCATGTTAATGACAACACTGGCACGATCAGCCCATCAGACCTCTCCACTGCAAAGTTATGCTGCCTGGTTGCTGATGAGCCATCGGCAGACTGACATAAGCTACACAACCTTCCATCCCCGCACGCACACGCACACACACAGAGCACTGCCACAACTCCTGCGTCAGGATGGAAATTGGGGTTTTATGTCAGGCTCAGCTGGGTGATGTGGAGCACCATGTGGGCATCTGTTTCTATGTGTCTCAGTCCAGCAGAAATCTTTTCACTTTTAGTTTCCATATTTTTTCCCCCCAATATTGTAATCCACCTAATGAATGTCTATCTAATCCACCTAATGTATTTGGCAAATACAATTATTTGCTGTCTTGCAAAGAGTTAAATGAAAAGATTGACCAACTTAATAAAGCTACAACCAAAAGCTAGTTAGCACAGCTTCTCATTAAGACTGGAAAAAAAGGCTGAGAGGTCCCAAAAAAAACAAAATCAATGTTTCAGTATTTGATGTCAAAAATTAAAACTACAGAAACCCTACATTTATAGTAGTGTTTCAGATTCAAATGTACACAAAATATAAGAAAAAACAATGCTGAACGTGACGTTATGTTCAATGAATTTGTCAAGTCTTTCTTTGATGTCTTGGTCCAAAGCTGGTTTGATGTGACAAGCACCAGGGCCGCTCCCAGGGCAGCTCCCGTGCATGTCTGTGTGCTTTGGGCTACTCAATGGGGCATCAGCAGAAAACATACACCACAGCCTCTCTCTAGCCCTGAACCCAGAGGATTGACTCATTTTATTATTTACCATAACAAGCTGTATTAGCACATTTACCATAATTTAATGGTACATTTTTAATAATTAAAATATGATAATTCCTTATCTGTGTTAATTACATTTACCACTAATGTAAATATGCCAAATATTCAACTTGTCAGTTGGGCAACTTCAGGCCCATTATCTGTTCTTTGTGTGTCCATGAGTTGTGTCTTTGCAGCTAAGAGCATCCATGTGTGATGATGAACATGTGAATTGGTGTATGAATGTGTGTCAGTGTGTGCTGTGTATACTAAGCAGTTTATCTCATCTGTCGGCATATTTTCTTGCTCCCAAGTGCAGTATGGCTGAACCGGGTTAACACATGCCGGCGCTCAGCTTGGGACTGCTGAAAAGGTAAGGCTCCTCGTTGGGCTGCCAGAGGTAAATAGACTCCCCTGGTACAACTATCCAGCCTCCCTCATCTTATCTTCTTATCTCAGGATATTATGACACCCCAGGAAATTCCCATTTATGCACAATGTTTACCTTCACCCGCTCTAACCCCCATTTCATGCCCATGTGCAACGTTTGGCACACCCTGAGGGCATGTCAAGAACGAGTGCGCTTCTAGCTGTTTAATTAGACAACCATGTGGGGGAGGGGAGCCACGGCAGGGGGACACGAAGTACTTGGAAAGGGGGTTGACTATAGTTATGAGTTAGGGGAGTGGGTTACTACTGCAGATGTGTACATGCAACATCCAATCACAATCTGTTTCTAAAAAACTGGCAAATATTTGCTGATCAGTGGAATATTTTTCATGTTATAAAGCAGTGAGTAGAGAGCAAATTAGGTACTTTAGAAAACAGTTCAGCTTTTGGAAAATCCTGTCAAAATAATACATTTACATTTACACTGCAAAATCACAAATTATCACAATTTTGGGTTGCAATAAATTATAATGCTACATTTTATTAGTAAATTTATAAACCTAAAATTTTATTTTCCAAACATAGAAGATATTTTAGGCCTTCCTAAACATATGAATTATAATGTTGCAGGACATTTTTATGACTGTGGCTTGTTAATCAGGTATGCTCTGTGCACACCCACAGTCTTTATAAATTGCATTTTAAAAAGTAAAAAACACTTCACCAGTACATATCCATACAAAACTGTTGAAATGATCAAACAATTACAAAAGGGACCATTTTCACAGCTGAGATTTTAGAGTGTCAAACCATCAGATGCACATGTGTAACTAACTTTCACCACGACTGCACGCTATTCAAGGCTTCAGGTTTCAGGGTCATGTTATTATGCATTGTGACTCATGTGAGAGCCACTTTTACTAATGTTAATTAGTAATGTCTATGCTTATCCTGCATTTGTAAGTGTACAAATCTACTGTGAAATAGGCCTGTGAGACCCACCGTTAAAAGACACAGTTCTTGGCAGATTAGTAGATAGAGTATGAGACAGAAAGATTTATAAGTCATTTCATGAGCAGCTTTCATCTCCTTATGTTCATACCCCTTTAGACTTATCTCTTAAATTATAAAACTACAAATATAATTGTATTACAGAAACAAATAAAAACAGTATACTGAAACTGTTCACTCTGACTTTTACTGTCTACCCAGTTCATTGTTTTCATCTCCAGTATCGTTTTCTTTGTGTTTTTTTAGTAGCATCAACTTTGATCTTTTCTTACTAAAACTTCTTCACCTTCAGAAGTGCTTCATAAATCTCTCTTGATCTCCCTGTGGATAGAAAGGCAGGGCCAGAATATGAATCAGTATAGAGGCAATTCAAACAGCAGTCAAGCATAGCAACATCTAAAATGTCTTTTATCTGTCTGCATGAGCATGTACACACACACATAAGCACGGGTGTGGATAGTTTAGATTACAGGAAAAAAATCGCCTTGTCTCTGCACCAAAAGCACTTCTTGAATGTTAAGCTGTTGCAGTGGCATTTTCAAGTGGTACGGAGCAGATAGATCTATTTCATCAGCATTCTCTATAGCTCATGATCGACAACAGACTGGCTCCAGATGCAGACCTTTTAGAACCTCATCAACTAAATAGCAGAAAAACAAAAACTATTACACTGAATCTAACACATTTAGGTTTGGTCTGTCATTCCTGTTACTATAACGTGCTCTGTTTAGACTAAAGCTAATAACATGTTTAAATTACAAACTGTTACTAGATGTTTACTGTGACAGAAAACTGGTATTTCACAAATGTTAATTTAATTGAAATATTTGGCATTATTTCTTAATTAGTCAATTAATAAAAAAATATTACCAAGCAGTGGTAAGAAGTTGTAGTGCAGGAAACGACAATTTGAAATGTGACACTGCATTTGGGACAACTAAGCATGCTAAATATATTTCTTTTGTGATGGTTATTATAAGACATATAGATCCAGCCATTGATTCAAAGACAGTTTCCGATTTTTAAAATCTTTTCTGTTAAAATGTAAAACAATTCTGGCACCTGGCTTAAAAATATATAAGGTTTTGTGAAGTTAATTATCGCTGGTCTTTCTTGAACTAGATTAGAAAAATTAAACGCTTCACGTTCAAAGTTTGTTTTATTTTCTTTTGTTAATACATGTAAATATTTGTGTCGTGCTAACCTGTAACACGGCTGCCACCTTGTGCTTGAGACAGAAACTCAAAACTGGATTCAGAACGTTATTTTTCAGCAGGCACAAGGTGTCCGTGCACCAAACATTCGGGGACCTAACAACTACACCCCCACCTAATGGGAAATGCAGTTTTTAAAGCATTTGCCTTCACTCTGTGTGCAACGTTCAATACTTCAACTCCCACAAATCTTTGCGCGACACAGCTCGTGTTGAGCGATATGGCGTCTTCTTGAAGCGAAGATAAAGATAAGGGTTTTGTTGACAAGTGAATAAGGTAGGGTTTAAATGTTGTAAACCACATATGCAATTTATATATGTTAGTAAGTGTTAACGTAGGTTCCGAATGACGTTTCAGTGTTGCTGTTTGTGGTTGTTTATTGAAGTTTATTGATAATTTCTCCAAGATGCTAGCTAACGATCAGAGCTAACGCTCGTTCAAACTGTCCACAGCATTCATCCTGCAGAGACTAAGTTACATTACATTTTGTCGCGTTTATTCCTCGCCTCACAGAAAAACGTAACTTTCATAATAACTAGTCTCGAGCAAGCTTTAAATAAAAGCGAATTGGAATTTTAGGAATAAGAGATTAGCAATAAAAGCGAACGAACAACTTTCCACAGGATACGCTGTTTTAAAACGGTGTGTACAAGTTAAGATTATTCATAACATTACTTCTTTAACTAATTAACGTAACTACAAACAAATCTAATTAATATTTTGTTTGAACTCATTGACCTTGTCTGAAAATAGTTGGGTTTGTTGTCGTGCTGCAGAATGTATTTTTGATGAAACTGCATGGTGCTGCATTTTGTATATAGTACTATATGTGCACCAAACTGAACACTTCTAATGCTGTGTGAAGTATTTTAGATAATATTCTACATTATATTCTATACTTGCTCTTTGCCTTAGGACAGTTTGTTGCAGCCAGGCAGATCTTAAACCTTAGTAAAATGAATTGGACAAAACACACATAAAACACCAGCACTTGATGTGAGTAAGCATAGCTTTTAGAATTTCTTTTTTAATCTGTTGTTTAAAAAAACAAAACATTTAAAAATTTTAATTCTATAAATACAATTGTGTTTATTTTATGGAAACAAAAAATGTCTGAACAACGTCCTTGAATCTTATTTAAATTGAATGTGTGACTGTGAATTATTCTTGTGTATGCATCTTTTTGTGTTTTGTTCTTTATATTGACTGTAAAATGTACTGATGTGCTGGGAATGCTAACATTGTAGTGAATGTGATACATGGACTGTGCAGAAAAAAGTACATTTGCACAAATTGTCATCATACATTACCTCAATAGCAACAGTGTTTTAATGTTTACTAAATATCTTTTGTAAGAGATAGGAAGTGTACTAATATCCCCTCCACAATACAACACATTTATTCATTTAAACATTTGCATATTTATGAAAAACCAACGTAGTGGATTTCATAAAAATCTTAACAAAGCTACCCACATGCAGTATCTTCTCAGATGGCAGCTGACTCCACTGACAAGAAAGATGGCGAATCCTCAGGGACCAAAGACAGAGAGAGGAAACGCAGCCGCTCACGAGACAGAGACCGTAAAGTCTCACCTTCTCGCAAGCGCCATCGGTCTCGTGAACGTAATCGCTCCAAATCTGCAGAAAGGTAACTAAAAAGTCTAGTCCATATAACACTAGACTAACTTTTAATTGTCAAGGGTTCTGAATCTTGACTGACTTGTTTCTATTTTTACAGAGACCGACGCATGAAAGACAAGGACAGAGAAAAGGAACGTGACAGGGATAAGGATAGAGAGAGGAGCCGAAAGGACAGAGATAGCCATCGCCGCGATAAAGATCGCAGCAAGAGGTCCAGGTTTGTTAATACTGAAATATACAGACGTATTATGTGGAACATCAGTGGAGAGACAATATGCAGTAAATGCCGGATCATTTTTCTATTTTCTCTTATTTATTTGACAAGTCTCACTAATGTCTGTATTATTATTATCTTATAAACAACAAATTATTTATTATTTTTAGATGAGATTGATTTCACCTTTTGAACATAGTGTGTTACTATGTGTTAAAGGAGTCCCTCACCCAAATCAAAGGATGGAAAGCTAAAGAGAGAGAAGGATATAAAAACAGAAGAGGATGATGATGAAAAAAAGAAGAAAGAAAAGGTACTGGTCTGGTTTGGCTAACCTGTTCATACTATTGCAGTGTTTCCTGATTTATTTTGAGTCTTTGACCTGCTTTGCTACTTTTCAGGTCCAACCACTATCTTTGGAAGAGCTTCTGGCCAAGAAGAAGGCAGAAGAGGAAGCAGAGGCAAAAGTGAGATATTCCCTGTGGTATACATTGTCTTTCCCTTTTTAGATTCTAGAAGATTCTTTTCTCACTTCTTGCATTTGTTACACTCAGCCCAAGTTCCTGACCAAGGCAGAGCGAGAGGCTGAGGCTTTGAAACGAAGGGAGCAAGAAACGGAGGAGAAGAGAAGGTTTTTGGAAGATGAGAGGAAGAAGAGACGGATGTTCCAGGACATGGGAAGGAAAATGCTGGGTGTGTATCAGTATCTGGTTTAATTGGAGACGACCTGCATTTTGCCATACACAAGTAGACTTATAGTAACTTAAATTCTTTGCTACAGAGGACCCTCAAGAACGTGAGAGACGAGAAAGAAGAGAGCGGATGGAACGAGAGAACAACGGTAACGAAGAGGATGATGGGCGGCAGAAGCTCAGAGAAGAGAAAGATAAAGTCAAAGAACTCCATGCCATCAAGGTTAGGCCAATGAAAGAAGGTTCAGTTTGCTGTTGTGTAGATCAGAAGAAATAACTATTTGAATTTTCATCATTAATTGTTTTTATACGAAACGGTACTTTTCTTGAGCTGCAAAAGAGCCCCTGCTCCTTTGCATTAAAAAGGGCCAAATGAGGCAGTTTGTCTGATCTGGATCCCTCCTAAGTTCCCTTGAGCTTGGGATATGGATCATTCACAAGTAAATATCTAATCTTAACAGGAGAGATACCTTGGTGGGATCAAGAAACGCCGGAGAACTCGTCACCTGAATGACAGAAAGTTTGTGTTTGAGTGGGATGCTTCAGAAGACACATCAGTTGACTACAACCCAATGTGAGACAACACAACGAATTTGTTGGATATGTATCTTCAAAAGGTGGTTTTGGTTTGCTAGAACGTGTACCCATCTAAACAACATAATCTGTCTCTCAGTTACAAAGAAAAGCATCAGGTGCAGCTTTATGGGCGGGGCTTCATTGCTGGCATTGACTTGAAGCAGCAGAAAAGAGAGCAGTCGCGTTTCTATGGTGACTTGATGGAGAAAAGGCGGACGCTGGAAGAGAAGGAGCAGGAAGAGTAAGTAAAACTGAATGTGTGGCTTAAAGGATCATATACTGTTTAAATCCAATTCCATATAATAAAGTTTTTTTTAATAAATAAAACAAATTTTTGTACCTTATTTTCTACCGTTTTCAGGACAAGACTCAAAAAGATGCGTAAGAAGGAAGCCAAGCAGCGTTGGGACGACAGACATTGGTCTCAGAAGAAGCTGGACGAGATGACGGACAGAGACTGGCGAATCTTCAGAGAGGATTACAGCATCACCACCAAGGGAGGAAAGATTCCAAACCCCATCAGAAATTGGAAGGAGTACTCGCTTCCCGCACATATCCTGGAGGTCATCGACAAATGTGGCTACAAGGTCAGTTCAGGTTAAGTGTGACCATTCGATGTAGCAGATATAGACATAGCCTGTGTTAATACGTACATTGTTGGTGGCTGGAAAAACACGATATTTAAAGGTGTTACCTTAGACCACAGGAAACTGAGACTATATCACTATATATCTCCACAACTAGGTTAATTTAAAATATATAGATTTCTAGGAACAAATATTTTTCAGCTACTCCTCACCAGTTACAGAAACCGGGTTTCCTGTTTCCACAGTGTTGAAAAAATGCTTCCTGCATTATGTGCAGGTTAATTTAATGACTTTCAGAAGCTATGTGAAAAACTAATACTAACCTTTTTCTACCTATAATCCAGGATCCCACACCTATTCAGAGGCAGGCCATTCCTATCGGTTTACAGAACCGTGACATTATTGGTGTGGCTGAGACAGGTAGCGGTAAAACTGCAGCTTTCCTGATTCCCTTGCTGGTCTGGATTACCACCCTCCCAAAAATTGACAGGTAAAAACACCAATGCCCCAAGTCTGTATACCAGAAACAGGAAAATGTGTTAGTAATGATGTTTATATGTTTATTTTTATGACTGTGTTATGTCGTTCTGTGTTCCTACAGGATCGAGGACTCAGACCAGGGTCCTTACGCTGTGATCCTGGCCCCTACTCGTGAGTTGGCACAGCAGATTGAGGAGGAGACTATAAAGTTTGGTAAACCACTCGGCATCCGCACAGTAGCTGTAATTGGAGGAATCTCCAGAGAGGACCAAGGCTTTCGTCTCAGAATGGGCTGTGAGGTGAAACATTTAGCATTTATTAGGTGTAAAATGTGTCCATATATTACAGATCCCAGGAGTCTCTTTCTATCCTCACATTCACACTGTATTCATTCTGTCTATACATAAAGCACATTCACCAACTGTTGGTTTCTCCCATCTAACAGATTGTTATTGCAACCCCTGGTCGTCTGATCGACGTGCTGGAGAACCGCTACCTGGTCCTGGGCCGCTGCACCTACGTGGTCCTCGATGAAGCTGATCGTATGATTGACATGGGTTTCGAGCCTGATGTCCAGAAGATTCTGGAGTACATCCCAGTGACCAATCAGAAACCCGATACAGAAGAAGCTGAGGATCCTGAGAAGATGACGATGAACTTTGAGTCTGGAAAACATAAATACAGACAGGTGTGTTTATCTGAAATGTTTCTGTATTAAAGGCTGTTTTTGCACACGCTCTTTCTCACGGTGTATTTGGACCTTGCAGACGGTTATGTTCACAGCTACCATGCCTCCAGCTGTGGAGAGGCTGGCCAGGAGCTACTTACGACGTCCCGCTGTGGTGTACATCGGCTCTGCCGGCAAACCCCACGAAAGAGTCGAGCAGAAGGTCCTGCTTATGTCAGAGGGAGAAAAGAGGTGAGACAGACGAACACTGTAAACATAGAAAACCAAAACATTTTTTCCATCCATGTGTCATACTGAGCGTTATGTGTGGCTATGCAGGAAGAAGCTGCTGGAGGTGTTGTCGCATGGTTTCGAGCCTCCGATCATCATTTTTGTCAACCAGAAGAAGGGTTGCGATGTGCTGGCCAAATCTCTGGAGAAGATGGGGGTAAGTCCCTGTAGACTGGAACCCACGGTTTAATGCATTTACCGTAATGTGAGTTTAAAAAATAATATTTTCACTGAAATATCTCATCTCTGCTGGGGCGGATTAGTTATAAATCCTTATTCATAACTATGTGATTAAACCCTCCTAAATGCTCGTCAACTAAATGAGTTTCCTAGAATACTGAAAACTAAAATTGAACTACATTTGTTCTTCTGCTCACAGTACAACGCTTGCACACTGCACGGTGGCAAAGGCCAGGAGCAGAGAGAGTTTGCACTTTCCAATCTCAAGGCAGGAGCCAAAGATATTCTGGTGGCCACTGACGTCGCTGGTCGAGGTATCGATATCCAGGACGTGTCGATGGTCATTAACTATGACATGGCTAAAAACATCGAAGGTAAGACCCGTCATTCTGTGTGCGCTGTTTCAAACGAAAGCTTTTGTTTCGCTCGTTTAACGAACAGCGCTCTCTCTCCTCCACCTCCTGCAGACTACATCCATCGTATTGGTCGTACGGGTCGCGCTGGTAAGAGTGGTGTGGCCATGACTTTCCTCACTAAAGAGGACTCTGCAGTGTTTTACGACCTGAAACAGGCCATCCTCGAGAGCCCGGTCTCCACCTGCCCTCCAGAGCTGACCAACCACCCAGACGCTCAGCACAAACCTGGAACCATCCTGACCAAGAAGAGACGAGAGGAGACCATCTTCGCCTGATTCAGACTTTTCCATTTTATCCTGTTGTATCTGTACACAACATTCATTTCTTTGTATGACATTCATCTCGACAATAATCGTGTTTCTCGCCCCCATCTTCTTTTCTTTGGATTTTGTTTTAGTCCAGTCTGCTGGTAGAAGTTGACTCTGGTGCAGAAACCATCACAACACATTTTAAGACCATGAAGCTCAAATGCAGACAGATGTGATTGGGGTTTATGTATTTTAATATTTTTCTGAATTTGGAAGCTGTGTAAAGATGCACTCACGTTTGTTTTTTTTGTGTTCTAAACAGTTCTGATGATTCTGACAATGTATCTGCATTGCATAACTGCTACTGTTAATGCAGCTGTAATAAATACCAAACAGCAAGTGACAAATGAGATGTGATGGCTGTTGTTTTCCTCTCCAGTGCATCAGATGCCTAAATTGCAATTTGTTCATTTCAACATAAACACAAAGTGAAAACAGCTAATTTGACTGATGTGTCATTATTATCTTAATACCATGAAACACAATCAAAATAGTTGATGTGTTGAACAAGGCTTTATATATATATATATATATTCTGCATTAGTAAGGAAAATTAGTGTGTACTGTTTTTTACTGGTGGAATCTTATGTATGTCTGCGTAAACTGGTTATCCGTCCAGGGTGTACCCCACCTCTAGCCCAAAGACAGCTGGGATAGGCTCTAAGACTTCAGATAAGCAGCAGATAATGGATTCTGTGTACGTATCTGAGATTTTAATTAATTCCTTGAAACAGAATGATTTTAAGCAATTTCATCAATTTGAAACAAGTGTAATCCAAAACAAAATGATATTTTCACACAGCCATTTTTTAAGATCAGAGATTAACCAATCAAATTAATGTTTGGGGGCAGCTCACCCCTTGTTTGGTGTCTCATGGTGGCACTAGAACAATTTTTGAGATCATTAGTGTAATGACTCATCGGCCTCTATGGGCTTAGAACTTATGGAAAAAGAGACGAGTACATGGCATCAAGCGTGTCACAGTGAAACAGGAACAACTCAAACAATTAAAAGTACATAAAATGTGTTTATTTTGTCATATTTTACTTAGCATTGTAAATCTGTTTTCAAATAGAAAGCATTCTATACAGCATCAGGCAGGAAATGTCTCACCTTTTACACATTTGCTGTCTCTTTTGATAAATAGAGGGAAGAGGCGTGTTGGGTCACGCTAGCACGCTCTGGTAGTCTGGTGGATACATGGTTATATTTAGTGCAGTTATTGCATTACAAAGCAACCATCCCCAAAAAAAAGTAGTGCAATTTTTTTTTCTCTACTCACACAAAAGAGGAAGTCCAGATGGTCTAAGGCGTTTAAAGTTTTTCAATGTTAGGCTTAGTATTGCATACAGAATAAGACAGAGGAGACTAAATTATAACCCTTGTAAAAATTGTGCTTCATAAATTGAAAAAAAAAACTCAACTGCTTCATCAGTTGCTAAATTGGTCCGCTTTTAAAATCATACTTGCCAAAAATATGATGAAAATAGCTAATTGGTGAACTAAGACATGCAGGGCTTTAATAATATTTCACTCGTCCCTTTCATCGCAAATTTAAAAGTCGTAGGCCTCGTCTGGGACAAATTTTAGTGAGTCACTTCTAAAAGTGCGTCAAGCAGCATTTACCCAATATTGTGGGAAAATGTCCCCAATATTACGCTTTGTGGCTAAATAAACTGATGCATTCTGATTTTTAGCAGTAGTGGTGTTATTGGTGTGAGGAGTGAGTAGCCCCATAGACAAGACTATCACTGCAAGACAACAAGGAGAATCAGAATCAATGCATTACTAAAATACTTAACCGTAAAAAGAAACAATCAGGTTTCATGCAACACTTGCATAGATTTTTTTTCAATTTTTTTCACTCATGCTATTTTTTTTATCTCTTAAAAAAAGAGATAAATATACAGAACACTAGCTAGAGATACCTGTGAGACATGGAAACAGTAAACCAGTAATTCCTAAAGCCAGCTGTGACACTACACCGACCCTGTATGTGAACAGAAGCAGGCCACTTTTCGTCGGCATCACGCCCCCATCTCATGGGCAAATAAATTGGTGCAGCAACACATTGACAGTGTGTCACAGGTGCTACGAGTCCCTCAGAAGGATGACGCATTCGTCACATGGAAGTTGAGCACGTGTAGTGTGCAGGACTTACGCCTGAGGATCAATCTTAAAGCCAACTGTAAAACTGCAGTACACAAAACGCAGACACAAACATACAAGGGGGATGAGATTAAAGTGTAGAAAACTGTGGATGCTACAATCAATAACGTGCTACAATCGGATTACAGGGCGATCGTTTGGGTCGGAGACCCCCAGGCGTTGTCGGAGGTGCAAAAGGCATGCGAGCTTACATTCTCTGAAGCCTGGATTTGAAGAGGAGCTGCGGTTGTGCAGCGTGTGCTTGATATATGTGAATGATTCGATGTTTACATTCTCTGTTCCCGTTTTAAGAGTTTTAGAGGTGTTAGGAGAGCGATTGTGCAACAGCAAAGGCGAGTGATGCCCAGAACGTACTGTACTGTGGGTGATGCTGACACTGTACTGCAGCTTCGTAACGCTTGTTTACACTGTGACCGATAAACTGTGCGCCGCGCAAATGTCATTCGTGATTTTCAGAGGAAAGGCTGACTTACACATGGATGGTAACATTTCTCTGAAACAACAAACGATATTAACAAAATCTATAAAGTAGCAATGGAACAAACCCAGGTGCCCATTCAGTATATACATGGTCCTCAAATGCATTACTATTCCTCATAATTGGATTCAACAGTAGACATTCCTACATTGGTTTATCCTTAAAGATCATTCAGTTCCTGTTCTGACATTAATGTGCAAATAGTTTCGAAATAATTATACATGCAATAGTAAAGATAGTTGAAAGTCTTTTAAGGCCAGTATATGAGACATCCTACAAGAGAGAAACCTTAGACAAAGCAGCTAAAGTTTGAGTTTGCGTACAGCTGGTAGCCCCAAACCTTTCCATTGCAGAGGTGAGTAGCCCTGTTGACCTTTATCTGAATGACTTGACCCTGGAAAGGTCAGTGCACTTTAGATAAATTAACACTTGGGGTCTGGAAGAGAGAGATTGGAAAGACGTTTCTGCTCAGGCTGGGCATTTGTTTGTTTCGGACGATTTGGAGCTTATTTTGACAACATTTTTTTATCCCCAAATTCACGTTTGGGAATGTCCGACAGTCCGAGGGCTTTTGGTGGTCTCAGTGCTGACGTGGAAGCCGGGGGGGCCCTTGTTCCTCAGTAGGTGTCTCTGGGCCAGGGGCGGCTGCGCTGGCGGTTGTTCCTCTGGTTATGACCTTGCTGAGCTTCATGTTGTAGTAGCCTGTCCTGTGACTCGTGCCCGTTGGCACTGTGGGCATTGCCTGTGTGCCCACGGTGAGGGGGGTACATGTCTCTGTATGTGCGAGCATGGCAGGGGGAAGCATATTCATCCTCCTCCTCTTCCTCCTCCTCCTCCTCCTCTTCGTCCTCTTCTCCAGCCCTTGGGCGTGGGCTCCCCCTCCGGCCATGAGACAGGGAGTCGCTGGCCTCGTCAGATGGCATAAGACTGTCCTGCTCCAAGGGGGAGTGAGCTTCCTCGCCTGCCTCTTCGTCCTCATCCCCCTCTAAGCCCTCTGCCTCACAAGGCTGTGGCTGGTTCTGGAGGTTTTGGGTAGGCATGGGGGAAACAAAACAAAAAAAAGAGTCAAACGCGAGCTCTGAAAAGAGGAGCAGCTCCAGACTTTGTGTAAAATGTATTTCTAACGACACAGTATCTCTGCCTCAGCTGGTTTTCACTCCACAACACTCAGAGGGTAAATGAAATAATGCAAACATCACATCAAGAAGGACTCTGAAAGACAGCGCCAAATCTATCTTAACCCATTTAATCCCAAATTATTGCCAGAGAAAATGTTCTAATCGTGTGTCATTAGTAACCCTTTGAAATAAATAGTCCTAAATTTGAATTTCATCAGAAAGTAGGTGGAAAATTGGGTCTTATGGTTGGTCACAAGCAGTTAGACATGTAAAGCTCCCCAGCACTGCTAGTGGTCTCACAGAGCAACCAGAACCAGTTCTGGTCTTGTGACATTACACATATTTCATTTATTATTCAACTTTTTGTTGACAATACAGTTTTACACGATTCAGTAATATTTTCACAGCCGTACAGTACTGTGCAAAAGTTTAAGGACACCATCAGATTGTTGTTTTGGCAATGCTATTATGACCATAGAGTCTCCTGTAGTCTCCTCATTAGAATACAACTAGTAAAAACAAACACAAACATGTTCTGTACGGTAAAGTGACCCCTGTGGAGGAATCTGACGAGTTTAAAGACAAAAATAGCATTGAAGACCTGAAGACGTCCAGCACCTGGCTCAGCATCCGGCAGCACTGTGGTAGCAGTGCTAAAAAACAAAAATAACGATGGCCCAGACTTTGCACAGTACCGTAGAGCTAAAAACATTTCCACATTGTCACAGCTGTTACTGATTAAATGACATGTTAAAATAACATTCACATGCATTACTCTTTGCAAAAGTTCCCACACATGTTCATACCAGCCATAAACAGATCCTTTCCTAAAGTGGTTGCAACAATATGCAAAACAAAATCCACGTTGCCCATCCTGTGCAGCTGTGCATCCAAACACATTGTGAGTGAGGACCTTACAGACGTACTGGTAACACAGTAAAGACTGTGTGAGCCGTCTGTGAGCCTCAGTGGAGGAGTTTCATTCATGTTCACACAGAATGAGGACTGGGTTTTGTGTTTCCACACTTTAGTAGGAATCTCTTTACACTCAGGAAGAACAATGGACAGGAGACCAGCAACTGTCTCCTCCCTCCTATCTAAATAAGGAAGTGTCAGAATTGTTTTAGAAAATATACCGTATATATGGAAATATATACAGAAACTCTGAAAAGTATAAGAAATGATGGTAATGAAATGAAGAGGGGCTGTGAAGTCAGTGTGTGGTAACTGGTGTACTGTAATTTGACCGTATGTGCACAGGACTGTTGGTTAGTTAGTTAGTTCACTTTAAGACACAGACCTTTACTACTATGGCTCAGAAAGTTTGACCAGTTAACATAATTATGACTGGTTCTTTTTTTCATTCAACAACTTCAGCTTACAGCAGAAACACCTGGCTGATGTCTGCAGAGGTAGGTAATGTTACGAGTGCTGCTTTTCGTTTCCAGTGTTCAAAACCACAGGAGACATCTGCGACCCCATAATCTGAGCCAAAAGTGCAGCTGCACTGCTCAAAAAGATCTTTATTTTATATAGATCAGACGCTGTGCAATAACTATACAACATGTCAGTGCGTGATGATGTTAATAATTGACATGCAGTAGTGCTGTGGTGCAGTAGGTAGAATGTTTAAACACGCTGAACACAATGCGTGAATGAGTGAAACAGCTGAACGGATGGTCAGGGGGTTAATCCATAACATAGAAATGGTATTTTACAGTTCATTGATATGTAAATCTGCATGTAGTACTAATGATTATATTCATTTAGCAATGAAAATATGCCTTTAATTAGCATTTTCATTCAAGATTGCTCTCGCAGAAAGCTTGCGGAGCAATGGCGATTCACCTGAGACCATCAACGGGAAAGATGTCGAAACGTGATACAAATAAATCAATGAATCAATAAATAAAGTGTCACGCTTGCTGTGGTGAGATATGAATGAATACAATGCTGTTCATTCAATGTCTCAGCCGCTGGGTTGCGTTTAGGTGTCAGGAGGCACGCAAGAGCGGCTGTTGAGGTCAATAGTGCAAATACAGTGTGTAACATAAACCCTACTACTCACCCCACTGTGCAAGCGATCATTCAATTAATTCCTGTGTTTCAGAAAACTGCAAAGATGTTAAGCGTGGATGAGTGAAAGGACAGACAAGACAACTGGAGACATTTAAATAAAAACACAGGAGTGACAACCTGAGATGGGAAGAGCTGCGCAACACACCGACAACGTGTTTGAAACAAGATTCCTAATTGAGAGTCACGAAGCAGAATTTTAACGTATTAAAACATCCTCAAACAGGTGAAGATAAACTCACCTGTAGGCTAGAGATGGCGGAAGGCGCGGTCATCAGACTCTGCTCTAGTAAGGGATTAAGAGGGGTGTTTCCTGGGAGGTGAGTGGCACGCCAGTAGACCTCCAGATATTCAGCCAAATGCTCACAAGCATCTTCGAGCTGGTTCTCATCCAAAATGACATCAAACATATCCTACAGGTGAACAACAAAGTCAGAGCATCACATCACGTCCACAGACGTCCTCGCCAATTAACAGCTGTCACAACAAAATCATCAGTCACTGCAGCCCAAAAGCAAGTTTCTTTAACCATTAAAGTTCACGATGGAGGATTTGCTTCCTCTTTACACCTCGTAAATGTGACTTGTTCGTATAAAAGGAATGGACAGGCAGATTAGGAAGTGGAGAGAGATCCACTCACAGGGGCACACTGAGAGAGTTTGTCTGCAGCCATCATCTGCACATTCAGGTGCTTGCTCTGAGACTTCCCCCTGGATTTGATCAGCCTCTGGAGCACCTGACAGAGAAGTAAAAAAGACAGTATAGATGGAAGAAGACAGAGCAGCCTGAATCCAAAGTTCTTGGTTGAGGTAACCTCCAGTACCTTTGGTGAGGTAACTTTAACGTAGACAACGATGGGCGCTAGGGAGGTTTTAGCAAGCTGTGTGGGGTGGTTGATGGTATCCGCATCCAGAACCACAAGCTGCAGGGTTTTGGCGAGCTCAAATATCCTCTCAATCTCACTCTGGACCTCCGCTGCACAGGCAAGACACATTTCAGTTTCAAGCAGATTGCTTCTCCAGAACAAAGAGCGTGAAGTAGTAGTAGTAGTAGTAGTGGTAGTAGCACAATCCTGAGATGATTCCACAGTATTGATTGACTGCCTTGTTTAAAAACACAGTCTTAGTCATTTAAACTGAACAAACTACTTTATCAATGGTGAATTAGTTTAACAAATAGGCAAGATCCTGACAACAGAGTCACTACTCAAATATATTAAGCTATGAAAAGATGGGTACAGTTACCTAGACTGGAGCGAGTGTTGGATCTCTCCATTATCGGTCTTTTGTTGAGGACAGATCTCTTGGCTAAGGACAGGTCAGCAGTGACACGAGTGATGGAGATTCTGCCAACAGAGGCACAAAGTTCGCATACTAAGTGTGAAACGTGGAAATCAGCTTCAGTGAACATGACTGGTCTCTCCATTCTACGTACCTTCCTTCAAATCTGTGTTTGAGAAAGTCGAAAAGAGCTTTCTGCATCATGTCCGTCACCTGTGTGGGAAGACGAGAAACATGGAGAAACAACATTTACATATGCACCACCAAGGTCATAGTTAAAGATAAATGTGACTGAATTATAATGGTAAACATAATTGGCTTAAAACATGAATTCTGTCTGCTGGAGGTGAAACGAGGAAAGGCAGACCTCGTAGCCCTTCAGCGATGGTCCCACGAGGACCACCGGCCTCATAGAGGGCACCACGTCGTAGGGAGGGACGTGTTCCTGCCAGATGTAAGGGAGGACAAGGGCAGAGTGATGAAGAGCACAGAGAGCACGGTTTAAAAAAGAGAAGTGGGGCGATATGTGTTTTATATCTTTTCATGAGTTATGAATTATCATAGCATTATGTTAAAGCAAAGAAAACATAAATGTACGGATCAACAAAGTGAAAAATAATGATATTCACGCACATTCAAGAAAAGTCAGTGATCTTTCTTGCCACCTTGTGCTATTGTGATGATAATAATAAATATTAATACACAAAAGTGTCCTTTAAGACTTTTCAAGACATGTGTGTTACTCCGTTACCGTAAAGCACAGTGTATTTGGAGTCGGTGCTGTGTCATCACTACATGACCCTAAAACGTACCTGTTTCTGCTTCTGTTTGGCTTGTGGAAGCAAGAAAACAAGGATCAAAAGGGGGAAATGGGAACATAGGAAACAATAAGCAGCGAGGCAGGTTTGAAGTACTTACATTCGCCTGCAGATGGCGGTGTGGTCCTCCAGCTCCCAGTCACCATGTCCCCTAAACTGGAGGAGTTACCCCCTGTTTTCCTGCAACAGAACGGAAATGTATCAAACTTAAACTGTGGGAAGAAATATCACAAAAAGCTTGATAGGCACGTCTTTAAATGTTTTAAATGACCTTTGCTTCTGCTCCTGTTTGAGTCTCATCGCCTCCAGGCGTAGAGGGCTAGGGATGAAGGTGATGTCTGCGCCCTCTTTTACTAGCCGACCGATCCACCAGTCATTGTTGTACTTCTGTTGAGTTCAATATGTCACGAGCGCCGTGTTACTGTTGCTAACTGTTTCTCATTTAAGTGGTTATCTTCACGTAAAGACTCACTTCTTTGATGTGCAGGAAGTCTTTGGCATCAAAGTTGACTGCAGCTCCTTGGACGGGACAGTCCTCATCCAGAGCTCCACAGTAACTCACATTCGTCTTTACTGCAAACGCTACGGGTTTGGACTGTAGCGATGGTAAATACCGACAAGAAATAGCAAACAAACGCTGGTCAGTAGGAGCCAAAGCAGTGTCAACCTAAAAAACTGTGATTTTCACACCATGTTTTTGCAAATAAAAAACCCTCATAAGTCCGTTCTTAAACAACGGAAATCAAATTAAATCACTCAGCCGATTGGCACGAGCAGGAGGGACAGATGTGTGGTAAGATTGAGTTCCATGTTGTGGCCTCACGGTTTCTCCCTTCCCCGGAAACTGTCAGAGCTGCTAACTGGGAATGTATGACGGAACTTCGCATGAGCTTCATCTGTGTTTTTAATGTTTCACTTCATAAGTGTATAAAGCATTTATTTTAATAATCTTGAAACCTATCTACAATCTTATTTATAATCATTTGTTGATATTTTTATATTGATAATCTGAACTAGTAACTATCAAATACCTGCAGTGAAGTAAACAGATCTTTTTTTCACTTGGTACCTCAAAGCTGTACATAAGTATAGCACCTAAGTACAGGTGTGAATATACACTACCGCATATATGAATTCACCAGAACCCATTTTAACTTCTACAACTGCTGGAACACTACATTTTATACAGTAGCAGTGTGAGTCACTGTATGTTGCACCTTCGCTCTGTCGAGCTGCAGCTGTGCCTGGCGCTCGGCTTCACGCCGATACGCCTCGCGGTCCTCCTCTGCTGACAGGTCTGAATCCGACGGTCTACTGGTATACGAATCAGCGGACCCCTGTCACGAGAACATCAGGCTGGGTTAAAATGTGTGACACAGGAATTAATAAATGACAGTAGTTATTCTAAGAGTTCAGAGGTTCGATAAACATATCTGCTGTTTGCAGTTTTTATCTCCTGCTCTCATCTGTTTTCTTGTGTGCAGGTGCAAATGTATGTCTGTATCCATGAACAAATCCATGTGTGAGCCTGTGCGTAGCTACAGCACAGTGCGCTGCTCTCCCACACCAGCCATCTTCTGGTGGACCAAATATAGCTTGGCCCCAATCCATCCCATCATCCCCCACAGTGCAGCACATATACAGTGCCTTCTTTATTCCCCTGGTTATCCTCCAAGGACAGCTCCTCATTAGCAAAATATATGCTGGCTATCATTTATCATTGTAAGCGCTTTGAGAGCACATCCCAGTGACGGCTAGCACATTGCAGTGAAGGTGAAAGATAAAGTAAACAAAGAAAGACGTTTAATAGAAAGTAAAAGGGGAAAAATCACGTCATAGATGTTGCTGCATGAATTAGAACCCATGAGAAGATCCAACCAAAATGCCCGTGTGAAACACTATAGAGAGTAAGCAATAGGTCGAATAGGTCATTAAGTAAAGAATTATCTTTGACAAATGGCCACTTTTAACTCTTTTCTGGCATCTTATGGCAAAAACTAAAATTCAGATAATTCACAGAGAAAATAAAATAAAAAAGTTTATTCAATAATCAAAACAAATGCTACGCTGCATGTTATGAACATTCAGGAGCGACAGTAACCGCTGACGGGAGTAAAACTTCAAACAGAGAGGGACGTGAGGTGGTGTTCTCGATGCTGCTCGGGGACTCTGTGTGTGTGTGTGTGTGTGTGTGTGTGTGCGCGCTCTGCTATATTTGGCATCTATTTGGCTTCACTGAAGGAATTCAGTCCTGAATCTGTCAATAAAAAGAACTGCTGCAGCGAAAACAGATCCAAGTCGGGCGAAAGACACAGGTGAGACAGGAGGCAAAGAAGAACAAGGGAAAACAAATGAGAATAACACAGACAGGGAAACACTCTCACGATGCAACTGTAATATCCACGATTACATGAATATACTCTGAGACAAGCAACTAAAGCAACACAAGAATTAACAAACATAAAAAACGCTCTTGATACAGTTTTCCACTTTGGTTTTCCTCTCCTCCAGAGTGCAGTGACTTCGTCCTGGTCATCCATCTTGCCAACATCTACAACCAGATCCCCTGGAGGACCAATTAGCAGCAGCACAACAAAAGAAAATTCTGACTCAAGGAATGAAAAACAACCACCACCTTTGCTTTCCCTGCATACACATAATCCAGATAAATGTTTTATCTACAGTACCACGTAAAGACCCAGAGAAAAAGCGAGCGAACACCTCTTCTTGTTTCTTTTGTGTGTGTCTCTGTTAGATAACTAGATCTGATTTTCAGCAGCTCTGCAAGGCAACACTGCACCAGTGCCAGATCAGCGCCGAGAGAGAGAAAAGGAGGGTGAGGAACGATAGGAAGAAGCAGCGAGAGAGAGAGAGGGGGGAGGAGGGGTGAACATTGTTGACAAGATATCCTGAAAAGAGAAGGATGTTTACGGGGACGGTGAGTGACTGATGGACGGCCGGAGAGATAAGAGAGGTGTAAACGATTTACACGAGGCCGTCTCAGGGGGAAGATGAGATTAGAACATAATAAAGTGTGATGAAGGAGAGGAGCGAGGCCCAGATATCTGTCTCAACGTAGAAACAGAGCCCAGGAAAAAAAGGAGCATGACCATGAAAGACAGCAGAGAGATGCATACAGTACCTGGCTGATTAGGAGGACGGCGCTAGAGCCCGACAGAGACATGAATCTGAGTCTTCACTGGGAACACGCTCAAACACACACACGCAGACACTGAAGTGGAATAACTTCTGTATGTCGGTGGGCGCAGGGGAAAGGTGTTATGTCAGAGAGCTGTTTCATGATGGTAGGAAACATTAGTAATGTTTGGACATGAGGCCGTGGACCTCTGCTGGAAACGCCGTGCCCTGGATAACTGTCAGACCCTTCAGACAAGCACTGGTAACGCGGGATAGCAGTGAAGCTAAGCTGCAATGCAGAGTGCAGTGATGAGCCAGTTCGTTTTTATTGTCTGGTCTGAGGATTTTTTTAAACAGCTCGTCCTCGTCTGGAGGATAAATTTAACTCTGTTCCATCCTCTTCTGCTTCTGTGATTATTCTTCACACACTGCAACACTGATGGCCTCAACTCCATGGGGAGGGGCCGCCAGGGAAGTGTGTCATCCAGCTAGTCGCATCCTCAAGGCGGCCAAATCATCCTACAGTCTAGGGACATAACAGCAGGGGATTACTACACTCATTTGATCATGATTTTACTGATACACTGTTCAGTGGATCAACAATTTACAATCAAATCATCCACATTTCTCTTCAGCCAAGACACGTAGAGATTACTTCAACACCTCTCCGGTTCTTTTTTGTGGGATAATAAACTTGTTAGCAGTGGTAGAGAGCAACCGGTCAGCACATGTATTATCTCTTCAGAAAGTTAAAATCACTTCGTTAAGATTGGGGCTTTGGGGTTGTATATTATCTGGCCTGTCCGGGTCGGGTCAGTGATTTCAATCAAGTCCATGGTGTCTGTGGTCATTTTCCTTTTATTTAAGGTAGTTTTTTCTTCACTTGCTTTATACCAGCTCAATAATTAAAAGTTGGCTTTTGTATAAAATATAATAATATAATATTTATTGGTAAGAAAAAATGATAACACCAACATATGTAGGCCTATTATAAATCCAGTACAACAAAAGACAGACATTATCTCTCATTATAGCTACACAGCACCCGTATCTTCCTATATGCAACACTAGTAATTAACACCAGCACCTCCTCAGTGTTGACAGGTGGATCTACAGCATTAAACTCCAGCTACAGCTGAGGCTGGTGGGAATTGATTGATTCATTATCGCAGTGGATATTTGGTTGTTAACCAAACTGAATAATTCCCTTTCTGGACAAGTATTTCAGTCTGGACCAAAGTGTTGGACCAAACCTTGAGCCACGCTGCTAGCATGGCCAAGTCCAAGTCTGCTGCAAACCTGGTTGATGATCAAGTTGAAAACCCGTCCGTTCATTTGTAGTAATGCAAAGTAAAATGCAGACAGTGCATGTTCATTTGACATTTTCATGCTTTTCATTTCAGGAAGCAAGTAAATTATTCAGGAGACTGAAACATATCTCTCTCTTAGCAAAAAACAAAAAAACTGCAAGCTCCAGCTCTTTGGACATCCAGTGGGTAGCCGAATATCCATTTTCAAAAAGTGTGCGTCGTATTTCAATGTCAGCAAGTTACACATCCACAGAGCTCGGTGATACACAATGCAATAAATCACACTGCGCCTACATCAATATCAAAGTCAAGACCAGCTGTACTGTACGTCAAAAGGATCAATCACACGAGCCGGTGAATAAGTGGGAAGAGTACACACAGAACCAAGGCAATCAGAAAGTCAACGAGACACAAAAGCATTGTTGAAGAGAGGAGGCGATGTGAGGGAGGATGACAAAGGAAAGTAGTTACGGTGAGGTGGAACACGGAGACAGGAGGAAATGAGTTTCAGACGTGGAGCAGGAGAAGCAGACTGTGCTGCGGATCATGTGTACTTACTCATTTAATGTGGTGTTGCGGCTGCTTCAAGTGCCTCCCTCTTCATACACTACATGCTGTAGAATGCAAACACCCTGTGTCCCAGTTCCTGCGTCCTAGCCCCTAACCAGGCACAGCCGGCACCGGAGCAGACACTGGCAACACCTTCTTTTCTACCCCTACCCCACCTCAACCTATCGCAACACATACCACAAACAAACAGGCGACGCAGCTTTTGCATCACTTGATCAAAGCTGCCCTTTAAATTCACATCAAATCCTTGCACAGTATGAGAAGCACAGTGCGGAAACCGCCGACATGCGCGCATGCTTCAGCGTTTCTCCTCATGTTTCCTCGTGTGTTACACATTTAACACATACAATCCACACTTAACGGCAGCCACATATGGCAGCACACTGCTTATTGTATACTGCTGCAGAAATGAGTCATACTCCACTGCTCCTCCACAGACACCCCACCCCTATTACAGACAAGAAACTATCTTCTCTGTTTGGGAAATTCACTCTTTCTGCATAAAACACTGTCCTGTCACCTACAGGGGGGGGGGGGGGTACAGACTGAAAAGCTCGTGCGAACAACAAACCCACAAATCACGTCGCCAGAGGTCTTCAAAATGAGCATCATGAATATTTGAAGCTGTGCAATATTCCCAATATTATTAAGCCCCCCCATCCCACCCCCCCAGTATGGATAACTAACATCCCCTCCTGCAGAAGATGTCTACTCAGCCCTTTCTCAGTTACACCGCTCTGCAAGCGCTCTGCTGCGCGTGGCGCTTGAATTTCATGTGTGCAGGTGTCCAACAAACGACCTTTTCTCATGATGTGACATCAGGCTTCTGGTCTTTAAATTCCTGAGCGTAAATTGTAATGTGTAAATATGTTTTGCTTGACTCCGCGACACTGCTGTGCCACAGTGTGTCGACACGGAAGTGCAAATACGATGCGTATGACGATACAGGAGTTGTGATTCAATATGGTTGCAATGCAGTACTATAGGCATATTGTGTTGTGTTTATAATCTCATCTTAGGTAAACAAACCATAATATTACAAAGAAAACACAGTCAAAAGCTTTTACCTTTAAATATATTTATATATAACACTGCGATCAAGTAGTCAGGGTTTAAACAAAGTGTAAAATAAGTCCACAGGGAATATGTCCAGAGAGAAATTATTATTTTAAATTGATTAATCTGCTGATTACTTTCTCTTGTACACATTGTTAGATCTGAAAAACAACCCAAAAGTCCATGGAAAACATTGAACTTAATTGTTTTGTTAAACCAATAGTCTGAAACCACTTAAAAGGAACTAAACTTAGTTTAGTGAAGTACTGTGTCTGAGTAGACTGAGGTACTTTCTCTTTCTTTTAATGCAGTACAATAAGTTACTATCTGATAATAATAATAACATGTTATCGATATGTTTGGGGTTGCAGTTAGTGGTGTAATGGGCGGTGATGGGAATTCCTTCTCATCCTATTACTTTGCTTTTATTTGACGTGTCATAATACATTAATAAATATATGTAATAAATGTAGCCCCCCCTTATATTTAATTACAAAACTATGTTATTGTCATTCTAAAATAAGACATGAAAGGGTGGCAAGTATCATAAAGTAAATTAAATACAACATTGAATGTAATGCAACTTATTTTCAATTTGAGGAAATTTAATATCAAACTTTTTTTTTTGCAATTGCATAGTTTAATTTCTATTTAAGAGGCACCTACTGGTGTAACCAGGTGCTACAGGAAACTACACTGTCTCACAGTCACACTACTTCCTAAATCCTCTGCACCGTCAAAGTAAATTTCTTTGAGCTGCTCCCTGTGGCTTCACCATAGCAGATCATCTAAATATCTGCTTTGGCGAGGATTTGGATGCCCTTCCTGGCACAAACCTGCCCAATTCTACAGGCTTGGGACCAGCACTGGGATGCAAACCACCAACCCTGTGGTTCATAGACAGCTCCGACTGCCCTTCTGAACTCCCACCCAGACTGTCTTCTGCACCATCAGTACATTTTGAGAAATTACCAGCAAACAATCACTGACGTGACAAACTTGAGTCCTTCGCAACGGCTCACTGTCCTATGCCCATTGTGACCGACGAACCTCGAGGATTGTTTCTGGTGAGCATGGTGAAATCTCTTGACTTTTAAACTTGACTGGACTTTTGCACCGACACCCAAATTAAATAACAACAAGAATAAGTTATAACACAACAGTCTTACTCATTACACAGCACCAAACCAAACGGATGACAACTGATTCTCACAGATCATCTTAAGTAACACGAAGTCTTCTGCACATGCTTGACCTGAAAATATTAATTAAACATCTGAGCTGCGTCGGGATTTTGCTGTAACACATTCTCACCTCCAAGCACGTTGCTGCCCTCTGCTGGGAAACATAACAACTACACCAGAGTAGACAGCTCTGTCTTTGAAAATGCAGAGCAGAAATGGTCATCTAGAGACCAGGAAAGCAGACCTTCAGATGTATCTATGTATTTGTGAGTCAACAGAACAACCTGGATTCACCTCCAACAGACTATAACTGAACGAACTGCTGGGGCTGAACAAAAGCATGAAAACAGCTCTGATAAAATAAAAAAGAAGTCACTTTAAACCTCTATAGGTTCATTCAGACCTTGAAGCACAGCGTGACCTATTTCCCTCTCAGTGTAAATCAGTAACATAACCTGCCTGCGACGGTAATGTACCAGAACGCAGCGTAGCCTTAAATGCACGCATAAATAAGGAAGACAATGATTGTTTTACCTGCCGTTTGATGAAGCTGGAGGTTGTGTCAGAAGACGTGCTGCCATCTGATCGTTTGAAACGGCTCTTCCGTTTAGGCAACTTCCTGGGCTGTGATGAAAGGGGACATAAAGGTGAGAGAAAAACTGTTAGAAATAGATAAATATACATCATTTTGCCTAAATAAGAGTTTCGACTTGGAACAAAAGCAAAGAGACAAATGTAATAAGCTTGACTTTGCCAAACCCACAAACATTTCAGAGCAAAGGATTAAGTCCAAAACAACAACAACCACAACAAAATCCATCCCATGATTTCTTAGTGCTGCAGTCTTAATGCATCTCTGCAGCTGTTGTTTGCAGGGAGGAAATTGTCTCATCTGGAGAATTCACATCACAAAACTGTGTAAATATACGTTTCATGTAGTTATTATAAAAGAATAGTTAAAAAACCCTGTGTTGAGTAGATACGATCAATTCTAAAACACCCTAAAGTAACTTAATTAATTCACCACTAGAAACATATCAGGTCTATATTTGGTCTTGGATCAAAACCACAGTTATTCCCATTAATCTAGCTGCACACACAGTGATGCAGGAGACTCCTTTATCACAGCCCGTTAATAAGAAAGCACAGATGTTGCAGTGTGTCCTGGCAGGCCCTGTGGATTCAGGCTACAGGTGATTCAGAGTCATGGTCTGTCTGCGCTCTTGCACCAATATAAATCAGCAAACACGTCCTCGCAGGAGGTTTCTGTTACTTTCCCTACATTCATGTGGAACCTCGGAGCATTACAAACGAACAATACGACATCAATACAGGATCAATAAATTGCCTGATCCAAAACGGCAACATCCAAGGAGGTGTTAACCCGTTTCCTTTTGTGTGGTAGTAACCACTTTGGAATTGCACCCACTGGCTTTTCACCGATCAAGCATCAATCTGCAGTTTCGGTGCAGGCGAAGGACTAAAAAAAACCGACGCCTTCATTCCAACAACAAGTAGCAAGAAATCAGCTGCACATTTCCCCCATTGTACTTTGCTATCTGGTGACACAGTTCTATGTACAAATAAATGACTACAAGTGTGGGAAATTACCTGAAAATAGTGCGACTGGGAGCCGGTTTCCACAGCAGACAGAGGGTCTACGGGCGATTTGGACATTTTGACTTGCACCATCTATTGAGAGCGCAGGGAGGCAGGATGCACACAGACATCGGTTCCTGGAGCAAACAAGGGATACGAAATACATCTATATGCAGTGAAAGGCGGCGACGGACGCGGCATGCGGGCGCGTAAATGCGCAGAAGACGGGTGTTACGATTCAGACTGGCACGAAGGCTGCAGCTCAGAAAAATGCGTGCTGCGCGGGGGGCAATGTTAAGGGAGCAGGAAAAATACCGGAGCTAAAATAAAGCTTCAAGACCGAAGCGTCATCGCACGAGCAGCCGTGCGGGTCTGTACTATGTGCGCGTCTCTACCGGGGGTGTCGGAGCTGCTCTAACAGGCGCAGAAAGCAGTCCACACGGGCACACAGGCAGGCAGTTATGCTGTTTTTTTTTTTTTTTTTAGAAATGTCGTGCTCCGCACAAACACTGCACTCTTTCTTTTCTGTAGGTGTGATTTGTCTGTTAAACGAGAATTCAAATACTTGCATCCTGCGCAGTCAAATTCTCTGTGGAATATTCAAAGAGGGGGTAAAGTAGGGGAGCGTCTTTGGGAGGCCTACCACCTTCTGATCACCACGGTCGGAATCATCTCATAGGAGGACCAGGGCAATCTGTTGTTGGGCCCCCTCTTTATCTACTCTGAAATGTCCTGATGAACAATTAATTGACCTAATTGATCATTTTTGAGCAGTTAATATATCAGTTAATAAAGAAAATTATTGTCATGTTGTTTATTTGAAATATTAATGACGGTTGAATTTTGATATTATAGTGATAATCAGAATATTTTATAGTGCAAAATATATTTCATACACGATATCACTGAGTGCAGGCTCACACTTATGAAAGAGGAGCAAGACTATAGATATAAATAAATAAGTCTAGTTATTATAATTTGATTGAAATGGTTGCACTGATTTAAGCTTCTGGAGGTCAGAGAATCACTTCATAGTCTGATACTGTGAGCAGGTGTCACTGACTGTTAATTGCTCAACTTTACTAATGTTTCCTTAAGTCTGGTACGTCGAAAGTCCAGGCCGCAGCTGTAACAGATATGGTCCTGTGATTAAACAAAAATCACATACAATGATGAACACACATCTTATCATAAGTTGTGTGTCGTCTCTGTAGCTCAGGTGGTAGAGAGTCGGGCTCTGCTACCGTAAATCCACCTATAAAAAATGCATCACATTATCATGCTGGTGGACACCCCTGCCTTACGTGAAAAAGTTTTTGTTGTTGGGAATTTAACAATGATTTAGACAAAGCTCAGTATATAAATGCTGCATAATGTTGTTATGAGTTCTTCTAATGGATAAACTAATAATTGCACTGCACCATTATGTTCTCTTCTGTCTTCAGCTGCCCAGATAATTATCAATGGTAGATATACCTTCGCCAGCCAAGGGTCCACGCCCCTCTGCATCCAGCAGGCGGAGTTTCCTTAAATGTATAAGCAACCTTATATCATTATGCAACATAGAAGAATTTCAATACTTCATTCACACTACGTCTGCTCCAGATCACCATAAAGCAAATACCTACGTACAATTAATTATTAACGGCCTTATGTACCTAAGTCCAATTAATCACATCATCGTAATTGTACATGACAGGGAATTATTCTGCACATTAGACACACCGAACAAAGAGTCAGTTCAATTCAACAGTGTTGCAGTAAAATAACTGAGGTGGTCATGTTGGACGTCCCAGTATGGTTATTAGAGTTTGTGCTGCTGTTGAACTGTACCATGTTTCTGCTGTTGTTGTGCCTAGCCCACCTTGTTTATCAGTAATGTGTATTGTGAAATTTGATACTGTTACCTTGCTGGACTCGCTGGGACACACATTTGATTTACAAACACCCTAGAGCAAAAAGGAAATTACAGAAAGGGGAGCTAATAAAATAGAGACTGGATACCTGTCTTCACTCTATGAGCTCCTGTGCTAAACAGAAATTGTAACATAATATAATTAGCTCTATTTAATAAATTACTTCCTACCAAGCGTAATCAGCCTTGGAGTGATTGACAGGTTACTCTCTGCTTCAAGGGACATCTTGGTAGATGTTTCCTGCCTGTAACAAATAAACCAGGACAGATAGCAACAGCATCATAGTAGGAGCAGCATTAAAACACTTGCATCTGCTGAGACAAAGAGAGAGTATTCTTTACATGGTAATAAGTTAGCTGCTGTGCTTGTTGCTGGTCGACACTCTCCCACTTTCTAGCTCCTGGAGAAGTGTCCTTGTACTAAGGTTCCATTTGAGCTTGCGGGTGTAAAAATAGTTACCAATCCTCCTGCCTTTGGTTATGAGGGCCTGACTGAGGCGCTCACTGATATCGATGCCTGTGAGTTTGACCTTTCCGAGTAAACAGGATTGAATTTTAGCTACTGACAGTGAGGGACAACTGTTGATGAGCTGCCGCTGAGACATAAATGTGTGGCACATGAGGTCATCCACATCAGGTCTCTTCACGGCTCCAGGTCCTTGTCAATGAAAAATTGTCAACAGGATGTGTGTTTTTTGTGTTTCTTTTCCTCTAAAGAAGGTGACGTTTCCCCCTGAGGAAGTTGAACTGGCTGCCAATTAACACAACCATAGCTATCAACAAGGCATCCACTTTTTTAGGTGATGTTGCATTACTGTTGGGACTGCTGTCTTCCACATTCCTGGTTCTCTTTGGATGATGAAGTCTATATGTAGAATTATTTGTATTTATATTATTAATGTGTAGATTTGATGCTTCTTAGTAGTGAATAATATCCACAGTCTAGTCTTTCTTCCTTTTCTTTTCTGTACTATCACAATGAATTACTTTTGATGGTCATTCACTCTGAACGAGGATTTCGTCGACTGCTATTAGATCTACAGTAGAAACGTCTGTAACAGTTTAATATCTGTAACATCACCAGTTGTTACACTTACAGTATTTTACATCCGTTTCAATGCAATGTCATGAAAGTTTTCCACAATGACGTGCAAAGTACTGAACTGCAAACATCCTTTTGAGTTTTTCTACTGTTGATTTTGCAGTATTATGGTTTGGAAATTAGAGCGAAGGCTACCAGTGTGGAAACAGATCAGCAGATTTCTTCCGGACGGATATGTTATTCGTTGTGAGCTAATCCTTCAGACTCCAGCAGCAGCACTTAGCACGCTTGTTGCGTTGATAAAATGTGTTGATGGTGCAAAGATCAGCACTTGAAATGCCACTTACAACACCCGACATGCCAATTTTCAACCACACCAATCAAGCAGAAATTGTCCTATCAAGGTACCAGCAGAATAATTGTAAAATCAATTTGATGACGAAAGGTAGCAGAGGAGAACGACAGCGTGTCTGAAGACTCTGTTATATAACAAAGGGATCACTTTTGCCACTGCTACACAAATATGTTTGGTACACACGGCCTTTAGAGCTTAAATATTATTTGCATAATCCAAACCTCCTGGATCTATGTCACCACAGCGGTTTTGCAAGGGGACCTCTGTGGTTTGTATCTGAGTGTGTTCCCATCAGTTGAAACTGCCGTAAAAGGCTATAGAGCTGGCAAAATGTATAGTCTTACTTGAGGAGTGAAGATCTACTATTGTAGTAATTAATTTAAAACATTGCAAAATAACAGTAAATGTGAATCTGTATTTGTAGTCAATGAATGTTTCTAGACAATTATTTATACAGTCACTAGTCTCATATTTAAAGAAAGGCTGGATTAGCTATTGGGCAGAGTGGTCAACTGCAGGGACTTGACATCCAGCCACAACATCTGTTTCTAAAACTGTTTTACATAATTTGATTAATCACAAATTAGTCTGAAACATTTGCACCACAGAAGAAACATGTCATGTCTCACAGACCATGCAGCATATTGAGGCCCAAGTTTTATAGTGACAGTTTTAGTTTTATATAGACAGTATCTTTAAGTTATCTAGTCATATTAAAAATTCAAATTATAAAGCTGCAACCAACAGACAGGTGATGAGGAGTGAAATTAAAGATGTCGTTGGCTTATCTTCCTCTCTACTCCACTGTTTTTTCCTTCAGGCGGTCATGATGAAGACCATAGCTGGAGGTGTTTGACCGGCCGGACTCGCTGCAGACACGGCTTCACCTCTAGAGGGAGTGCCGAGTTACTAAAAGTGGGACTAGGAGCGTGAGTAGGGGGAGAGACGGCGCCTGGGCTGAGAGCTGCGCTAAACCAGCCCAAGTGAGACAGTATGACACCGGATATGACAGGACAGTGATTCCAAAATAAAGGAAAACAGTCCCACTAGAGCAACAACGGAGGCGACAATTACACGCTCATGAAAGCTGGATCCTAAAATGTCATAATCCTTCTGCAAAGCATCCATAAGTGCATTGATAAAATAACTAACTCATGTAAATTAAGTTGTTCATAACTGACCAATTATGCTTGTTGTTAAGAGGTGGAAGTACTTAACTAATTTGTGCAGGTTGATTGAGTCAATAACTACTGTAACCGCTCTTAGAAGTTACTTTACTTTTTTAATGTTTGATGTGGAACTTAGAACAAGAAGGCCATGCTCCAACTCATGTGTTGCTAGTATTTTTAATGTCTTCTGCACCAGCAAACACCGTGAATAAACAATGAGAACACAGATTTTATGTCAGTAAAATAGCTATTACAAGCAAAACAAAAGTGTACACACAAAGTTGAATGCAGAACATACCGTTTACGCCTTTACATCAAACATTCAGGAGCAATTGCCGTCCACATTGTCCATTTTTGCTCCTTCTCCACAAGCTATCTTAATTTTCCTTCTCGGCATGTTTTTATTTTTCACAGCCAATACTCAGGTCCGCCAACAGGTGGCGACAACACAGCGAGCAAATCAAACAGTCCCAAACCATCACACTCACATAAACCGAGAACAAATGCACACGTTTCACTGCGACAGCTACGTCCACGGACTGGAAACAGGCAGCTCTGAGGCCGGGATGCGTGCAGAAAGGCACAATAGCATGTTAGTGATATTAGCACAGACTTAGCTGGAGAAGCAGCACGTGTTGTCTTTAGCTAGCTCGTGTTAGCATTAAGCTAATGCAAAGTGATAAGTAGAAGAAGAAGAAGCGAGTCGCGTGCACAGTGCACTGACTGTTTTTCAATTTATGTGAAAATGTAATTTCCGGATGTTTGACCTGGTGTTTATACTGTGCGGTAGCTGTAGTTGTAGTAGTAGTACTTTACTCCAAAGTTGTTACCTAACGCTGGGCGTGAAGGTTTAATTTGAAAAGACAAACCGGAAGCGTGGTGTGTGTCTTTTCCACGTATTGACGGTGGCGCTTGGATCCGAGAGGGTCAGGGGGAGGAGAGGCAAGGGAGTGGAGCGAGAAGACGACAGGAGGAGATCTACCACGGAGTGACCAATATAACCGGACCATCCTCGGACAGCCAGGTTACAAATGGTCCTCCACCCCGGCCGCTCCGAGCCACAGCCACACGGAGTCGGATTGTCCGCTGCGGTCCTGTCGTGGATCAGAAACAGAAGATGATCACGGTGAGTCCGACTCGCTGTCAGGGTAACACACACTGCAGGCAGACATACATCATACATGCGCTGGTGTCACACGAACATCTCCAACGCTGTCGCGCCGAGCCGCCTCCGCCACCTCTCTGTCATGCACCATTTCAGCTGGAGTGAATGACATAGCGGGCGACAGCTGCTGTAAGGCCTCCGCTCCACACTGGTGGTGGTGGTGGTGGTGGTGGGAGAGGATACGCGGTCAGTGCGTTGTCCACCGACACCAGCACATCTGTGCGCACGAGCTGCGTCGCAATTGTGTTCCTCGCAGCAGCTGACAGACCTGACGGGTGTCCGTTAGTGGCGGCTCTCAGAGGCGCGCGGGACCCGACTCAGCCGCAGATATTTTGAATTGCTTCAAACACACGCCCCAGTAGTTCTTTGAATGTGTCCTAACCCGCACACATGGAGTCATCCGTGGTGGGATATTGAGGGACTTTCGTCGCCAGTCCTCCATCCACCGGCTGATGTGGAGGAATGTGCAGCAGCAGCAGCAGCAGCAGCAGCAACACGCTCATATCTGTTTATTTACCCATGTTTGTCAATACGGCGGCCCCGCGCGCTGCTGCCTTGCTGCTGCCTTGCTGCACACTGAAGGACACGAGCTGCAGGAGCGACAGAAACACATCGCATGTTAGCGCCTTATCTTGAGCTACCGGGCGAAAGGCTCGATGGTCCCCGCTGTGGTTGTCACACAGGCCACGGTGTTATGTAACGGGAAGCCTGCGTTGTTTGAATGCGGGCCCTCACGCACGACCTGCCTGCGCGTGGCTCTTTTGGTTGGTTTGTGTTTTTTTTTTCTCCATCAAATCATCCGCATTATAAAAACAGGGCCGCAGAATTAAAAAGAAATGCCAGTTCAGTGCGCTGCATGCCGTTGATTTCCCATAAATAGTTAATCTATTTTCGCATCTGTATCATCCGGATGACTTCTGAACCACAGAGAGAGGGAGAGAGAGGGAGATTCCGTGTAACTGGAACAAGCCCACCATGAATGACTTTATGCTGTATGTTTGTGGCTGAAACGCCAGTGTAGCGGTTGTCCGGTTAAAATGTCCCCCAGGAATATTCGGTCACCCCCGCCTTCCTTCCCCCGCTCCCCCCCTCCCCTCGCGCTAGTGATGGAAACCGGAGAGCACCTACAGCCGGGCACCGTGAAAACGCACGCACCACAGCGGCTGGCAGCGCCGCGACGTTTGCAAATGGGTACAAGCTGGTCGACCTTGTGCAGAGGAGTGAGGGACGCAGCCGGGGAGGTGGAGGTGGGAGGAGAGGAAAGGGGAGGTGTGTGGGAGAGAGAGAGAGAGAACGGACGGGAGGGGGGTGGATCTCCTTGAATCTTGTCGATCCACTGCCAGCAGAGAGGAGGGATACGGCTTGGATGGATACGTGCCAGCGAAAGCGCATGCATGCAGGCAAGGTACAGCGAGGAAGTGCTATTTTTGCCTCAGCTGCCCAGCCTGCCTCTCTCCCCGCTGAACACAGTGGCTGCAGAGACGGCTGCTTCTCTGCTGTGTGAAGCTCGGCGCGTCTGGAGGGCTGATAAGGTCAGCTGGTAGTTTTCTAATTCAGTCGGGACGAAGGACAGTGCTTCCAGTGAGTTATTAACACCGCCTCTCTTTATTTAGGTATGTTTTAAATAAATTGTACGACTTTGATCCAGGTCAGTGTAAAGTCACTACTGGATCACAGAAATCAATGTCTGCCAATACCTCCACTCCGGTCAGGTAGACTCCATTCTCAAAGCAAAACCTTTTTACCTGACTGCAGGGACCTTATGTGGACTGTCCTGCTATAGCAACATTGTCATGGCTCTCTGGTCCGTACCAAGTTCAGTAATGACACTATCGGCCCCAAGATATCCTGCTCAAGACACTACGAGCAAGACACATCAATACGTGTCTAAACATCCCAGACTGATACAGTCACGTGTGGATCTATGATCTGTGTGATATATGTGATGCTAAAGGGGAAACGTCAGTGGTTGTGTGTTTATGCCAGATGCTGTGGTTTTGCATGGGGCTTACGTGGAGAAAGTTCTGGTGCACATTGAAACCCCAGACGAGCTTTGTTAGGGTCCTACATCCTCCCCTTCCTCCCCTAGAGCTTTGGGAGGAACATGTATCTTCTCCTCTGTGTCTCAGTTGCCAGACACAATCTCAAGTGTGTCTGGTTATCCAGGAAATTAGATTTCTGTGCATTTACCCGAAAATATGAGGCATTTCATTTCCTGTCAGATTTGGGATCAATGAGCACTTTGAAAGAGCTAAATATGACTCGAAGGTGTTCGTTAATATGAGTATTAGCATCAACGGCAGACTGCAGAACACTACTTTACTTTATTGTCACTGCTGCATTTCAGTCATGACGTGATGTGTCTTAACCGATCTGAAACGCTGTGACATCATCACAGGTCTATACGTGCACAGACTTTTCCCATGCTCCACTCAACAATCGGTTGTATGTGTCTGATTTTTCCTCTAGAACCAGCAGAGGCCTTGGACATAGGCCTGGGACTAGAGACTGGTCTTATCTTTAACCTTGGTCTCTGATCACTGCCTGCGGCACAAACATCTGGAGCTTCTGCACCTTTAGACCCAATCAGTCACTCCCATCCTGCAGCTCTGCAGTTTGGCCTTTACAGAGCCCTCCTCACTTTCCTCCAAATTCCGTCCACGGGGATAAATGAGTAAACCGGCTGCAAGGGAAAGGGCTGGGACATGTACCAGAACCCCAACAGGTAAATGAGCAACTCCTCTACAGGTGGATGGAGGAGGAAATAATGTTTTCATCTTTTCACGTAATATCAGTGCTTCAGTTTTGTCTCTTTGACCTCTTATGCAGAATGTCCTGGTTCAGTGGTTTCCTAGTCGCCAGAGTGGACGACCGCAAGACTGCGTGGGGGGAGCGCAATGGCAAGAAGTCCAAGCGGAAGGGAGGCTCATCTCTCTGCAACCCCCGTTACATGAGCTGTTTGCGGGACCCAGATGCTATGGAGCCCCCTTCAGGAGCCCCCCTCCATCAGCATCACCGCGGAGGGGTGGCGGGGGCTGTGGGAGGCGGGAGCAACTTTGGTGTCCGTTGTGGTTGGCAGGAGGACCACTATGGCAAGAGGGGAGGGGCATCTGGAGAAGGGGTGGGGCTGAAATCGGTTGACTTGGGCTTTGAGGACGGGGAGCTGAAGGGGAGAAAAGGGGGTTGTAATGGAGGAAGCGGGGACATGGGAGACGAGGGTCCCAACGGCACAGCAGGGGTGGTGACGGCTGCGGACTGCTGGCTCAGGGTGGTGCGGGTGTTCCAGTCGAAAAAATTCCAGTCGCGCAAACTGGAGCGCCTATACCAGCGTTACTTCTTTAGGCTGAACCAGAGCTCCCTGACCATGCTCATGGGGGTGCTGGTGATTGTGTGCGGCATCATGCTGACCTTTCACTGTGTCCATGCCGCCCCTCACGTGGCTTATTCGTCAGCACTGTCTGTGGCAATGGCACTTTTCATGGCACTTATGGTCGTGTGCAACCGTAACGGCTTCCACCAGGATTACATGTGGATGGTTAGTTACTTGGTGATTGGAGTCCTGCTGTCGGTACAATTGTTCGGGGTGCTAATGGTGGCGCCTAGGAGTGCTTCAGAAGGCATCTGGTGGTCCGTGTTCTTCATCTACATCATCTACACGCTGCTGCCTGTGAGGATGAGAGCAGCGGTCCTGAGCGGAGCCGTGTTGTCCGTCATGCACGTGGTCACCACCTGGCAAATCAACCAGGAAGACACGTTCCTCTGGAAACAGGTGAGGCTTAGCATGCTACTGACTGTTCTCTTTGTTTGTCATGGTTGACCTGATACTGACACAGACAGTGAACAGAGTGGAAACTATTTTGGCAGTTTGACATTCATTTTCCCCTGGTGTCATGTTATTTCAGTATACAGACAGTGTATGCTGCAGCTCTTCTGATTAATTAAGCTCAACAGTAAAGTTCATTTTGTGTGTGTGTGTGTGTGTGTTTATGTATATATATATATATATATATATATATATATATACACTTAAGGCTAAAGCATGCTGTGCAGCAAAGCATTGTTTAAATCCACATAACTGTTAAGATCTTGAGTGACGAAATCTGTAACACAGTTTTACATCTAGATACAGTGACAGTTGTTTGTTAATGGATAAATCGATCTTGACATTGCTTATTTCTAGCTGATGCTACATGATACATTTACATTGTAGATACAGTAATTTCCCTCTA
The DNA here is from genome assembly GCA_032359275.1 of Microctenopoma steveboyesi. Taxonomy (NCBI): domain Eukaryota; kingdom Metazoa; phylum Chordata; class Actinopteri; order Anabantiformes; family Anabantidae; genus Microctenopoma; species Microctenopoma steveboyesi. The sequence continues at coordinate 15,479,244 of JAUMHF010000024.1, forward strand.
AGTTATGATAACTATTGATTATTTTAGACTGCGTTTGCATTTTTTAGTCCAATAGTTAAAGGGCGTCAATGAGATCTGTCAAACAGAAAACAATATAGTAATGTGACAAAGAGCTAACGATGCTAAAAACACTGAAGAAAACACTAAAGATGCTAAAAAGGCTGAATTTCAGTGACTGTCGCTGAAGACAGGAATTTAAAGCAAGTGAATTTTCACTGCAGGGTTCTCCCTGGGTTAGAGTAATCTTTTGAGGAACTAAGTTCCCCCGCCTGCATCTGCACCAGAGAACTCGCTGCTAACTTTTAAAATCCTCATAACGGCAAACATCTGTTTGTCATCTGTGTCTTACACTAATCAAGATGAAGCAGCTAAAATGTTTTTACCCGTGGGAAGGTTCTGGACACTGGGTCTCGTGAAATGTAACTTTCTGAAGCCTTAATATTAAACAAAATGTGTTTGTAAAACTAATATACATCTTTCACATTGTGACACAGACACAACGGGGAACAAAGCAACGCGAACGTTAGGGCACCATGAGTATGAATTTCTAAGTAATGAATACATGAGAATAACTCTATGAGATGAGCAAACAAAGTGTAAGCCATTTCAAGTGGGTTAAAAATGGAGAGAAACACAGACAGAATTGTAATCTGCTCTTATTTCCACAATCAATTAATTGTTTATTTCGTGTTTCAAGTAAAAAAATAACAAGATTTGTGTAAGCTTCTCAATTTTGAGGATTCACTTTATGACTTACATTTTTCACTCTTTCATCACACGATGAGCCATATTCAAGTTAAATATTGAGGTAGTGTATAGCAATAGACCGGAAGCTAATTCCTTGTATGTGCAACGTACTTGGCAAATAAAGCTGATTCTGATTCTAATAGAAGGTACTGAAAAATAATATGGTAATATATGGTGATAAGTCAACATGTTGTATATATTTCTCTACTGTGTTTTGTCACTATGTGGTGTCTGCATATTTACATGTACTTTGGGGCTGATGGGTCGCTCGCTGTACAGTGTCTTGTTTGTGTGTCATGCCAAGGACCCAGGACCTCGCTGAAGGTCATTGGGCTGACAGAACCACCTCGGCTAGAGTGCTCTGTGTGTGTGTGTGTGTGTGTGTGTGTGTGTGTGCGTGTGTGTGTGTGACAGTGGGAGAATACCATGATATAAAGCAGTATCACTCAGGTCTCTGTGCTCTCACACAAGGGACGCTTTGTACTTTTCTCCAAGGGTGGGGTAAATAGAGTGAGGCAGTGCTGGGAGGGTTGGTGGGGAGACTGCATGCTTTCTGCGCAACCATAGTTGATTTACAAGTGTCAGTCTCCTTGGGGAAAAGTTATGAATCGGAAGACCATTACATGAAAACAATAGTGGGATATGGGACTAAATCATTGATTGTCACGGTAATGTCTGCCATTGCTGTATGCACATCAGCACGATGTCACATGTACGCCAGAGTTGTTGTACTATTGGGACTGTTTATTTGTGTATAATCATTGAAGTACAGGGCTAGGTTAGTGATTCATGGGAACTGAGTAACACCATGATATACCATCGTACAATCCATCACAGACTCCAACATTGTTTGCCATTGTTAGGTGAATGAATGTCATGACATAGCTGCAGCCCAGCACTGCTATTTATTCCTAAGGTTGTCTGTGTACCGTGTGACACAGTAATACAGTGTCATCAATCATTGCTACAGGTCTGTGGACAATTATTTCCTCTTTCTGCAATAACTCATTAACCTCACTGGACATCTGTTGGTGCTGATGGGTGCAGATAATGATAAGAAAAATGATAAAGAAGAGGAATGATAGATACATGTAGATCCTCTTTTCTGTTTTGTTTTCATTGCCCCCCCCTGTCTGCTGCCACTGCATATTTAAACAGAGATTTGTGAAGGAATCTGTACAGTTAATAAAAATCATTTTTTTGGTGCAATCCTCTTAGCTCAAAAGTTGAAAGTTGAACCCTGGAATGACTTCACATCCAAGTTGACTGTGTTCAACTACACCACGTTACCATAACAATACAAATCTAATGTCTATTAATGAGACATAAATAAGATAGAACTGCTGGCAAACAATACATCACTACAGCTTTCATACTGTATTTTGGATTTTGAGGTCAGGGTTCAATTCAGTTTCATCTTGTTTCTTTTTTATAGCACCAAATCATAACAAAGGTCATCTCAAGTCACCTTACATAGCAAGGCTTAGAACCTTGCAAAATTATCTGCGTATATAAAAAGAATAATGGAAAAAATTCAACAGTCTCACTTGAGCAAGTACTAGGCGACGCTGTTAAGATTAATTTAACTTTTCGAGTTGGAAATATGACTTCGAGAAGTGCCAAATTCCGACTTCCACCAGCATTACTAAATATATTTTGAACATTTGAAAATGTCATGAGAAGTTTATCTGCATCCACGTACAGTAAGTAATATTGTATTTAGGGCATTAACTGACAGCTATTAAATACCCAGTTATTCATATTATACGAATATAATAATTTATATTATCTTACTTATTATTGTCAAGAGAATAAAAAAACTGTCAAAGAAGTCTGGTATTTTTTTCCACAAAACAAATGTAATGTCTTCAGATGTCTTGTTTTGTCCAACCAACAGTTCAACATTTATTTGTTTCTGGTCATGTTTGCCTCTTAATGAAATTGTAATCTTTAATAAACAAATTATGGTCTCGTCAAAGACAAAATACTAAATTTGATTTTTGGTGTTTTACAGCATATGATCCAAATCAGTGACATGATAGTAAAAGTCTTGATAAGAAGGTTTGACAGGTTTATTGTTGCATGAAGTTCTAACCAAGAAAAACGATGTAGTCGTAAAATAGTGTTACTTTCACAGCTGTCTTGATGCTGTCTGTTCGCTATATGAGGAGTATTCTCATGTTTGACTCTTGAAATTTATGGCCCTTACTCCCTCCAAACCTTTTAAACACATGCAGTGCATCTGGTTGTTCCTAAGCTGTATTCCTCTTGGCATTGGCGGTTATGTGTGCTTTTACAGCTGCGTAGAACAAATTCGCTGTGTCTGGTCTGATCTTTGCTCTGAGAGGCTGATTTTACATGCTGAAACCATGAACTGCAGCCAGGAGTTTGAACTGTCTTGTTATATGTCTTGTTATTTCTTAAAAACAAACACCAGTCTACCATGTAACAATGCATAACAGTCGCCACATCCTGTTTAAGTTTCACTTTGCTGTCGTTGTTTTTGAGTTGCCACGTCCCTGATCCAACGATAACTCCACTGAAATCCGTTAGCAAAAGGGGTATGTACATACATACATGTACATGTCCCACCCATACACACAAACACACGCCATCTCATGCTTTGTTATAGCTGACATCCCCTTACTCTTTGCATTGTTACTGCTTGTTTTTCTTTGGAAAATAACATCACAAAGCTATTGTCCTACCTTGTATGTGTGGGTGTCTTATTGAGTGCGAACACTGACATGTACTATATGTGCTCTGTTCAAAATCAAACCAAAAGCACTGCACCAAGCCAAGAAGGTTTTACACATGTACTGATCACTACCAATACGTGTGAGCCAGTGTATTTTTCAGATTGTGTCCCTCAGACTGTGCATATTTGTACATTCTTCACCCCAGTATTATTTGCTTTGTGGCCCCAGACAATGGCGACCATTTTGTGTGAATGTTGTTGACACAAGTGTTGTGAGAGGTCAAAGACTGGTTCCTAAAAATACTCGGCCCTTGGCGTTTCTGCTAATTGTTGCGTCACATGGAACAGTCTTATCAGAGCCTGCGTCAGTGCAACAGGCAGGTCACTCTATCCCCCTTTTCTCCTCATACACATGGGCCTGCGTTTTCACAGAACCCGAAACGCACACACAGCAGGCTGCTAATACCCTGTATTCTCAGATACCACAGTGATTTCGTTTCCTGTTATTCATTAATGAAGTGCAACCCAATGCGTTTTGTGATGGATCTCTCATCTTCAACCACAGCAAAGATGGTGGGTTAAGCCCCTGAAAGCCCATTAAACAGCACACACAGGGCAAATCGTGCCTCATTGTGGACCCTGGATCATTGTACAGTCAATATGTTTCACTGGTTTCCTTGTCAAGCTCCTACTAAGTGTTTAAAGTATGTTTTGTATTCATTAGATAAGATAAGGGAATAGAGTTTAAATAAGAACGTGCTGCTTATGTAGTAATGTGCATAGTTTATACGCAAGACCACTGTGGCGCCACGTCAAAGTTTCCAAATGGTTGTTTACACACTTTTTCCCAGGATGTTATGCAGAGAATGAATGCATTTGAAACACTGAATCAAATGCATCAGTTGTTGGGCTGTGCTGGAATAACCTAATGGACATCATGCATCAAAGATGGGAGACTTGGTTCCCAGTGAAGGGAATGTCCATCTGTGATGGTCACCTGTGCACAGCTGCAGCTATAAAATAAGTATATTAGGAGGAGGAGGCAGCAGGGCAATAATCCGATATTCTGTCCACGCAGTCCTTCCACAGCCTTCTTGATAAATAATTTGTGTGTTTAACACTGCAGCCGCATTTTAACAAGGGTACCTGTCACATGTGCACTTTGCTTACGAACAGGATGGGGCTGACTGATGGAATCCCACACTTACAACAGGTTTAGTCAAATGATCCCAGTAGGATGCACCTGAATATAATACAGTATGATCCCCCATTACAAAGTCAAAGAGAAGTACTGGTTTCACCCCAGCGTTTTTTATTTAGCTCTCGGAACAACGAACAGGAGCTGAGCTGATGACCTAAGTGCTCTTGCTGGTTTGTAGAAGTGCAGCCGATCACTTAAATAAAAAGGTGCCAGTCCATTTAACGCTTTAAAAACAAAAAAATAGTCATTTAAAATCAATCTGATAGGGGACTGCCAATGGAGAGAGGCAAGAACCGTGGTTGTATGCTCAAATTTCCTAGTGTCAGTCAATAAGCGAGCGGCAGCATTTTGAACTGCCTGGAGGCGTGAAAGAGACGCCTGCTTAACACCAGCATACAGAGCATTGCAATAGTCAGGTCTGGAGGTAATGAAAGCATGAATAGCTATCTCAGAATCATTAAAAGAGAGCAAGAACTTGACTTTGCTTAGCAACCTCCGTTGGAGAATGCTGGACTTCATGACGGAGTTAATCTGTTTGTCGAATTTGAGGTCACTATCAAACAAGACTCCTAGGTACTTTGCACTTGTCTTCAAGTGGGGAAGACAATGGGCCAAGGCTCCGACCTAAGGCAGTTGTAAAAGTGGAGTCATCAAACAGAACAGTGTTAGTAGAACTAGTAATGTAAAATTAATAAAAAAAAAGTATGTTAAATTGTATCTGTATGTGTTTTATTATGCTTATCAATCATTGTCACTATGCTTACATGAAACCTAAAAATGTTTGTGTCTACTGTTACACTCTATGGTGGAAAGATTGAAAGGGAAAATATGTAATAAAAAGTTTCTTCTTCAGGTGTTTTTTATACATTTGAACTAATGTAAAAACAGTTTAATAACTTATGTAATGTTGTAACACATATTTGGTTTGTGATAAAAAGTAGGGCAGACCAGTGGTGGAGCCCCATAGCAAGAAGAACCAAACTGGGAGTAGGAGTTCAAACTAACCGTAGACTCTTCTCCACCATGCTGTTGTGTTGTCTGATGTCATATTTGACTGGGACAAAAAGTGGCGTTTGAAAACACTGCAAACACAAGAGCTATGCGTTTGGGTGCAGGAAATAACTCCAGCAGGTGGTGGCAGTCTGTCATTCAAAAAAGGGAAAGTGGAAGACGTAGGACTGCTGCCACACAAACAGCAAGCAAAAAAGTGATTCCTACCATTTTCACCCCACTCCTCTTCACCACAGATGGTTTACAGCCACTAATATGTCTGATAAGACGTTGCTGATCTGTAGGCGCGAATGGTTGTCTGTCTCTATGTTTGACGCTGTGATATGAATGCTGACCTAACCCCAGCCCCACTACAACTCTTAAAAAGATGAGAAGCAGAAATCATAGACAGAGCTTAACCTTAACCATCAAATCACATCATTTCCACAGCAGGCTAGTCGGTCAAACACTGCAGCAGCTGTTGCTACTCTGCTAGCTAGCTAGGCTAGTTAGTTGGCGGCCATCTGCCTTGACCGGTTGGGTGAGTAAAAAAAGAGGTTTCATAGATATATATAACTCGGTATCACCCCAACGTTAGTTTATAGAGTGTTTCCTTATAATACTGTCTGTATAGACATGTATAAAGAGACTCTATATCTAACTTTTGTGAGTGTGTAGGACTCATCGTTAACATGAACAAATTGGCATCTGTCTGATAGACAAGACTTAAACCAGCTTAGTGTTGTTTCTTTAATTCAGTGTTCCAGTCTATGTAATAAAATTATTGATGTATAGTGTCAAAAGCAGCACTTAGATCTAACAGGATGAGTATAGTTCCTGCACAGGTCACATACAGTAGCATCTATATTTTCAAGGATTTTAGAGACAAAGAGAAAATTGGATATTGGTCTGTACTTGGCATAAATCCTGAGTCAAGAGAGGGTTTTTTCAGAAGAGGGCAAACTATAGCTACCTTAAAGGGCTGTGGTAGGTAACCTGTCACTAGGGATCGATTGATCTGCTCTGATATGGACGTACTGATCAAAGGTATGATATCCTCCAGTAGTCTAGTTGGGATGGGGTCTAAGAGACAAGTCGATGGTTTTGCTGAGTTCATAACTGGAATAAACTCTGCATGGTCTACAGGATGTAATAGGGTTTTGGAACATACAATAGATTTACCAATTAAAAGAAATGGGGAAAGTGGTAGCTTTAGCTTAGTCTGTCTCATAACTAGCCATATTGTCGTCACTATTTGATGACATAGCCACTGCTGCAGTACGTAAGCTGTAATGTCAGTCCTTAACTTCCATGTTAATGTCTGATACATTCTAGTAACTCTGTTTTTACATTCTAGTAACTCTGTTTTTCCTGCTGTATTGCAGTACAGTACAGTAATATACAGTAGTATGCTTAACAATCGTTTGTCTACAGACACATCAACATACAGAAATACCAGCACCTCCCAGTCGACCAATACGTGAACCAGTAAGTGCATGGAGAAGGCATTATTAGTTTAGCATCACTTCTGAAACTGAAGGGGAATAAACAGCATCGCTAAGTGTCTCCCTCAGCGCCTGTGTTCAGGCCCGTCATGCAGTTGCCATGGAAACAACTACGACTCAAGCAGCCGAGGCCCAGTTCCGGCTGCAAGCGTACAGTGCGGCAACCATTGCTTCAAGTAAAGATAAATAAATCGGGTCAAAATTAAAGTCGTGCTGCTTCAGAGAATTTGAAAGGCTGAGTGTTGGAGGGAAGCGAGCTTTCGAGACATGCTGTTGTTTCCTTTGATGGATTCCTGCTTTGTTTTCCTCCCCCCTGCTGTCAAAGTGAGACAGTCCATAATTAAACATCGAGATGACAGAGGAGAGGTCATATGAATGGAGGCGGTGGGGAGTTGAGAGGGAGGGATGCACAGGATGTAGTTTGCTAGTTGTCTGGTTCAGAGAGGCTTATCTGTGGTCAGCTCGCTATGACTCTGCATGTTTGTAGCCCCGGTGCAGTGGAAACATGGTGTCCAAGATATGCTCGTATGATGAGTTTCTTCTTGTGGGGTTTGGTTTTCTTCCGCATTACAAATCCCTCACATTCATCTAATGTTGTTGACGTTTTATCGGACCAGTCATCCCTGAGATTGTAGTCTGTCCACAGCACACGGAGCCTAGCATTCTCTCCGCGGTTCCAAGCGTTCCAGAAGAACTTCATAATGTTGTGAAAATTATTTCAGTTTCCCCAGGCCTCTCTGTTTATGCAAATGTTGTTATTCTTTATATAAAACACTTTTGCAACTCCAATGCCAGGATGCTATACTAGTCACACTCTCTCCACAGAAGTCACACCCGCCTGGATGCCAACAGAAATGTGCGTAGTGTGTAATTTTTTGGTGTCAGGGCCCCCAGCGTGCCCCGTCCATGTTTACAGAAACATGGCTAAAGAATACGAGTATCCTAAGGATAACTGGCTTCACATTACAAGCAATTGTTAAACACCTGGTTTTACAATATAGATGTTTCTTTGCACAGCCCCTGAAACATCCAAAGATGTCTGAAAACGCTGATGGAAATGCAGAAAATATTGAATTATTAATAGAAAACTGTGTCATCGGTCATACTTCATGGATGTTCCCAGATAAGAAAAATATGTTTCTTCACTCACCCCCAAAACAAATTCCAGCGGTGACAGGGGAAAAGCATTGGAGTAGCAGTGGAGTCAGTGTGCTTTAGCTGAAAATATGTGTTTTCTGAATAAAATACACTTTAGGGAGCAGAACAAATACAAATCACACATTTGCACCATTTCTTGTTTTAAGAGAATGTCGATGTAATATCAGCTTTAAGTTATTTTATACTTCCTCATTTGTTTTGACATAATTCTAATTAGATACACAAAAAAATACTAAAGTTACAGTAAACTGCATCCAGCATTATATGAATAAATCTACTTGTTTTACTGTGCAATGAAGGAACAAATTTCCCAGTGTAATTTGTTTCTGGATCTACGTTAAGTGAAACATAAGGATGTGTTTCATTAACTAGAATGCTCGAATTTTCTGTATGTCTGACTGTGACATTTATTCTGCCAATAGTGTCTTTGCACGTTCCCATTTCAGCAAAAACTAGTGCATGTAGACACACACTGTTAACTATCATCACAAGACAGTCATATCTCTTTTTTGTCTTTTTTGTGTGACATACAGATAAAGACATTGGTGTGTGAACTTTGCTTTGTCCCCGTCTTTACATGTGATCCATTTTTTGTTTAAACATTGCTCCTCCGTGCGAGTTGCAGTGTTGACAGATATTAGAACCTAAGAATACCTTTGTGTTTGATTGATTTTGTTCTGGAAATGTTCTGGAATCTGGAAAACCAAGTTGTTATTCAGTTTACCAAATGACACTGAAGAATTTACCAAATCTCATTTTTACAATTGACCAGACTGCCTGATAGTACAGTATTTAGTACAGTTCAAAAGATGGTTTCTATGGATTTTTCTGCTTGTAGTGCGACTGGCCTTCCGAGAGTGTGAAGTGTAGCCCACCCGACTGAATGCAGGATCAGAATGAGCAGGCAGGGCTCGACTCTTTATCTGTTTATGTGGTTCTGGTCATTTCAGATAAGGGCAGTGTGAGCTGCGTGTAGACACGAGGCTCAGGCTGAGTACACAAACCCAGCAGCTGCCTGGCACCGCACACATACACAGACTCTTCCACAAAGGCTAAAAGTGACAGCGTGCAGGAGTCAGAGTGTGAGGGGACAAGAGAAAAATAAATGTAAGAATATAGAAATGAATGACTAGCACTTTCAAGGAAAGATAAGATGCAACCTGTGGGAGATACTCTTGTTTTTTGTCACCAGTAAAGCTCTGTCATTGTGTTTGAGGGGCTAGAGTGTGTTTTACAGTGCCTGATCTAACACAGATTTTCTAAGGAGTTCCAGATGTTTCTTAAAAGCCGGTGAGCTCTGACTTGCACTCTTGCTGGCCCCGTTTTAACAGTTATATCTCATCAGTCATTTCTCCCTCTGGGAAAAGGTCTTATAAATTGAACGTCTTGTTCTGTACACAGTTTTTCTGGACAATCCTGTCCAGCTAAATAATTTTTCACGTCAGCATGACTTGATATTATATAACTATATAATTGAAATTAAGAATCCAGAACTACCAGACATAATGTTAAACAAATCCACCAAACAGTGATCATAGCTTAGCAACAGTAACTAGTACTGCAGTCCTGCAGAGAGGATGCGTCATATGAGGGATCTACTGTACATGTTTAACATTGTTTAAATAAAATAATGACGATATTTAGTTATTACTAATATATTAGTATTATATTATAGTATTATACTTGTTTTGGGCAATTAACCAGAAATGATAAAAATCGTAAATTTCTACTGAAATAAAACTCCTCATATTTAAAAGTTAGAAAGAGAAAAAATACATGTCTTCCTAAAAATGACAAAAATTATAAGAATAATATTTTTAGGCTAAAACTGTAAACACAGGAGTAAAAGTTTAAGGAACAGATTACAACAAAAATGCAGAGGAATCAACGGGTTATTTTTAAGGCTCAAATCAGAAAGAATGAAAATTTTTGTGGACTATGTGCAGCTGGCAGGAATAAATGCATATCTTAATCCGGTATCCAATTCTCATTATTCATTCATAATCTAGGCCACAAGTTAGTCTTTATCTAATTACAATTGTTTGTTAATGCCTTGTTTACAAACTGTTTGGGTAAGCCGCTCATATTAGACTTTTGCCCTCGTTATTCTAATAGGACTAACCTGGTTCATATTCCAGAGCGTTAACAGCAGCAGTGGTGTTTAACAGTTAAAATGACAACCTTGTGGTGTTTTCTGCTTTTTGAGCTGCAGCTGACAACAGTAAATATTCGTAGACCTTCACAACTCTTTTCACTCATCTGACTGAATTCTCAGAAGTTGTCACATTTTTCATTCATGTTGATAACACAGCATGTTATAAGTGAGCCCGGCTCAGACCTACATGATATGGCCCTACCTGTGGAAGAGCCTGTGCATGTGTGTGGTGCCAGGCAGCTGCTGGGTTTGTGTGCTAACTGTACACTGCACTACGACCATCTTAAGAAATGCTGTATTACTTCAGCAGTGAACACCAGCTTCCTAGTACACACTTCTAGAAATGTGACTACATCTGAACTATAACGGTGCCATGGAAAAATCTAAATATATTGTTGGTACATGTACATAAACAATAAACTCCCCTAAAATGAAGCAATTTGGACTTCTCAGTCCTGTAATCAGATCTACATTCTCTCACCTAGCATGCATATTAACACTAAGTGTTAAACCAATACTGAGAATACACTACAGCATGTTTAGACATTGGTATGTAAGTATAATGTGTCTAGTAAGACAGGATGCTCGTGCTCCCTTACACCCCTTTCCATGCACAACCCCCCCGCCCCCCAACCTAGGTGGGAGACTACAGGTCTTTGGAGGGAGGCTGTGGAATGTGGGTGATAGTTGCTAAGTGAAATCTGTGCCTGCCATCTCTGATAATTCGCAGTCTCCGTGGGTGTGAGTCTCAGGCCAACACTCTGCAAAACCTTTCACAAGACTGAGAAATAAGCACAGGCAGAAAGAGAGAGAGAGAGAGAGACACATCACTGAGTTATATTTAATATCGCCAACATCATAACATCTCCACCTTCCATGCATAATAACGGCTGGCTTTAAAATGAGCTCGCTAACATGGATATTAGGTCAGGAGAGAACAAAATGCCTGCATGCACGTTATAGCAAAGCTTTTTTTTTGCATATCAATAACTTCTAAACTAACTGGTTGGGCTTAAGCGGAGCATTTGGAAATGTATGATAGCATGATGCACTGCAGTGTCTGTGTGCACACTGGACAACATTTAATTCTGAAGCCTTCGGAACTTTTCATCCAGTCAGCTGACCCTGCTTGCACAGCATCTAAATAAATGGAGTGGTGCAGCAGCAATACCGGGTGTGCCAGGGGAAAATGTATTGTCCCCAAATTCACTGGCTATTGCTAAGGGGGCTGGAGAGCAGGATGGGTGGAAGCAAATGAGGAGTCAGGTTGCCTATTGCTGTGCCATTTGAACAAGCTGAGAAAAGCAAAAAAGAAAACACTAGGACTTCGCACTTGTTGATTTAAAATCAATGTGGTCTGGAAAACTACTGATCTGTGTTGGAGATCATAGTTCATCATAGTTAATCCCATCACGCGGACAGTCTTTTTTTGTGCAAACCTGTTAGCGAACAGTTATTTATTTACACGTCCAGCAAACACAGAGCAAAATCACAATCCATTTGAAGTTGTGTTTCTGAATAGGTGCAGTATTCACCTCTATCTAGCTTTGCTTTTTTCAGCTCCAGAGAGAAACATCTGTCTTTTTAGCTGTAAAGTGTTCTGCTATTGCCACCGGCTCGACAGTGACATAGTCTGTGGGTTTTCAAGCTTGAAACACCTACCTGTTGTCGTGACCTAAAGTGGCCCACAGTGGTGAGAGCGAACCAAAAACAGGAGCTGGAGCTGGTAAATGCGCTATAAAACAGAGAAGAGTAGAAGTTGAGTGACAACCTGGGGATGCCCCTACGAGCAACCACTCTGACGTAGTAGCTGAAATGCTTTTAATGTGAAAATATTGATTAAATTCCCCTAAAACATTAGCAATGTCTGCAACATAGAAGGACGTTGTGTAATGAACAATTTGTACAGTTTCTCACACATGCCCCCCCCCCCTTTAAAGAACACACTTTCCCAGACAGAAAAGGGGGCTGATGACCTTAAAAGTCAATGTTTATAGAATCCCTGTCAGGACCACAGACTTCCTGCTAAAGTAAATGGCTGCTGCGCTAAATCTATCATAAATCAGAAAAAAATTATAAATAAAGTTTCTGAATATTCCATTAGCCTTCAATTCCATTGTGTCAAAAAATGTATTTCAGCCTGCTGGTCCACCACAAATTCAGGTCTGATTAAATGGACATTTTTAACAAACCACCACAGATTATTTCTCATATTTATTAGTTCTTTAAAATCCACATTTTTCCACCATAATTCCCCTTACGTGTCTTTAAAGGTGTTTTATCTTTTTTACATCTGATGCTTGTTCACTGTGTTCATTGAGGCCATGTGATTTTTACACCATAGAAACATTCAAACTTAGGCCCCGTGATAAAATGTGTCCTATTCACGGTTTTATTATTTTTTTGTGAATGTGATTGTACTTTGTGGTTTACTTTTTTTGTTTTTCTACAGATGTATGTCAGATAGTAAAATTAAACACTCAGCGCATAAAGATGTCTTGAGTTCATCGTGGGGCATAACAGGTGTGTGTGAGACACAGTTACCCTTTAAGCACGGATACAGTCACATCTTTGGCAGTGGATCTGTAGAGCTGTCATTTATTGATTAAGCCTGCATGTCCTCTCTAAGCTGACGTGGGCTTTATGGCAAAATACATTTTAATCTATATTTTGTGGAATAGCTAGAATTAAAAATGGCATTATTACATAATGCCATTTTGATGTCCAGGGATTATGCTGTGGTGCTCTCCACAGATTCGCCGGCTGGCTGCTTCCATCATGTCACCCTGGGGGAAATGACAAATGCAAAACAAAATACAACAACAACAAAATCCAACAGAACAACTACGTGCTGTTCCAGTGATGTCATGTTCAATTCCTGGTGCATTTTAGTCTTCATAAACCAAACGTAACCTTTTTACGAGGCCACAATCATATTAAGTAACTCTGTCTACCTGACAGATTGTGTTCCAGTTCGTAATGCATAGCGGTATTATTATAATGGTGCTGGACTAAACCAGCAAAGGAAAGGCAGGCTGAATGAGTTTAGATGAGTGAGTGTGTTGTTGAACACAGAGGACACGAGCAGGTGCAGGAGCACTGCACCAGGAGCGTGGCGGCGCGTGAAGGTAGCAGGTAAACTCCTAAATAGGTGGAGTGCTGCTGCGTAAACACACAATGTCATGTGTACTCTGCAAACCCGCTAGGCCCCTTTTGAGAAAAGCAAGCAATTAGTTTGAGCCTGTGAGCTGAGACACATGGAGTGTGCTACACAGGAAAATCTCAGCAGATACTTTCCTACAGTCGCTTCCGAAAACACATCTATCCACACATGAAAGTATAGACTGTGTCCACATATGGCCTGACGGCAGGTATTCACCTGCACACGCACACTGAGCTGCAGGTTTCACTTTCGTCTTGTGGCTGTTTTTGCTTGAACAGACAGAGTAATGTAAACAGAGCTGAGCGCTCTGAGCCATCTGCCTAATGTCACTGTGGCCCATATCTGTTTTGCGCTCTCTCTCTCTCTCTCACTCTTGCTGCAGCTCACTCGTTCTATTCTGCCTCCTGTTGTCCTCACATTTTCTATTCCCTTCCTCATCCTGTTCTTTACGGCAAATTTTCTTCCTTCCCTCAGCATGTGTCATTTTCCTTTTTTTCTCCTTTTGTCCTGTGTCGCCCAATACCCTGCCTTTCTATTTTTCACATCACCCCTTGTTTGCTTTCTTTTCAAATGTATCTGTCCCTCGCTCAACATTTTTGATAAAAGGAAATCCACTTGGATTTCCGGCAATTTTACTATTTTGCCACATTTACTTTCTCTGTTTTGTCAAAAATATTCAGCAATGGACAGACACGTTTGAAAGAAGCAAACAAGAGGGCAACACAGGACAACAGAAGAACAAAAAGGAAACTGACACAAGATTAAAACAAGAAATGGAGCAGCTAAACAACTCTCTCCTATTATTTCTAAACTGCAGCCTCACTATTTTGGACTGTTTTCACACATGTTCAGACCGACTTTCCACTGACGCTTCTTAAAGTACACTTGAGGTTTCAAAGTGAAGAATATTGGACCGTAAGAGTGGAAGGTGCTTTGTAACTGAAAACTGTCCTGGATCATGCTGAAGTAGGTTTTAGAATTTTGGAAAACAAGAACAACATGCTACTAAAAAATCCTTTAGACATAATATCAACGGTGTATTTGATTTCTGATAATATATGTCTAACTCATTCTTTTAGGGAAATCTCACAATTATTTAGTTACATCATGAAGAGACATGAACCACAATAAGCATTGTTTTATATGCAGCATATACATTTGCAGATATACATATACTGCACACTGCAAGTGATTCACTGTGCATTGTGTGACATTGTGCGCCATGTTCATGTGTATGCTGAGATGCCATAAGGGCTTTTGGCCAGGCAAACCTTAAACCATAGTGTGTTAGGGTTTGGATCAGAACAATACATCAGCTGTTAATAATGTAATAATAATGTACTCAGATTTATCGTTGTGTGATTAACCTATAGGTGTGAGAAAAAAATGCAAATGTACAGAATTTAGGATACTATTATACATGTAATAAGATTCCTTTAGTCTTTTAACTGGTCTGGAACTGAACCAGAATGAGAACTGAGGGCACAGTATTATATTAACACTAACACAACATTTTGGCCTTTGTGTATTTGTGTTTCAACCCAGGAGATGTCAGTGTTTAGAGGGTGGCCACACATCCACACTCTGTATAAATACTGATAATGAATACTTTACATAGAAATGTACTTGACTGCAGCCCAGTAAACCCAGTTTGTTTGCTACCCTTGGTGTTTAGGACAGGATGTATCTTTTCTGGGCTTCCTTCTGGTGCGCACTCAACCTTTGTACAAATGTAGCCTCTGGAGTAACGAGTGTCGCATTCAGTGCTATAAACAAAAGCACAAGAAGGAAGTGGCCTGAAGACGGGTCAGCAGCGATTCCCACAATTTAGCTGGGGACAGTTTTCGAATGCTGGAGGTTGTCTCAGTGCAGCAATGCTCCATCTTCTGACCTGCCTCCTTATCTACTGAGACACACTGTAGGAATGATTAGGCAGTCATTTCTTTGTGAGCGTCAGTGTGGATGACTGATCGCACGACATGTGGTGTCACCTAAATATATGAATTACCACAGATACAGAAATTGGTCTATTTAAAAGTGTACTCTGACCTGTTTATGTTTCTTTAGTGTGAACGCCGGCAGCACTGAATAAATAAGGCACCTTTACACAATATGACACCCCCAAGTGAGATGTGTTTAGTAAAAGCTTAGTCTGTGTCAGGTTATGTGTTGATGCCACCTTACGTAACTGTTCTGCATGTTTTGAAAATCTGGAAAAACAATCTACAGGCCTCGACCATAGAAACTCAAACTTCCTTCCTGAGGGTGTTTCTATATCCATTATATACAACCTCATCAGTTCCATAATGGAACAATTGTGTTTGTTGCTATATATTTTCTAGCTGCAACAACTGGCCAAATCAATTAGTTGGTCTGTATGGTTTGATCTGTGTGCTTACAAATGTAGCCCCCAACAGTGTTGTAATCTGGTTGCGTTGCAGCCACATTGTGAGAATTTAATGCTCAGAGTCAAGCTCGCGAGATGTACTGCATTTCTATTATTTCTATTTAATTTGGTAGTTGGGATCCCATCTCTAAGAGAGACTAAGAGACTGTTTCACTGGTAAAACTCTTGTACTGTAGGTACAATTGAAACAAGTCCTTTGTGTATGTTAATGAGAACGTGTGCCTATGGGTTTCTCACCCTGTTGTTCCTCGGCATCAGCAGTGTTCCCCTTATTTCCTCTCATCTAAAGCTTGACCATGTCGTCCCCTGTCCTCTCTCTTCTCACTAGGTGAGTGCTAATGTCCTCATCTTCCTCTGCACTAACATCATCGGCATCTGTACACACTACCCTGCTGAAGTTTCTCAGAGACAAGCCTTCCAGGAGACCAGAGGATACATCCAGGCCAGACTACATTTGCAGAGGGAGAATCAGCAACAGGTTGGCCACCGCATTCATACGTATGTGTTAGAAAGCTCTGAACATATAGTAAAACATTAAGCTCTCTTTTCCCTTCGACCAAAACGCTTTCCAACTCGTACCAATCCTTGAATCCTATTCTTTTAAAAAATGAATGTTAAGTACTTTACCATATTTTAATGGGCCTCTTATTTCTCTAGCTATTTTTCAGGACATTTCCCACACGCTTTCCTACAAATGAGCTGGAACTTATAGTTTAATTTTGAGCATATTGCCATAGAAGGCCTATGCATTATATATATATATGTCACAAATGAATGACTGAGGCTACTACATGTTTAGCTCATTCACAAGCTGTGTAGACCACAACCTCACACACCAGGACGAAAAGCCAGGAGGGCAAAAAATGTCATGATGATGTTTTTATAAAACCAACCAGCTTAATGTATATAGAAGTAAATTAAAAACTGTTGATACATGATCAAAAAGACATGAGGCGCATTTCACGTACACGATATTGTGAATGACTCACTCTGCATTTTCTCCATTTGTTGTGTGTTTTCCAGGAACGCTTATTGCTGTCAGTATTGCCAAGGCATGTTGCCATGGAGATGAAGGCTGACATCAGTGCCAAGAAGGAAGACATGATGTTTCATAAGATCTATATCCAGAAACATGACAATGTCAGGTCAGCGGGGACACTTCTTTAAACGTTTCAGCCTAGAATTAAAACTCAAAGGAGTATTTTTTTCCCCAATATTTTTAGGAAAAATATGCTTATACAACTGATTTTGAGGGCTGCTGTCAAAGGCTTCTGTGAGCCAGACTCATTGCGCAGCAGGGCAGCAGTGCAGCAGTGCAGAGATATTCACTTTTAACATTTTTGAGTGAGCCTCACTCTTCTAACTAGTCAGAGAAAGCTAAAGCCATAGGTGAAAACTCGTGGCTGTCAATCAGTGGATAAATGTATTAAATCATAACCTCAGCCGTTTAATCCCCTAACTCTCTCTCTAACAATAACCTAATGCAAATTATAACATTACCCCAAAGTCAAGCCTTGATCCTCAAACCCTCAAACGACCACAGGCCTCACAATGTAGTAATGTCCTTATAACAATGATTTCAAGTTAAAATCTGTCCACACAACCATGGAACAAGTACAAACAAACATACACAAACATACACATGCTCACAGTCAGAAGAAGTTGAGTGGTTTGGCGAAGTGGAGGCTAATTAACACTAGTGAGGGAATACTTAATTATCAGCAAGCCAAGTTACGATAATCCCCAAAGACACTGCACAGAGTCCCTCTCTACCTGACAGACACACACACATACATGCACACACACTGGCACAGATCTCTTTCAGAAACCCATTGGTCAAGCTTCTGGAGATAATTTCAACATCTAGATATAGAGATTGTGCTGGTCGGGGATTTCTGACCTGTGAAGAAGCTCCTCACTGTGAACGTGATGTTGTGGTGGGGCTATTAATTATTCACATAGGGTGTACCTGCACATTTAATGCCACCTGCCAGCTACAACCATTATTCAATGTTTATCTGTAATGAATAAACTGTATCTCTGAGAGCGTGATGGCTAAAGGCAGTAGATGCATAACTCTAATGTTCCTAGTTATCAGTTATTTAAGACGCACTTAGACGGCATTAATATTTTAGGTGAAGGTAGAAAAGGAGATATTTAATGCAATTAAAATACAGGATGTGGTCTGTTACAGACAGTGGGGAAAAAGCCAACATCTGTTGATAATTATCTGACTTTTCTGTTATTTGAGCGTTCATCTGTATCACAGTAATCAAGTGATGTGTTTACAGCATGTTTGTAATGATGTTAACAAACATATTTGACATCTTTTCACATTATTATAATGATAAAAATGTCACTGAGCTGATGTCTGAATTATAATGACAAGCAGTTCTTTGACCATCACTGTTGACCCCACCTCCACTAGAGGGGGCTTTCGTTTTTACTAACGCCTTTTCTCGCTGTCTCACTACTTTCTTTCTATGCTTGATCTCGTCCTCAGTATTCTGTTTGCAGACATTGAGGGTTTTACCAGCCTGGCCTCTCAGTGCACAGCTCAGGAGCTGGTGATGACACTTAATGAACTCTTTGCCCGTTTCGACAAGCTGGCATCGGTAAGGAACTGTCCACTGTGTCAGGGTTTCTTAAAAACAATGGTTGGACATTTTTGTTGTTCATACTGCCTATTAAGGGATCTGTCCCCAAAATTAAGTTTAATTTGATCTTTAGTGCTAATTAGGTGTAAAAATATATTTTCGTATTAACAGGTTATGTACCGCAGGCCTTTAAGGTAGCTGTAGTTAAACCTCTCCAGAAAAAAACCTACTCTTGACTCAGGGGTTTTAGCCAATTATAGACCAATATCTAATTTGCCCTTTCTCTCTAAAATCCTTCAAAAAACTGTTGCAAAGCAGCTTTGTGACCACAGACACAGGAACATGCTGTATGAAGATTTCCAGTCAGGATTAGGAGTAAATCATACGGCGGAAACAGCACTGGTCAAAGTTACCAATGATGATTGATTCTTTTAGCTTCTCTCCGTTCTTGTCTTATTGGATCTTAGTGCTGCATTCGACACTATAGCTCATAACATTTTAATACAATGACCGAAAGATGTCACTGGGATTAAAAGAACAGCACTAAGCTGGTTTAAATCCTATCTATCAGATAGATCTCAGTTTGTGCATGTTAATAATAAGTCCTCCACGCACACAAGAGTTAGTTATGGAGAGGCTGATTTTCTTCCACACTACTATGTATTTACCTATATTCTGTAAGGTCTTAAACCTTACAGTGTGAAGTGCTTCAAGATGACTTTTGTTGTGATTTAGGCGCTATATATAAAACTGAATGAAATTGAAGGTTTATCTGACCTCATTTAAAAAACTTAGAAAGGTCCAGTGGATATCCATCCACTCTCCAAATTTCTAAATTCCTTTGTATCTTTTGACTTCCCTTCTCTCTCTCTCTCTCTCTCTCTCTCTCTCTCTCTCTCTCTCTCTCTCTCTCTCTCTCTCTCTCTCTCTCTCTCTCTCACTCTCTGTCTCCCTCTCCCTTTTTTTTAGGAAAACCACTGTCTGCGTATTAAAATTTTAGGTGATTGTTACTATTGTGTGTCTGGGCTGCCAGAACCGCGGGCTGACCACGCCCACTGCTGTGTGGAGATGGGTGTTGACATGATAGAAGCCATCTCGTGAGTACAAATAATGTGCCTTCATGTGTGTGTGTGTGTGTGTGGTAGGTAGTTGTTTTAAAGCTCTTTTCTCCCCTGTTTTTTGCATTTTAAGTTGGACCCTGTTGTTGAAAAAGAGACTGATCTCCTGGATTGTTTGTTTGCAGACTGGTTCGTGAGGTGACGGGGGTCAACGTTAACATGCGCGTTGGCATTCACAGCGGGCGTGTGCACTGCGGCGTGCTGGGTCTCAGGAAGTGGCAGTTTGACGTGTGGTCAAACGATGTCACACTGGCCAATCATATGGAAGCGGGGGGCAAAGCAGGGTGAGAGAAATGCATTCACGCACATATAACTACTTATTATTTTCATTATCAATTTAAAAGTTGGGCTGTATATGAAAATACAGCTGTATGAAATACTACAAAAACACACACACAGCTTTTCATATAGTGGTCTTTTTGTCTCTGTAGGCGGATCCACATCACTAAGGCCACTTTGCAGTATCTTAATGGAGACTATGAGGTGGAGCCAGGATTTGGAGGCGAGAGGAACGCATATCTGAAGGAGAACAGTATCGAGACCTTCCTGGTCCTCGGGTGCAGCCAGAAACGGGTCAGTGCACGAAAACCAGTCTGTGCTTCATTTTGCAGGTGCAATAAAAAACCTAAATGAACAATAAACCTCTGGTCGCTTTAGACACTTATATTTTCTGTCTCTGCTGTGTTGTATGCGAGCAGTTGGTCAAACCTTCATGTTATTCCCTCTGAGCAGAAGGAGGAGAAGGCGATGATGGCTAAGATGCAGCGAACGAGAGCCAACTCTAATGAGGGGCTGATGCCATGCTGGGTCCCTGACAGAACTTTCTCCAGGACCAAAGAGTCTAAAGTCTTTAGACAAATGGTGAGTCATCAGCACACACATCTTCACAGGGATAGAGCCAGGCTGCAGCTTCTCTCAGAGTCATTTCTTGTGTTTGCTTTCTTCTGCAGGGGATTGATGAGGCCTCGAGTAAAGACAAGTGAGTACTGACTCTTGACATGTATGAAAACTGCTGCACTAGATTTTCTCTTCCGCTCATGATCTGTGTTTCCTTTATGCAGCCGCGGCGTTCAGGAGGCCATGAACCCAGAGGACGAGGTGGATGAATTTCTGGGGCGAGCCATTGATGCCCGCAGCATTGACCAGCTAAGAAAAGACCACGTTAAGAAGTTCTTACTCACCTTCCAGACTTCCAGCCTGGAGAAAAAGGTTCAAACCGATTACCACCTGTGTTTCTTCGTTTCAAGAAGGGAACTGACTGCTGCTCGTAGCTGACTCTCCTTTTCTTCCTTTGCCCATCACAGTATTCCAAGAAGGTGGATGATCGTTTCGGAGGCTATGTTGCCTGTACTCTACTAGTGTTCTGCTTCATATCCTTCATACAGATTGTTATCTTTCCTCAGTGAGTACATCAACACAGTGTTTACTCTTCAGGTCTTCGGCATGGTGTAATGTTTAGCATGTGATAGAGTGTGGTCACTATTCCAAATACACTCCTTACCACGACGGAACTAAGGGCTTCATGTTCACTGTAGTGAATAACAGGGATGCCAAACTAAGCTATAGCTGCCATAGGTCATATATATAAATCTTACATTTAGTGAATGAAAAAAAATTATCCAGATGAGATCCGCAAGATCCTTGAACTAACAAATATCTAAATATTTGGCTCTAACTCAGCATCAACTTGGTCATCTTAGCATCTAGTTCTTTAGTTCTTAATGCAAACCATAATTCTAAGATCAAACCAGCCTATTTTTGTTCAAAGTGCTCAGATTTATGTTTGCAAATGACAATTAAACTGGTTCTCTCTTGGTGGAAAGACCCCAGCACTGTGTAGCTGTATCAGTCCAATGGAAGTGAATTGAACATTGCCAGTCTTTTTAATTCAACTGAGAGAGTCCTCTTCAAGCTGCTGAAGTGCTCCAGAGAATACTCCAACTGTAACTGATATACCTGCTCATTTTAAGTTTAACATCTTAATACTGCAGGTGTCGGCCTGCTTATGAAGCATTTGTCTTCCTTTTATTGAGGAACTGTTGATGCAACATTGCAACATGCAACACAACCACTTTGGTAAAAGTTCATCACACATAGCAGGCGGGTCTAGGGCAGATCTGACATGCTGGCATGGCAGGTGGTATGTCAACCTGATGTGGGCCAGGTCTGGCAGTGATGGCACTGTATTCATATATTATGGTATGTCATATGTGGCCCAGATCTGTCTCATAAGAACAGGAACACATGTTCTCTTAAGTGTAAACTGCGAAGAATTATTATCTCTACAATGTTTTTTCTGCTGATGTCCCACACCACCACCACCACCCCCATACCCAATTTAGTCTTCAGAGTTTATAGCAATAAAACCCAGTCTGCACTCATATAACACTTATATTTTCTAAAATGTTATTTGTACAATTGAATCACAGTTGTTGAGGCATTTTTAATCTTGTAGCCATGTGTGGGCCACCTCTGGCAAACCAGGTGTGAGCCACCAGAGGGCAGTCAGTGTGTGTGTGGTCAAGTGTAAGTGCATTGTGTGAGTCAGATCCAGGCCGTACCAAATTTGTTATGTGGGATGTTCAGTAATGGATTTAAAAGATGTTTAGCTCCTGAAATCATGCTAAAGAAACAGCAAAAGAAAACTGTACTAGATTCTAGTTTTTGCTTTGATTTCAGTTCACGTGAACTAAACATTTCTGTCTAACTGAATTTCTATATTTTTTTCCTGCAGCACCCCAGTTATGCTGGGAATCTACATCAGCATCTTCATCATACTTGCCAACATCCTGTTCATCTGTGCCATATACTCTTGCATCAAGGTAGTGGAGCTTGTCGATGCGCTTCAACGCCTTCGCTCACATTTTTGTACATTGCTTGTAGACCTTTGTGTTTTTAGTTTTTTTTAACCTTACTGTTCTCCCCACAGCTCTTTCCAGCCACAATGCAGACTGTTTCAAAGAAGATTGTCCAGTCTCGCACCAACAGCACCCTGGTTGGAGTATTTACCATTATCCTTGTCTTCATCTCTGCCTTTGTTAATATGGTAAGATCAGCACCAAACTTATAAATGATGTATACTCTGTACATTCTGCACATATTCTACAGCAGTGTGAAAATAATTACACATTATCGGTTCATGGTTGAGAGACCTTTGTCCACAGTGAATAAAAATGATATACACCTTTTCACTAGGCAAACAACAAGCTGCATCACAGCCAACATCTCACAGGGAGTGGATTAGACAGCTGGCCAACCATATCATCATTTCATGGTCAAGACACTGACAAAATCAACAGAAATATAATTTTATATCTAATTGTAATTTAACACAGTAATGTGAAGCTGGTGTTTTCACATTTTGTCTATCAGCTTTGAATGATGGACTGATTGACACCTGCTAGAAAAGCACATGAAATTACACCTGTTGCTGTGTTTTACTGTAGTTTGCCTGTGATACCACAAGCTTGGCCGCATGCGTTGCGGAGAAGCTGAACACCTCTGCAGCCCTGGTGACGCCCTGTCTGATCCGCAGCTTGAATGTGTCTGTTGAGGGGGGGCTAGAAAGCTGTCCTAGCCAAGGACCCTCATGCCCCTTTCCTGAGGTGAGTTCATTGCCAGTCGCCACTTAATCATTTTTGTACCTGTGCATGAAATGTGGAACCATTTCAGTAAGAAAATGTCACATTTGCATCTGTGTTTTTCTGAAATATATTGTTAATAATACCTCTATCTCCTGTTTGTGCCAGTATTTCAGCTACAGTGTGCTGCTGACGCTGCTGGCCTGCTCAGTGTTCTTGCAGATCAGCAGTATAGGGAAGCTGGCCCTCATGGTGCTCATCCAGCTCACCTTTCTGCTGCTGGTGGAGTGGCCACAAGTAGCACTATTTGATAACGCTGACCTCTTTGTCACCTCCAATGCCATGTAAGTGCCACAGTATTTTAGCCTTGAGCATCAGTGAGCATTGGTATCAAGTTGAAAGAGTATTGGTAATTTTGACTTTCCATTCAGGATGATATCCATGACTTTTCTCTGAACTGTATATTTGTTTTTCTTTTTTTAGTGATCTAAATGAAACTAGTGCTCAATGGTAAGACTTTAAATCAGTTTTTATATTAAGAAGTTAATATTATTAAGATATTATTATTATATTGATTATTACACTTATTTGTTTTTTTAGGTCCAGTTTCAATGAAACTACAAACCAGTGGTAAGACAAGCACTTGAGAACTCTTGAAATCTCTTTAATTAGTTAGATAGTCTGTGCAAATTCAGATTAGTAACACAAAATGTAATCAATACTATACTAGTTATATATTACTATATATTAAGATAAGACATAAGACTTCACAAGCTCCTCTGCATTACACCAAGTGTTGAGAAAAAGGCAATTCATTAAAGTCATGTGCACAATCATGCAAATATTTTATCAATTATTATCATGCAATTCTAATAATACAATATTGACTGGCATTATGTTAGGTTTACATTTGGTTCTCAGCTGTTCTCTAAATCCATTTAGAATTCGGTGTTTTGTAACAGACAATTAAAAAACTATTGTAACATTTTTACTTAGATAAAATACTGAACCTGTTCTACTACTGTTCCTAGTTCACAGAATATATCTTACTTGACCGTAAATGTGTCTCTTTCCAGCCCATTTGTTGTGACCAAAGTGTCCCTGAGGGTCATGACTCCAGTGATCCTCACAGTCTTTGTCCTGGCACTGTACTTGCATGCCCAGCAGGTTGAGTCTACAGCACGCCTTGACTTCCTGTGGAAACTGCAGGTATCTACAATGTCCACTAGAGGTCGCCATATGACCATGAGAACTTCAAATAGACCCTCCTGACATTGCAACAAAGGCCTCCAAGTTGTTCATCAATAAACCAAATGATAGAGCTTTCTCCCAGGAATATAATTTATTAATATCTTTGCTTATAATAAAGTCTATGCAGTTTTGTTTACACTTCATCACTACAACATATTAAGTTAAAGCCGTCATAGAAAGGGAATATATTTAATTAATGAAGAACTTTCACTCCCAGGCCACAGAGGAGAAGGAGGAAATGGAAGAGCTGCAAGCCTATAATCGTCGCCTCCTCCATAACATTCTGCCTAAAGACGTAGCTGCTCACTTCTTGGCACGCGAGCGGCGTAATGACGAGCTGTATTACCAGTCCTGTGAGTGCGTGGCCGTCATGTTCGCCTCCATCAGCAATTTTTCTGAGTTCTATGTGGAGCTGGAAGCCAACAATGAAGGAGTAGAGTGTCTCCGGCTGCTCAACGAGATCATCGCTGACTTTGATGAGGTAATGTTTGTCTAGATTCTACTTGCTTATATCTTATATGCTTAACTTTATTGCTAATATTAAACATTGATGTGGTGATTTATTAATTGCCCAAATTTAATTACTGTGTCAGATCATCAGTGAAGAGAAGTACAGGCAGCTAGAGAAGATCAAGACCATTGGCTCCACATACATGGCGGCCTCAGGTCTCAATGACTCCACCTATGATAAGGAGGGGCGTTCCCATATTACCGCACTGGCTGAATATGCCATGAGACTGAGGGAGCAAATGAAATACATCAATGAGCATTCCTTTAACAACTTCCAGATGAAGATAGGTAAGCAGAAGTTAGGTTTTCTCTCTAAGACAGCACACCAAAAAATGAGTATGTAACTGTTGTTGGTACAGGGTCATGTTTTTTTTTGTCTTTATTTACCAGGTCTCAACATTGGACCAGTGGTAGCAGGAGTTATTGGTGCGCGGAAGCCTCAGTATGACATTTGGGGAAACACAGTGAACGTGGCCAGTCGTATGGACAGCACAGGTGTACCTGACTGCATACAGGTAAAACACTAATGCTTGAAGACACATGCTGACCTTAGAAAGGTCATCACAAGTCAGTGTGTACAGTTTATTTCAATTAAACAAAATGACAATACAATAAAGTTATACAACAGAAAAATATGCTTAAAAGTGAAAATTGTATCAAAACTTTGATAAAGGTCCTGCTACCACTCCTGCAGACATGGGAATCTGAGACCTAAGGGCTAATATGAGCAGCCTTCATCTGTAAATTTACAATTAAGATGGTACAGGCAAAAAGTGAAAGTTATGAACGGTGTCGTTTAAAAATGATATATTTAGCTTTTAAAATAATGAACAAAAAAAAAAGAAGTTTCAAATGTATCTAACGTATAATGGGTACATTCAGTGTGTCTTCTGTTCTGATCACAGGTGACCACAGACCTCTACCAGGTGCTTGCAAGCAAAGGGTATGTGCTGGAGTGTCGTGGGGTTGTTAAGGTCAAAGGTAAAGGGGAAATGACCACCTACTTCCTGAATGATGGACCACCCAACAGTTAGCAGCCATGGCAACAACAGATGCTGGGGTGAATCCCTCCTGCAGCACCACTGAGCAAGGACTCACAATGTGAGCAAATGGCTAAAAACTAAACACGCCATCACTTGGATCCCAAGCGAAGAGGAAAACGTTTTAAGACTTCATAGAAGTGTTCTTGATGAGAGGAAAATGTTCTCGTTTGACAGCCATTTTGGCCCATATAACCGATGAAGGACAAGTGTTTTTCTCATGTCTAGCCTCTCTCTCAGGCTTCTTGAAAGATGCAAAGTCTGTTTATTTAAAACAACGCCTTTTAGCCTGTGTCAAAAGAAGATTAATGCTGTACATAAGGCTATGTTTTATTTTATTTTGTGTTGTTTTTGTTTTTTTACATGAATTATGAACAGGTACTCATTTAGTTTTGGATTAATTATTTATTTCAGTCTCAATGTTTTGTGCAAAAGGTCCTTTATGAAAAAGTGTAAATACATACGTGCACAAATATCCAGTTTATTACACGTTTATTAAGTGTGTATGCACATGCATATTTGTGTCTGTATGAATATATGTGTAAACTGAGGAGGAATATATTGACCAAAGACTAAAGTATTTACTAAAAACACAGCAAGACATGTTTGATAATGTTCTCGCTAAAGTCAGCAATGATCACCACCTCCATATTTAGGCGGAAGGCCTGAGCCTTGTGTCTTTTTGCCTGACTGCTGGCAGCAAAGGCTGCTACATTATTTTAATAAAGTATGTACAAATAATTTATTTTGTCTGTCATTCAGGAAGCAAAGAGCTGATCACATTAACTCTGAATTATACTATTGCCCTCAGCCTCTTGACAAAACTACTAAAGATGACTAAGGATGTGATTGAAAGTCTGAAATCTGTATTTTTATCTCCACTCTAAGGAGTAGAAGTAGCTCCAGCGAGGATTAGAATCCTCTTCATCCTCATTTCATGTCAGATTGGTTCCTTAGAGCTTGAGCAACCAGTGTGCAGCTGGTTTCAGCGGTAACAGTATGTTGTCATCGACTGCTCCTTCCCTTTCTGAGAGGTATTTTTTTGGTGCAAATGGAAATGAAGGGATTTAGATCAGAGAGTTATTCCAGGGCAATCCAGGGATAACCTCGGATTTCAATGCAGTGGTGCCACACAGCCTGATTCTTCTATGAAGAAGAAGTAGATGAAGGAAGGATATATATCGATTTTGACTGAATACTGTGCTTTCTATTTCTGAAGGGGCATAACTGTTTTCACTGTGAGGTTTTTAAGATACAACAAAACTGCTTTCTTGCCAAACATAACTGCTTTGATGCATGTCTCGATTATGATATCTTGTTTTCATTTTTTTTTTGTTTTAATGTAGGGTATTTTGTATCACTTCTGTATCCATCATTTGTATATTCTTAACGTTATTATTATTATGATGATTCTGATTAATTATAATGCTTATTATGATGGTTCCATTCCAACGATAAGGATCAAAGACCAGCTCGCTTTCTCGTAAGACGCCAGTTGTAAAGCTCAAGCTCACTGGTACCAACTGATCAACTGCAGCCAATCTATTCTGCTGTTCATTCCTAATGTACAATAGAGTAATTCAGCTGGTGATGGGTCTGATCATGTATAGTAAGTAATAACCATTAGCTGCCTTGGCAGCCGAGCACAAATGGTGTATGCTCACATTTGCAAAGCGGTAAACGATATACAGATGATTCACTGTGCTTTTTTATTTATGCCACTGCTGCAGTATTGTTAATCTCAGTCAGGCTTTAAGGTGACCTCTTCCTTCCACACAATAAACATCTAAATAATAACAAAGTACATCCTCGGTATAACACTATTTAAAGGACTTCAGAATAAGTAAACCGGCACATGTAAGTTCTACATGTATTATTTTTCCCCACTAAGTGTTTCAGCAAAAGTGAAAATACTAATAGCTGAGTTTGATTGCCTTAAGTTAGTATTAAACAAATCCTGTAATGACACTAAACAGGGACTGTGCCTGCCTGCCCTTTCTGGAGAAAAGGATAAGGGCTTGTCCAGAATCGTTTTCTGTAAACATTGTCATCACAGCAATGGTCTTTGTTTCTCCAGCTTCATGTTTTAGAATGAGGGGAATCAGCTCTGATTTTGCTACTCTGCCACACTTAACAATGGCAACCAACAGTTGATCATATTTGTACCAAAGCCAGCTCACGCAGCCATGTGCTATTAGTCCCTTCTGTGCAATCATATTTTCCCTCAGGCACTTTGGGAGCAGCACAACAGCAATGAAAGGGAGATCACCAACTCTAACGTGAACTGTGACCAATGAAAAATGATTCATATAAGCAAAGAATTTATGGACATAAGTTTATAAAAATGTGCATTGTATGTATTCTCTTTCTATTGGCTGTCGATAGACTTGTGTTGATTGTTAGCTCTTGAGATGTTTTTGGGGGGAACAGGAGAGGGGAGGAAGGTTGTCCCCATACTACTGAAACAGTGTTTTGCTCAGGCCTGATGAATCTTTCCGTATTTGCTTTTGTTTTATTTGTATTCTCCCTTAGTTGGATGAGTTGGAAGGGGAATGCTTTGCAAAGCTTAAGGACATGAAGAGTTGAGGACTATGACACAGAGAAAATGTACATTTCCCCTTGAAAAAAAAAATTAAAAAAAATCAATGGCTGTTTTGTGTTGTCATATTGTCATCACCATTCTCATGTTGTAACTAATTCTGTGCATAAATACTACCTGTGGCCCATCATAAATAATGTAATAACTTCACACAGTTGGCGTATAATACCTTATGAAGTCATATTGTAATATTTTATATAGTGTTACAAACACATTATATGAAACTATTTTATTGACCCAAACCTGAGTAGCACCAATATAAAATGGATTAGATAACACAAAATTACAAACCAAGACATTCTTGACGACTTTAAAAGAGACTTTTACTGTGAAATTAAGAGAATGTTTAGGTTTGGATTCAAAAGAGACTGAAACACCTAAACAAGGACACTCATTAATGGAAAAAACATCAGTACAAACCGAGCAAATACACACTTTACATCACCTGACGTTTCCATCACACACTTTTTACTTAGATGACACTTTTGAGGGGGCTAGGAATAGTGCCTTAATCCAGCCTTATGTCTTGATCTCCTGTGATGTCCAGCGTAGAAGTCGTGCCTCTGAATACTGAATTATTATTAGAATTCCTTTATAAGACTTAATGCTAAAGGTCACAAATTAATACTGTGAAGTATTTTCCTGGCATTAGCACTAAAATGTGCCTGAACAGCTTGATTAAGAATTTCTTGCTGCACAGAAAAATAAGAAAACATTCACATGAAGCATCTGTGGTTTACAAGTAGTGCTTATTCCCTCTAGAGGACAGTGTTATCTCACTGTCTCTGTAGGCCAGCAGTGCCTTTGAACCCTCAGCTCACTACCCTTTCAGAGGTGGTATGATGATTTCTTATCTTGTGATGTGTCAGTGTAACTTCTAAAATAAAAATGTGGTAATTTCTTTCGAAACCTTTTTGTAACTTCAATATTTACTTTATTTACTTTGATTCCTTATTTTACTTCCAATTGGACTTCAGAAAAGGTCTAAAAGCACAGGTCCGTAGAGGTGCTTCAATGTAAAAATGACCTGAATTCAGAATTAAACACCAGTGAAAACAAAACAAACGATGAGAAGAAAGGTAAAAATGTAACTGCTATCAGTTTAATTACACAACTACTACTATTACTATTAATGTATGTAAGCCATACATTCATGTACAAATGAAGAAAAATGGAAAGGGTTATCAGAAAAGGCTGAACTCCCGGTTTGTCATTGACATTTCTTTAACAAACCTGTGAAAGCAACAAGTGTATGATGTTCAAGTAGAATGAGATATGTTTAAAAATAAATATCAATATTAGATTGGGAAACGTTACTTACTTTGTCATTTCACTATTCTTTCTGGGAAAACGTTTCACATCGGTCCATGGTTCAGGACTCTTGGACACCATCCATCCATACTGTTGGCTGTCAGTCAGAGGCATTACGTACAGCTGGTTGGGGCCTGGGAAATAAGAGCAAGACTGTCGCCAATCTCATTCAATGTACGGCTGAATTATATCTCATTTTTGTATGCATACTAACATCTGGGTGTTTTGATCCGCTTCACCATCTCTTTATATCTTTCATGGCTTCCGTGATGTATGTCAGTGCCATAAGGAAGAGGATGGTGGCAAACATTGCAGGTGTCTGCACTTGTGTGGGGGCCCTGTTGTTCTTGAAGTGACGGAGGCAATCCTGCTCTGATGTTAATCACACCACCTGTTAAGAGATATTACCACAGTATAGTATAGATTGGTCATCATTTGGTCACATTACAAGCTAGTACAAATAAAACAATAGGTTTAAGTTATAGTTAAACTTGAGTCTTTAACCTTGATTATTTTTATGCATAAGAGCAAATGCATTTTATATTGGATGGGCTTTTATAAATGGCAGATGCAGATGTGGGTAAAACACAACAATATAAATGATATAGGGATACAGCTAAATGGGGGCTTACGAAGCTTTATCTGGTGTCTTTTTGGTCTGTTGCATATGTTTTTATAAAAAAATCATATTATCTTTTATTCGCTGGTTCTCTGTCTTTGTATGTTTTGTTCTTTTAAGCTGGTTGTGAGGTTGCAGAAATGTTCTTTCTTCTTGGTGCTCTTTCAAAAATTAAACAATAAGTTGAAAAAATAATTTTGTCAGATTGATAATTGATAGCGGAAATATACACTGCAGCCCAAAATAGATCTCAATGATAGTGGCTAAATAAATATGTTGTGAAGACCCTAGAGGTCAACTAACTGCAACCTGATATCTAGTTAGCTCATAGCAAACATTACATTACCAAACATCTGTACAATCTTATCACTGGGTAACGTTAGTGCCAAATGTGGCTTGCTATATTTTAAAGCTTGGAGACACTGGCAGTAGGTGAATACATATATTATAGCTAGCTATGAGCGAGCTAAAGGCTCTTTTCTCTGTAGTTGAATAGCTACAGTCATCTCACCTCGAGAGAGCGACGCTCCTCTGGGATTCACTATCGATTTATCGCCTATTGGGTTTTGATAACCAAGGTGGGTTAAACCGAAAAAGGCCATAGTTTTGCACAGTTTGCCCGAAACAGGGACTGTCGAGGAGAAAGAGACAGCCGTAAATAAATCACAACTTTTGGTGTATACGTTACCATGGCAACAGTTCCCTCGCTCCTGATTTTACAGTGCGCAGCTAATCAGAGGTTTACAATAATCCCGGCGTGGGCTGTTTGAAGGGCCGACTCAGATACACAGATTTAGCATATGAGCAGATATCCATGCCCTGTAGGCAATGTAGTGATTCAAAAAGTTAAAAAAAAATACATTTAAAAACGTAAATAACGTAAAATAGTTGTTTGTTAGTTGAGTATTTTTTGCAGAAAAGGTTATACAGCCAGCGAGCAGCAAAAAGGTGATTTCTGTGTCTTATTTGAATAAGTAATAACTAAATTTGTACTTTTTGTCATGGCTATTGAAGAAATCTGTTGCTGGTAAAGTGTGTATTTCAGTCTGATCCACTGTATTTATATTAAGTATTTTATGTTTACCATACTGATGTCTTCTTTTTTCAGCTTTGTTCTACATGTCATGCATACCAAACATTTATTTTGCTTTTGTCTCACCTTTCTGGTAAAGATTACAGTTTCCTGTTTCCTGGTTTTACTTTACATTGTATTCTACAACATTCACTTGGTTTTCATATTATAGAAGAACTCAACCTCCAGGTGCTCCCATAGATCCCTGGTTACTGGGTCTTAATGGAAAACCATTTGTTCGTTTTAAATAATTCTTGAAAAACATAGAAAGAATATACATAGGTTTAGCACGAACCAGTTCAACTAGTTTGCCAGTGATCTCATCTCACTTTAGTGCGATGGCCACAGGCACACATCACCCAGAGTGAGTAAGCTCATTGTTCAGTATTTCTGCAGAGCAGGATTGACATACAGTGACACAGCCTAGTGTAAAATGGAATTACATGGCTGTTTAGTTACTCTATTTTTTACAGTTAAAAAGCATTTGTTTTAAGAGTTAGATGTACAGAATACAACTAAATGATGGGAGCCTATTGATTCTGTGCACTGGAGCACAGGTTCTATTAGAGTAATGGTTCTTAGCATTGGGCTCAGAAAAGACGACATTAAAAAATTACAGTAGTTAGTTAGATAGATTTCAACTGGTCTGTGATCATGATGACCAGCTGAACATTCAGTAGTATAGCCTCTAAAATGTCAAATGTTAATTTGCACAAGACATTGTTTTGTTTATTCTAGTACTTACATTTTAGTAAGTATTTGACAATAAAACAAATTGGACAAAGTGAACATTTGACCCAATAATAGTGCCTAATAGGAAGCCAGGATCACCAGGAATCATACTAAGTTGATGATGAATGTGAGTGTATGCTCATTACGTTTGATTTTAAGGGCTCACAACACAAAAACATTGGGTTTCCCTGCTGTATGAAGCAAGTACTGCACAGTGGTACATTTACTTATGTGGTTAGGCTCATGTATGACATTTATTTCTACATTGAATCAAATTCTGCAGCAATTCATGTTACAACACTTCCTGGTTTTAAGAAAATAGAAGTTCCAGTTCCTCGTTCTTTGTCAATTTATCCCCTCATCAGGCAATTGTTTGACAGTAGAAAGACAATATGTGATTGTGAACCTGCACATATTTTTCACAACTTTTAGTTTAAATGAACACAAAATAGAAAAAAAACAAACAAACCAAACAAGGAAACCCAACAAGGAAATCAGAGCGATGGTGGCAGGGCAGCTACAGACACATCATTGAGAAATAGTTCAAAATTGTGCTTCCACGTATGTAGTGGGATAATTTATAGAAAATCTGACCTAACAGACTTTACATATTCTGAACACTTACTCCAAATTCTGTAAAAGTTATCTCTCTCTGCACTCTGAGAGAGAAAGTTGTATAAATCTCTTGCACCACATTTATCCAGTATTCAGTTGTTGGTAGTTCAGGTTTGAGCCATCTAGTTCCTTTTTACTTGCGGCCAGTAAGATGTACAATAGTTTCTTGTCAGCACAGTTTAAGTTCTCCACTGGTATGTCACACACAGAAATTTGGTCACAAAGGTCAAAGGAAAGACAAATTAAAAAAATTCTGTTTATGTTCATGAATTTGAGACCAGTACTGATGGATAGCTTTGCAGTCCCAAAACACATGAAAATGGTTGGCTCCATCTCCCCCACATATCCAACAAGCATCCCTAACTCTCTGATACCTTATCTTAGTATAGTTTTCCTCCAAAATTCACGCCAGTCATTCAATCCTGTCGTGCTTCGCTGTATCCCACATATGTGGTTCCAACATTCACTAAATCCAGTTTTTCCTCACAACTAGTAGAGGAAAAACTGTCTGCCTAAAACCAAAAAGTGAGTGGTGCGGTGCAAGTAGAAGCACTCTGAAGTTGCCACTACTTGTTTTTAAGGTTAGCATGGAATTATTAATTAAGGTAAGATCTAAAGATTTATCACATATTCATAATTACAGACTTTCGTTTGTTTGTTTGTTTCAGTGATTTGAACAGCTTATGGACCTATTTGTCATTTATTGTTCACAGCTTCAGGAACTTTAGAAACTGTTGGGCAGCTTAACAGCAAACCCTGCAATAGTAGGGCAACACCTACCCCTAGTCTTTTCATGGGGTTTGTGGACAATTGAAATTTAAATCTCCTCATCATCCGCCTCACCTTCTCAGACACGCCTCCCAAAACCCCAGTCTGTAGTAACGTCCTTTACGTAACGCCTTAAAGGGGGGGTTGGTACAGTAAGACCACGCCCACCTGTTGAGCCCGCGACGTCACTTGATTCGACAACGATGGGATCTCGAGCGAGCGCTGGTGAGTTTCTCACAAACCAATAAAATCTCACTTTTTTGCTTTGTCACTTCCAACAGGGAAGTAGGCAGCTCTCCGCACTAGCCTTAACTTCTGTCGCTGTGTCTGAGTGCATTTAAAGTCCTGCACCCTGTTGTCGAGTTGTCAGCGTTTCATCTCGTTGACGGACGTGTGAGTAGCTCGAACGTTAACGTAGGTTTTTTTTGCAGCCGTTTTGTGTGCACGATGTAGCGTTAGCTCGCCCCATGGTTACAAGCTAGGTGCTGTTTGCTAGCTCGCTCTGTTTTGTTGCATGTGAGTCAGGTGTCAAAATAACAGCTGAGGGTTTATGACTGTGCGGTTTTATTACCCATCGTTCGCTAAGCTACAGACAGGGAGACAAACGCCGTTGAACTCTCATCTTTCCTTCTGGATGTCAGTAACAGTAGCTAACTATGCATTAACATCTAAATATTAGCCCTTGTTTTCTGTATATTTGAGTGTAAATATTACCGTCGTGGTTACGTTGTTCTGCAGAAAGGGTTAGCCATCCAGATACGGGATTTGGGGGAGGATTTGACCAGTGTGTGTGTCTGGGGCTAATTCCCAAAGCTGTGTGACGCTAGCTATATAAATCCACATAATGCATTACCTTACAGCTTTTTTTATTGAAATGCCTTAAACATTACAAATTAAATGGGATATTTTACTTATTTACCACGTTTCAGTAGTCACATTGTTCTCTGGGATATTGTAATGTATT
Organism: Microctenopoma steveboyesi; assembly: GCA_032359275.1. NCBI lineage: Eukaryota > Metazoa > Chordata > Actinopteri > Anabantiformes > Anabantidae > Microctenopoma > Microctenopoma steveboyesi. The sequence continues at coordinate 15,514,045 of JAUMHF010000024.1, forward strand.
AGACACTTTTTAGGATGCTTATAGATAATATCGCTTTTCATTGAGCTGTTCGAGCACGTGTTGCTGAAACTCTAGCAGTGCAGCTTGCAGGCTCAGTTATTGATGTCAAAATTTAGCAAAAAAAAGCGTTGTGGATTGCTATCAACTGGTTGCTGAAGTTGAAGATTGTAGCTTTAAATTTGCTGAGTATCAATTTAAATATTTTAGGCTATTGTTGTCTTTATCAAATATTTAGTCTCTTCAAATCCTACTAACGGCAAAGTCCACTAAAGGTATATACACACTGCATGTGTCTAAAATACAAATAAATGTTCACTAAAGCTGTTCCACTAACCAACTTACCTCAGACAGAAAAAGTGGATGCAGAACGAAACGTAGAACGGATCTGCATCAAGAAAGAATTTTAGTTGAAATGACTAAACCTTCTGACAACTTCACCTGGATGACTGAGAATCTTCAGACACTGTTCAGGATGCTTTTGACAAATCACAAATGAAAAGTTAAATGTGTTAAATTGATGGCATTCAGGCCATAACTCCACTGAATAGATGTCAGGTCATTTTCTGAACACAGTTGTCTCGTGTAATTGTCAGAAGTACTCATCAGAAGGTCACCAGACCACACCACAGGCAGAAGAAGCACAACACAAACTGGAAAAAAAACAGCCCCCTCAGGTGTAATCTCTTAATCTTAACAAGAGGCAAAATCTGTACATTCCTACTATTGTTCCTCTGTTTTGTTTCAACCCCAGCAGTGTTGTTTGTGTGTGTCGTTGTGCCTTAAACCACAGACCAACATAAAATGTGTTTTGTGTTCTGCAACTTCTCGTAGCTGTTATGTTTAGTGCTATACGGGTCTAGAGGTCCTCCTTATAAATTAATGTTAGGTAGGGTAATAGTCTGTATTTGGTGGCTCTGAGTTTGGTTTAACATTAGTGACATTTTTCCTGGTTGGTTTTTTTTAGAAAAAATGAGCACCATCCCCCTTTCTCGCTCTGAAGTGTTTGGGGAGCTGAGGAAGGAGCTGTTTGAAGATGAAGAGTTCCATCAGTCAGATGTTCACATCTTCATCATCATGGGAGCATCGGTGAGTGCAGTCAAAATGGTGTAAAAACAGGAACTGATAAGGTAATACATGGCTGGCCACATTAAAGGAATTATGTGATTTGCCATAAATTTAATTAAACTTAAAGAATAAAACCTTTAGGTCAACCTTATCTCCATTGTGCTTGGAACATTTGTTACGTAAGCTGACTTGGGTAAGAATTTTTGGCCGTGATTTCAGAGAAACGGTGTTGAAAACCTTTAAACAATTGCACATTTAGTAAAGGAAATTTTGAAACTGATTTCACCAAGCTTCTGCAAACAAACACCTCCCAGTCATATGAACTTTCCGAAGCCTGGTAGTGAGACAATGGAAAGTCTCAAGGTTCCTTGTTTATCAGTACAAAAACATATTATACCACGGACTAGTACAGTGTAGTGTTTAAGTTTTCTGTTTAACAAAATAAAGGTAATTGGGATTGCTTTCTGCATTACATAGACACATGTATGTGGCTTAATTAAAAGATGGATTAAACAAGCCCATGAACTTCTAGCATAAAATAGTCACATTCTCAGACATGGCTCTCTGTGTTAAATTATGTTAATGTATAAGAATAAATATATATATTGATCCATTGAAAGAAAATAAAACAAACTCTTCACTATCTTTGTGTCTTTGTTAACTTTTAAGAGCGCTTTACATTCTCAAACATATAGCTGCATAATTAATTTGCTGTCCCACTTTTTCTTGCACTGTTTACTCTTGGGAAAGGAGGGTGGCGCCACCACTTACTTTTTGCAGTGTCACTGACTGTCAGCTTTTTTTTTTTTAATCTGATACATGGACTGGTAAAGGGAAGGGAAGGGTAGGGCTGTTTGCACTAGCTCTGATGGTGTTTGTTTTGTGTTGAGATTGGTGTGCTGAAAACTACATTTTTAAATACCTCACATTTTCAAACTTAATATTTAATTGCATCTGTATATTTGGTAGTTATTGCACTCAACAAGCTACTATGTTATATTATGCTTACCAGATAATTTCTAATATAATGACCAGGGTAACCTGTTCCTCTCATCAATCTTAATCAAAACACCAGATTTACATAAGATTAATACAAACACAACCCAACAATTTGCTATGCTAATGCCCACGTAAAGCCAGAACAGTGTTTAAGAGGCAGTAATAAAAGATTATTTTATCCATTATGGATCAAATTTATGTGTTGTCTTGTGAAAACATGTCGCGTTGTAGCAACATTGGTTTGAAACATTTGCTGTTAATCCACTAAGGCAACAGGTTCTTCGTGATTTCTGTGATCAGCATGACTTACGGTCTTGTCTCCAGCCTGTCTTATTGGTGATTGGCACTCGTTTCCCATACATGCCTAGAAAGGTTTTGTAAATCCTAAAGAAGCCAGAGCTGCCAGTCTACTTGTTCCACCCTGGTGTGACCTATATTACTGCAGCTTCTCAGGACTCGAGTGTAGAAAATAATTACCTCTCCAACAGAAACACTGCATAGTTAATTATTTTGTGCATACTGTACTTTTGCACCTTGTACTATTGTTTTATTATAATATTTCTTTAGGCAAACTCTTATTTCTGATTGTGTTTGTGCACGTAGGGGGATTTAGCTAAGAAGAAAATCTATCCGACTCTCTGGTGAGTGAACCTTTGAGCACACTCGGCTTTTACATCATAGCAGAGACTGATCGAGGTTATTACTCGGTAATCTGTAGTGGAAGTTGGGTGTAATGGACATGCCTCTCCTGTGCCTCTTGTCTGTCCTAGGTGGTTGTTCAGAGATGGCCTCCTCCCTGAGCAGACATACTTTGTGGGATTTGCTCGTTCTGACTTGACAGTTGATGCCATTCGGGCTGCTTGCATGCCATATCTGAAGGTAAACCTACTAACTGAGCCACTATTTTCACTTTGAGGAGAGGTAGTGGGATTTATAGTAATATAAAATGTAACTTTGACAACATGCTGAAACCTAGTAGTAGAGTCATGGTAAATGTGCAGGTGCATAATCAATAAATGTTATCGAGTCTAATCCATGCATATTCCCACTCTGATCCAGGTGACTGATACGGAAGCAGAGAGGCTGTCGGCCTTCTTCAGCAGGAACACGTATATCAGTGGGAAATATAGTGATGAGGATTCCTTCTCCAAACTCAACACACACATCCTGTCTCTGCCTGGAGGAGTTGAGGGAAACCGTCTCTTCTACCTCGCCCTGCCACCGACAGTCTACCACGATGTTACAAAGAACATTAAGCGCCACTGTATGAGCACAAAGTCAGTAAACACATTTATGATAATTACTATTATTTACTAGTTATTCAGGAGTGTGTTTTGCCTTCTATAACTATTAACACAGGACCGTTACAGACAGAAGACCCTCATTTTCTGTTTCTGTTGTGTAGAGGCTGGAGCAGGGTGATTGTGGAGAAACCATTTGGACATGATCTGCAGAGCTCTGAAGAGCTGTCCTCTCACCTCTCCTCCCTCTTCACCGAGGAACAAATCTACCGTATAGATCACTATCTGGGCAAAGAAATGGTTCAGAACCTTATGGTGCTCAGGTAAGAACCACCAAGTGGAGTGAATACAACAAATATACAGTATGAAACTGTGGTGGAAGAATCGAGCAGTAAAGTGCTTGCAAGACCTTGTTAATATCATATAGTACATACGAATTGGCAACTAACCATGAGCAACACTGAAGACAAATGCTCCTTAGTGTTGTCATGAACAGCTGTGCAATGTGTGCTGCTAAGCAGAGAACAATTATGTGATGTTCACTGCAGGTTTGGGAACCGCATCTTTGGTCCTATCTGGAACAGGGACAGTGTGGCCTGTGTTGTCCTCACCTTTAAAGAACCATTCGGCACTCAGGGACGAGGGGGCTACTTTGATGACTTTGGCATCATTCGGTAAGTTTGTCCCTTAGGATTCTCTGCACTGTAATGTGAAAGTTTAGTGTTTCTGCTCTCAGGTTTGAAGTGAGGTTACATAAAAATGAGAAGAACAGCAGCTGCATGTTCTGCACTTCACAGCAAGTTTAGTGACTGGGTTATAATGGGTACTGTCCCCTCTATTTCTTACACATAAGTAAGTGAATGAACTTAAACTCCTCCTCCTCATGTACTTTTATACTAAAATCACCAGATTCAACAGATCATGAGGCAAAAGATCATCTATAGATTTGACCAGTTATAGCAGAACAAAGCACAAATGTTATAAGATTTTATTTAAATTATTCTCCTCGTTCTTTCCGTCTTTGTGTGACCACCTGCTCCACTTGTCACAATCAGAGATGTTATGCAGAACCACTTGCTCCAGATGCTCTGCCTGGTTGCTATGGAGAAACCAGCTTCGACCAGCTCTGATGATGTCCGCGATGAAAAGGTACATTCTGCCAGACATCAAAGCCCTCAACGTTTAGCTTGTTTCAGTACTGGCTGATCACACCAGGGAAACAAACATTACTATTTTAACAATAAATACAAACAAACCAAGTGAAACTTAATGTTAAAAATAGCAAAATACTAGAGTTGAGTCTTCTGTGGATTTACAGTGAATGGAGACTTAAAAAAAGACGATATGTGGTCACTTACCTTGAGTTTTCTCTCTATTCTAGGTGAAGGTGCTGAAGTGCATTGCTCCAGTGACTATGTCTGATGTGGTGCTGGGTCAGTATGTTGGGGATCCAGAAGGTGAGGGTGATGCCAAACTGGGTTACCTCGATGATCCCACAGTTCCTAAAGGATCGACTCAGGCCACCTTTGCCACTGCTGTGCTCTATGTGCACAACGAACGCTGGGATGGTGAATATACATCCTGTTCAAAACTCTTTACAAATCAAATTCTGCTGGGGCCACCTTGGGGCCTCCTGCCTTGTTATTAATTTCTATCAAATTTCTCCTTCTCAGGAGTTCCATTCATCCTCCGCTGTGGAAAAGCTCTGAATGAGAGGAAAGCTGAGGTGCGGCTGCAGTTCACAGATGTCCCAGGGGACATTTTTGGAAATCAATGTCACAGGAACGAGCTGGTAGTGCGTGTGCAGCCAAATGAGGCGGTATACGCCAAGATGATGAGCAAAAAACCTGGAGTTTACTTCAGCCCTGAGGAAACTGAATTGGACCTCACTTACAAGAGTAGATACAAGGCAGGTTCAAGTTGGTTCGTTATCACGTACTGTACCTACTTTATCACTGGTTTAACTTCAAATTAAAATTATTTATGTAATTGTCAACATTTCTTTCCAATGACTCCAGTGTTTTGATTTATTTTTCTCAGGATGTGAAGCTTCCTGATGCTTATGAGCGTCTCATCCTGGATGTCTTCTGTGGAAGTCAGATGCACTTTGTTCGCAGGTTCGTCTTATGTTTTAATCCGTATTTCACTGTTTGTCAAGTGAACATGTGTTCACTAGATGGCACCATAGTGCTGTTCTCCCTCAGGATGGAGGAAGCAGGAGTTTCACACATATTCCATATCTTTGATTTTCTGTCTCTGCAGTGATGAACTAAAGGAAGCTTGGAGGATCTTCACACCTCTCCTTCATCAGATCGACCAGGAGAAGCCCAAACCTACTCCTTACAGATATGGAAGGTAGGTAATGTGGTTTACCGTGCCTTTGTTTGAGTATTTAATGCGTATTGAGTATTGATTATTTTTTTCCTTCTTAGTCGTGGGCCACCAGAAGCAGACAACCTCTCAAAGAGAGTTGGATTTCGCTATGAAGGCACTTACAAATGGGTCAACCCTCTGTGAGTTGATGAGGGGTCACGAGTAGCCTTAGGATAGTGGGAGGGGGGGTGCAGCAGGGTAAGTGAGCTGTGTCATGTTCAATACTGAACTGTCCACTGTGTGGATCCATCACAGTAGCAGCATTAAAAATATATATTTAAAGAAAGGATTTTCTGGTATAGAAATTATTTATCGGAGCCAGCTTGTGGAAAATTAAAGGAATGAGAGACATGACTTTTTTTTTTTTAATTTAAAAGATTCACAGCAACTTTATTACAATTTTTTTATTTATTTAGATGGGGACCAAGTCAGTTGTCATCACAAGAACAAGTGTAAAACAAAATATAAACTGGCTCCGTTTCCCTGATCTCCATTAATTAGGTTTTAATTTGTTGGGATTATAAATGGAATAAGTAACAGTAATAGAGCAGAGCAATAAGGAAACAGTCACACGAGTCATGCTTAACTTAAGTATTGTACCAAAATAGTAACTGCACACTGTAAACAAGCGGGAAAGATTGTCCACCAGCTGTCACTCATGATTGTAATATCTTATGACCTTTTATGCTTCCGCTGCATTTATTAATCACATTTAGTGGAATTTCTTTTTCCCTTATGCTTGCTCTCTTTTTTTCCCTCTTCTGATTGAGACCAATATATGTCTTGGCCGTTTAAGAGGTGCTTTTAAAAAGGACAGTGCAGTTACGTTTCCACATATTCATATTGGAATAGTCTTAAGTCCTTTTCTGGACAAACAAAGTTTGCTCTCTCGTGTATTGTTCGTAACCTCTCTGGGCTTCATTCCTTTTTGTTTACATGTTTGAGGGTTATTTTCATTCCATAATTCAAATTCTCCAGACAGCAATTGTGTCTACAACAGGTCAACAGTGAATGTCTGTGTAATGATGTACTGTATGCTGCTGTTCACTACACGCTCATGTAACGCTAGCTACATTCCACAGCTTGAAATAAACTAGTTCTGCTTCTGTGAATGTGTTTTGATTTGTTAATGGATGAAATGAATAACCTGACATCATATTTAGATGGAAATATTCAGCTTCCAAACTGAAGGACTTTGCGCCTGTGAAAAATGTTTATCTTGTTTAAATTGTATATTAGGGTGAAGTAATTAACCCCATATTTACTATAACATCTGCTCTGTCATATCAAAAGTAGGTATGTGTAGCTAAGTTGGTAGGTATCCGTTCACGTACCAGATTATCTAGTAATCCCCTTAAAGCATACAATCAGATTTCTAAGTGCTTACAGTCTTATCGCTACAGTTTACCTTTATCACATAGTGCCTCCTTTTTCTGATCAAAGTGTGTTCATGATCAAAGTGTGTTCATTTTAAGTTAAACTTTGACGTGAACCATTTTGGAAATCATGCCTATCATTTTATTTTAGTAGTGCAGCGTCAGTTCTGTCCTTTTGTTGTTCAATATCCAACTGCTTGGAACGGGGTCAAGGTTTTGTTAATGGAGTGGTGAAATAAAAAGATCCAAAAGATTTCAGACCTATAAATGTTGATTTGTATGTGTCACAACTGTAGGCAAAACTACACAACAGAGGATTCTGTCAGCATTTCACATTTTTCCACTGCTGCGATTTGTAATATGAAAAATGAGTCCAGCGATGATCATTCATTTATTCACAGAAATGTTGAAAACAGGGTCAGGCTGGGTCAGTGCATGGACAGTAAGTAGTTAAGTCTTTGGTTTGGACAAAGAGATTCAGTGACCAAGACTTAACCATGCATTCTAAGGCACTTACATTTGTTGTTATAATAGTTGCTGAGCAACTGACAGTAATACAGTGTAAGACAGAAACCAGAAAATGATGCAGGACTTTCAGAGGACATAAAGATCTGCAATTATTGTGATGGACAGGCAAAACTGGACGTAATCAACGTTAAAGATAAAAACCTCTACAAGAGGCTGTCAACAGGTCTTTGCAGTGAGTGGATGGTCTTGTTCAAACTGGAACGCAGGCAGCAAAGTCTAAATATTTACTACATTTATTATTTATTAGCGTTCACATTTGGCACTATACTTTTTAAAAAAAGAAAAAACAAAACCCTCACATGGGGAATTTAATCACCCAACGGTTATCTTCAGGAAAAGAAAGAATTTAAAAGGATCTTTAAAATGAACTTTAAAATGATAATTCTGTTTGTCTCAGCTTGGCATATTTTGCTGTGCTGACCTACGCGTCACCCTGTGCTGACGTTCAGGGACGTGACACACACTACAGAGCACATCAGGTATAAAGTCTTCCATAGCTTTAAAATGGTACCAAGTCATCAGAAACACCTCGAGTGTCCAGTTAGGCCCAACAAAACATACATCTTTAAAAGAAGCCACAGTAGTCACATGTGGGAGGAGAAACCAGAATTATCCTTTAAAACGGACAAAATGGATAAACTAGAGCTAAACACACAAATGTTATACAGCCCCCCGCGTGAGTGATTCACTCTCTGGCTGGAGACGGAAAACTGCCTGACAGCTGTGGAGTGACTGGTCCGCCGCCATCTTACTCTTAATAGGTTACAGATTAAAAGTGGTTATCTTCTTCATTTAGAAGGCACTTGGTCCGTTTGTCGTTTTTACATGTGCTCTGGGTGGTTCTGCAAACAGCTTATGAACTCAGTGACTGGATGTCCCTGGTAGCAGATCTGATACACTGCATTGAACAGAGGGAACCTGGAGGGAGGAGGCGATACCGTTAGCAACGCCACACTTAATGAAAACAGTATCTCTGCGCCGTGTTGCTCCGCGACTTACTTGTCGATAAGTTTTTTGTGCTTGAGGATGAGATAGACCTCGGCTGCTGTTGCTGGCCCCTGGAGCTTCTGACCATTCAGCATCTCTTTCTCCAGCTCCTCAATGGACTTAGCAGGAGAGGAAATGAAATGTCAGCAAGTACTGTTTGCTTAATTTGATGGTTTTCATTCATTATATACATTTAATATAATAATTATAATAAATTGGCTACTGAATCTCACTGTTCACTATGATCAAAACACACAGTACAGAAAAGCTAACAGACGTTTTAAGAAAAAAAGAGCTCCGACCTTCCCAGTTTTCACGAAAGCTTCAGCCACTTTGCGGTTGCGACCGCCATAGCACGTTGTGATGAGGTCGGCCACGCCGCAGCTCTCCAGGAAGGTTGCCGAGGACACGGGCCCAGCGGTGCAGAAAATGCGGGCAAAGGCGATCATCTCCATCAGGCCCAACCTAATCACTGCTGCTTTCGTGTTGTCACCATAACCCAGCCCATCACAGAAACCTGCCCCGACCGCCACGATGTTCTGCACGGAGAGACAGAAGGAAAGAACGTGAGCAAAGACCGAAGCTGGAGGAACTGACAACATACAGTCTGTGGAGGATGACATGAGTACTCAATAAATGAATTAAGAAGCTTTGAGTGCTCAAGATTCTGTTGGGAAATTCACGTAAAGAGGCTTTACTTTCTGTTTTGCATCCCATCCCTTCATATGGTCTATATCTACCTACACCAACTTCTTTTGATACACATTATACAGATTGTTCAGTCAGTCAGATTGTTATAATGTCAAAAACCACCACACATTTACAGCATCCAGTGTGACGTCTAGAAACTGACTGATCACTTTGCAAAACATGATATTGAATATTTAAACACACGATTTGGGAAAACAATGAGGAAAAGCAACAAGTCCTCGTGTTTGAAAAGCTGGAATCACGCAGTGCTAACGTCAATAATCAAAATGTTTCTATCGAATGTTTCTGCTCTAACTTATTGCACAGAGCTCAAAGACCACTTACATCAAACATTACATAATAATATTCAGTATGGCTTGTGAAGATAACGAATGCTTAATGGCTTCTAACTCACAGGCTCTCTGACTAAGAAAATGCTCCAACTTTGACATATTAAATGTTAGCCTGTAAGTGTGGGGCTAAATCGAAGCACTTTGACTGACTGACACTTTCCCTGCAGCATAAATTATTTATTTTAAGTACATCATTTTATGCTTTATTGATCATTTAGATCCCTGCATGTATAATCTTGTTTATCTAATAAAGTCATTTCACAGCGTCCTATTCAGAAATGTTCAATGTCACTCTTTATTTCCACCTTTGTAACTTGTTGCGAGTTCAAAGTTCATTTAGCGGCCTGTAGCTCACAACATAGTTGGATTTTTTTGTCCCGAAAACAAACCTGACAGAGAAATAAGAGTTTTGGTTGTAAATGTGATGTAACAATAGGCCTCCTCTTTTTCTGAGTGTGCTGCGTTTTTAAATAAAAAAAAACATAACGTCACCTTCAGGGCTCCACAGATTTCAACCACATCATACTCCTCTACTACAGTAACTCGGAAGTTGCTGGTCTGCATGAGTTCCTTCAGGAGAGTACCGTGGTTTTTATTCTTACATCCTAGAAGTAGAAAAAGAACTGGTTATCTTATTGGCAGCTCTTCAGGATGACATTCAGAGAGGAGTAGATTTTTTGCAATGACTCATGGTTAAAACACTGAGGCTTCTCATTTTTTTATAAGACAGCTGCAGTACTACAAGGGATTCAGCATCTGCCAAATCTAATAAGGCGAGCTGGCATGAAGCGTGTGCAAAGACAAAAAAAAAAGCTGATGTCAAACTGAATTAGACAGCTTCAGTTGGAAGCTTTTACATAAGACTATTGCATAGATCAGAATAATACAATATAACACAATGAAACTTGAACAACAGAAGTAAAGAACAAAAACACACACCAATAGTCGTCTCACAAAACTTCTCATCAGCAACCTCATTGGCAATATTGGCTCCCATTAACACGCTCATGGTAATTCCAAGTGTCTCCTGGATCACATCAGAGATAAGCTTAAGTCCATCAGGACCCTCGTCTACACCCTGGAGAAACAACACACATACGGGTAACATCTATAGGGCACTGAAACAGTCTTCATTATTTTGACTCTGTGCATCTATGTGACCACATTTTAGCTTCGTTGCTGAGGATTTGGCTTCAACTTGAAGGTTTTGTCACAAATGTTGTATGATCAGTGTAGGAAGCAGAAACACAGAGCCACTGTTTGTGGAATAGAAAGCAACAGAAAATAACTTTGGCAGATGACACTAATTTACAACCAAATCTTAAGCCTTTTGATTATGCTGGTTTGTTTGGGGTCTTTAAATAAAACAGTTAACTAACTCTGGCATGTATGTAATTTTGAATTCATTTGACAGTGAACACTCTTAGCACATATGAACTAATTCATTTCATATCCATTGCAGTGGCTTACAAACTACATTACAAACAATGTTATACTGTTATATAACTATCATCGCAGCAACATTCAGAGACAAACAGATTGTAACAATGCAGCATGAAGAGCTGAGTTGAACCTTGATGAGGGATATTCCCAGCGCGTCACTCTTTATCTTGCCCTTTATCGTGTCACACACTTTCCCAATAAACTGGTGTGGGATCACAAAGATCAAGATGTCTGCATCACACGACGCCTCCACTAGATCTGGCACAGCCACCTAAGGGTGAACAAGGGTGAGGATGGTGTCGTAAGACCTTTGACATACATTAAAGCCTGATGCAACACATCTAATGACTGGTGTGACAGTGGTACTACAGTGGTACTACGGTGGTGTGAAAAGTGTGAATAGTAATGTGTTGACTGTGATGGTGGGAGCACTGACTGAGGACAAACACAGACACAAAGCACAATGCAGCAGAAAATGCCACAGAGCATCAGAAATATCTTGAATTTGAGTTACAAAGACAGAAAAATCTGTTTCTTACCACATTTGCTGGTAGCTTGTGGCCAGGAAGATATTTCACATTTTCATGGTCGGTGTTGATTATTTCTGTCAGTTTGCGTCCGTTCACCGTCTCCTCAAACACCCACATTTTTACTGTGTCGTCAAATTTTGAATTCTGTGCAGCATTGGCACCCACTATCTTGGCAATGGCAGAGCCCCTGTGTTTTTAATAGTAAAGCGTCAATATTTAAATTGTTCCAATAATAAGCAGTCTGTTAAATACTTTTCTATGGGTTGTTACTATGACATGACATCGGGTGTGATCACCAGGTCATTACTACTCTTTGATGATTAACTGTGGACTTCAGAGCAGGATGACCTGGAGAGCAGCTCCAGGTCAATGATTATAATATATGATTATATTTAAACTGTGTTTAATCTTGTATACGGCATGCACTGTAGAAGAGGCAATAGCTTAGAAAGTATACTTTTAAATAGGTAATAAATCTATTCGTACATATATATTCATTTACCCTCAACGCTGTGTCTCATTCAGTGTGTAAACAGCACTGCGCCAAATTACTTCATTAATTTATGACATTTTATGTTTTTTTTACCAATAAGCAATAATACATAGAACTTAAATAAGTAATTCCAGTAAATTGTGGCAAAAACACCAGTTCGGCATATTAATAAACTGGATTTCTGTCAAACAACTGCCACAGTCCTTGTAACATGTTAACACTAAGACAGATATTTTAACGAACAGAATAAATTGTGTCTAGTTGGAAAACTAAAGCTTTACGCCGAATTCGTCAGAAAACATATAGAAATATTGACGTATATCCTGAAAATACGCCGCGCTACTTTGAAAGCTTCACATCGACGAGGGCAATTTAAATTGAGTGACTGTTGAATGAAGTTTGGTTTCATGCAGGTAAAAGCCTCTGTCGGCGAAACCGTAAAGCGATTGTCCGCCGTGGAGGGCTGAGTGGGACAATGACAGCAAGACGCTTCTGTTGCTGACACATGTTGGCTAAAAGCATGACCGCAAAAACCCGGATCGTGACTCACATGTGAACCCACTTCTGTCCACTCAGCCAGTTTCTTAGCATGTGACCTAAACCAGGCCAAACCTGCCCCGTGTATTTCAGCAGACAGCGGTATAAATCTTATAAAGCTAACTCCTGTCACCGCCGTCTTATGGACGTCCCTGGACGTTAGCTGGACGCTAACGTAAACTGGACTTAGGCTAGCACCGGATCCAGTTTGCTGATGTTCAACACCCGCTCTGTCCGTTCACAAAACGCAGAGCGCGTCAACTCACCAATTTCCAGAGCCAACGATGCAGACTTTCTTCGGAGCTGCCATGAGGAAAGGCTTCAGGAGGTACAGCGATGAGCGGAGGTGAGGAGGTGAACCTGCGCGGACTGACCGAAGACCTGCACCGTGTCCTTACGCAACGCGCGCACGCCGACCTGCAGCGCGCCTCATTGGTCCGTGGCGGGGAGACTCTGCCCCGCCCACCGTGGAGGGAGCCAAGTCTGGAGCGCACTAGAGGTTAGTGGGCGCAAAGTAAGTCGGACAAAAGCCTTCCTGTGAGCCCTGCAGACCTATGATTTATGGTACAAGCTTCATGGGGTGATAACGGCATGGACAGATTATGAGACCGTAACTGGCTCCACTGACACACAGACACCTACAGCACGTAATTAGTGGGTGTTGCAGTTGAATCATTGAATGTGGTCGTTTTTTAAGTTCCATGTGATGGTATATTCTTGGATATGGATTTCTAAATGTTGGTCAGACATCAAAAACACTCAGCAGCTGTTAATTGTACTGTACACACAGATGACCCAAACTGGTCATTCAACCTGCAGGGTTTACACACAGGACAAACTGTCATCCGCACTGGTGTGTTCTAGTAAATGCTTTAGAGGAATGCTAACCTAAACAAAAGTTCTGTATTTCCATCTGAGCTCTGTGAGGGCTGTAGTTTGTGGTGGCGATAAACTCTATTGCATCAGATTTACTGTTTTTTTTCCCTATTTATAAAGGTGATTGTAAACTAAATACTTGAAAGGCCTAGCTAGACATCTAGCAAACTGGCATTAAGTGCTCAATATATGACGCATTGCTAAACATTAAATAACCATCGTAACCAGCTAAAATGCTGCCAATATTCAATGTACATCTGCATGTAATCCCTCATATTTTAATACAGTGTTTCTAATGTTGCCATTTTAACTTTAATAAAAGGATCACAATTAGCTTTCAACCCTAGTTGGTTTTGCTTTACAAGTGCGCCTTCCACAGTGCAATCACATGGTGCAGGTCTTTTTGCTATGCACATTAGAAGTCACAAGAGCAACCACAGAAAGACCTCTGTGGGAGAAAATTATTTGGTCTGAAGGGCTCAAACAAAAGGGAACCTTGTTGCGTAAGAGTTGGATGCAGTAAACTAGATGGGGCCGTAGGAAGGAACCAAACATCTGAATCAGCAGTCTGGTTTTCATGAACAGACACAAACCGAGAAAATCTCGCTTACTTAGTTGAAAAGTGTCCGTGACCATATCTCCACCACAAGTACTTCCTCTCTGGATTCTCCTGTTTGATCACATGCATTTGACTCATTTGTTATTGAACCTTGACTCTTCATCTTCACTGTGTTAGAAACACAGTGCACTCATGCTGTAAACACATCACAAAGAATCTACAGAGAGACGTCTATGCAATCAAATAAACCTTTAAAGTTCTTTCCATAAGTAAGATAAAAGATTTAATAGTCAGCTAGCACCACTGTGAGTCTGTGCTGAGGCACTGATGCTTTGAACTAAATGCGAATGTCAGCATATTCACAGTTATATTGCTGATATACTGATATTTAGTGGGTCATATTTTAGGCTTGTCAACATTTTCTAATTTGCCTAAAACACAGAAAATACACAACAATAACATGGCAGCTATGATATCCTTGCAAAAACATGGCACAGTCACTCTATTCTTGCTCTTCATTATATAGTCTTTTATAATATTTCACACAGCATAATCTGATCATTGTATACCACGAATACTGCATTTCTTATTTAGTTCGGTGAATGCTATTTACCCAACGGTAACGTATCGATAGTTTCGTTCGACATGAGCACCAACGGTGGGATTGTTGAATGACAATAAAAGCGAGTCTCTCAGTCTCTAAGTCTAACAGTTACAGCAAAGGCTGATGGGAAAGTTGTTAGTTTGTAGGTATTGTGGTAGTTTTGATGTGATGATCTGTTATGAACAACTGATTGCTGCTGCTTTATGGACACAAACTGCACTCAAGTCAGCACACTGCACACACACACACACACACATTGTCTTTGTTGTTTTTGCTGTCTTTTTTGTCTGTAATTTGTCTTTAATTTATTGTTTTTCATGTACTAGAAGCAAATTCCTTGTATGTGCAACATACTTGGCGCATAAAGCTGATCATGATTCTGATGATGGCAGTAGATGAATCATTTTCATGGTGAGCTAAGTGAACAGGTTAAATTATGACACTCGAGTAAATAAAACTTACATAATGTTAGCATTTAATATGTCATGTAACAACTGCTTTAACGTCATTGTTTATCTATACATCACCAGACTGAAGTAATCATCCTTTCCTATCTCAAACGAAAATGAAAATTCGAAAATGGAGGCAAACATATAACAAAACCTGAAAGCATAGCGACCAGAGGTCTTGTTCTGAGAGGCTTGACGTCATGCAGCAGCTGCTGGCGAGCATCAATCTG
This sequence comes from Microctenopoma steveboyesi, assembly GCA_032359275.1. Classification (NCBI taxonomy): domain Eukaryota; kingdom Metazoa; phylum Chordata; class Actinopteri; order Anabantiformes; family Anabantidae; genus Microctenopoma; species Microctenopoma steveboyesi. The sequence continues at coordinate 15,529,378 of JAUMHF010000024.1, forward strand.
GCTGTTCATTTTCATTTGCCGATAAATACAGTACAAGCATCTGTAACTGTAGCAATACAAACAAAAAAGATTTGATCTCATACGTACAGTGTCTTTGATTAATTCTGTTGATACAGTCATATGCACAGAAAAGCAGAACTGAGACACGCAGGTATATTATCTAGTTAAATAAATTCAGCGAGTACAACATCAGATCTGACTATGCTAACACATTAAGATTATTATCCATAGTCATTGCTATATTTACATTAAATTACAGTTGATGGTATGGTTGTGCTTGATAATAACACTACACAATAACATACCAGAGAGCACACTGGGAATGAATGCAAGAAGATTAACTCCCAAAATATCCTTTGGGATGATCTCATGACCTAATTGATAACAGATACAGAGTTTCAGATATGAGGGCAGCATTTTTAACTTTCTTTGTCAGCTTCTGAATTTGGCACAGACGTCAGTCAACAACACACAGACACAAAAATAAACACAGACTGACGGTGACACAAACCGCGGTCACCAGATGGACCACATGCAAGATGCCTGCTGTACAGTGCTACATGCAATTCGGAGCCCTACAAGATGGCAGTTCACATTCAATGTATTATTTTTACAGGAGTTCGATCTCGCCGTGCAAACACACTCAAAGAAAAATTCCCCTAAATGTGAAGAACAGCAGCGGCATACACATGAAAGTGTATGACATTCCGTTAAGTCAATCTAAATCTAACAAATCTCAATACAGTGATTGTCATTGGTTGAGAATTTGAAGGCACATCACACTGTGAAGCACCAGACTCACATCAGGAAGAGTTTTCAAGTTTGTTCAAATGTGTTTAGAATATGTTTTATGCAGTCTTTATGGTGTCTGCTGCTGCTCATGGTAAAATAAAGCCACTGTTGTTGTGTTCTTTAATGTTGCTCGCTGCTGTGATAAAAAAATGGACGAGATGATGATGATGACGAAGATGAAGACAATGCTAGAACAACCTAGACCGGGGGTAGGCAAGTTTACTCTTGGGGAGCCGCAGCTCTGCTTGTTTTCCAACCATCCCTGCACTTACAGCATCTGTCTGGCTCAACACACCTGATCCAGGTAAACAACAGTTCCTGCTCTTGGTCAACAGCTGGATGGTTGGAAAACAAGCAGAGCTGCGGCTCTCTAGGACCAAACCTGCCTACCCCTGACCTAGACTATAACTTTCCTTAGAAAAAAGTACACCTACAGTTAATCAATGCAGTAGTCAAAAGTCAATGCAGTAGTAGTACCTTCATGTGTACTATTTATACACTTATTTTAACTAAATGTGGCTTCTTTTTAAAATTATTTTCTAACTGTACTTTAGAACTAATATGATCCAAATTTGTGCTGAGCTGTTGGATGAAACTTTGTTATATTAGGAATATATCAACCTTCTCATCAAGCTACAACGTGTGGCTACATGTTAGCATTTACATTTATCCTGCCATAGGGGTTTACTCGGACAACAGTGTAAATATTAACATCGGCTATGTCTGCATTTTGTTTTAGTGCTCAGTAAATCACGACAGCGTGACAGTGAGGCAGCATGAACAATACCACAGCCCCGAAACTGAAGAATCAAAACAGAATCCAGTCGTCATTGTTTGTCTTAGTTCCACCTGAGCTGTGAAGCACCTACGGCGTTCCACCTGTTGAAACCTAAAAGCTAAATTCACCTTTTGTTACTGATAAGTTTGTCTGATTCTAATTTTACAAGATGAGGTAGTAGGTAGTTTTAACAAGGGTCTGTCATGAGGTTGTTTGCCATGAATATAAAAAAAAGCTAATTTGATGCAAAAGGAAAAGGCTTAAATAAAACGTCATAGTAAAACATACATGTCTGTGTGATTAAAGAAATTGCTCAATGAAAACATTTGTAAATATTTACTACACATTTAGTTTTGAAACTTGATCTGTGCTAAACTGCATGTTTTCATGCCTCAGTTTGCATGTGTTGTTCACTTGCTGCCCTCTGAATAAGCGGAAGCATTTAGAAATGAGTATAAGAGTACCAACTAGTCAATCCCTATCTTTCCTTAAGTTTTAAAATAAAGCTCTGGAGGACAGAACCAACATAAAAAACCTCTAAAGGACAAAACTGAACAAATATACAGTGCTGACAATCTAAATTATATTTTGTGGGTGAATATTTCTTACATAAATTATATTACAAAAACTCCTTCAAATTGCACAGCTGGAATTTCTACTGCAGATTTACCTAATAAATACAAACCTTTATTTAGTCCATGGCCTCATTTACTGTATCTGTTAAACCATGACATTTTTTTATTCATCACAACGTGATCACGGCCTTCTGCTCTCTTGCTGTCTGTGGAACCGTTTTCTTACTTCAGCCACATTACCGTTTATCACCTCTCTTCACCAGACACAGTTCAGACACTTCTCTTGTTAGTCTGGCAGACTGCAGAGAACAAAGTTCACGAAACTGTTCAGAGACAAGCGAGTGCAGCTGCTTCCCCCTCACGGCTGCTGAAGCTCAGTGAAAGTTGCTGACGTGACACTTAACATCATCTAAGCTCAGGACGGTTCCCTGGTCGTTGTTGCTGTTGTGCTTGTGCTTCTTATCAGAGCAGCGACACAGCTTATACTTTATCACCTGAGAGAAGAGTAAAACGGAAAACGTCACTTCAACAACAACATGGAAAACACAGTCGCTAACAACAAAGTTTTTCCTTTAACTTGTCAATCATCAATATATATAATGACAAGCATATTATTTGAAAACCTTCCTGAAGGAGGCTCACCTCATAAATGTAGTCAAAAAGCTCCAGAATACTGAGTATGCTTGCCCCAATAAAAAGTCCCATCTGGCCACCAATATCACCTGAAATAAAAAAAGATTATAGGATAAAGAAAAAACTACTATTCTACTATGAAAGCAAAAAGATAACTCATCTATTGTACAGCAGATAATGGATTTTATTAAAGCTGTACCTAAAAGTCCAGCTACTTCATATGCCTTCTTCTGTTCAATGGTTTCATAGTTGAGAGCCTCAAAAAAGATGTCTAGAACCAGAATATTCTCCCTGTGAGGACAAAATCATGTGCATGGGAGGATTTATTTCAGAACTCTTGCATTAGACTCCATCAGTGTATGAAGATATAACTAATGGCCTATTATTAAGCACAAAGCAGTGTGGTACTTACTTAATATACTGCTCAGATTTGTTGTATTTCTTTGCAAGATATTTAGCAGAGGCCTTGCTGGGGATCTTGACGAAGGACAGCTCTTTGCTGTATCTGGTCATGTTGCATGGCGTCTCACACACACAGAAATTGTTGTCTCTCTCCACCAGGAAATCTGGGAAGAAGAAAACCAGATGTTTGAAACAGATCAGTGCAGCTGTGTCACGGGACGACCAGATGTGGAGGAAGACTCTTTCTCACCGAGTGCTGGGTCAGCACACTCTTTGTACAGCTCTGGGGTGCAGTACGGTGCATCTCCTGCAGCCAAAGCAAAACTCACTCACATCAAAGATTTTTTCCTTCTTTTTGAAGTGTGCACATTCATTTATCTCTGGAGAATCACTGATGTAACTCTGACTCAACATTCAGTAGGAGTGGGTTCCTACCAGGCATGTGCACCATGCGACAGTTGCAGTTGTCCACCAGGTAGCGTGTTTCACAGTCAATGCGACAGGCTGTGATGCTGTAACTGTCAAAGAAGTCGGAATCCATGGGTGTCACCTTACAGTCTCCCCAAGGCGGGGGGAGATATATGAGCTGCAACAACCACATAACTTAAATCAAACGATTGATGACTGATGAATACTGAAAATAATGACTGTCCAGTTGATAAAACTGGTAGACAAAGGTAGAAAAAAGGCCCACGTTGTATCAAATTCTATTTATTCATTAACTGACACCATGTGCAAAGGCTTGTACCCTTTGTTCTTGGCAGGAAACAAATGTCTGGAACCCAGGTGCCACTCCAAAACCAAGCTGATCAATGAAGGACGGCTCATCCTGGCTGTGGATCTGAACTTTAATCCCAGCTTCAAAAGATGTCTCATCTGCCAGAGGGACAAAAGAGTGTGTGAACACCGTAACAACCCCGGAAAAGTAATTTCACTAATGAATTCAGAGACTTGGAAGAGTTTCGTCTCCGAGTTTCACACTGAGGCATTAAACCCACACACCAGCACAGAACTCCTGCACAAATCTGCCCACATACACCGTTAGGAGTGTGACAGATAATCAGATCCCAACTGAGAAGAGTGAATGATATGCACCTGTTTCTCCCCAGACTGGCAGGTATTCATCTTGCTGAATATCCAGCATGAGCTCGAGTCCATTACCCATTCCTCCTTTAGTGGTGATAAGAGGAGAGCGTCCGTCACCGCCTGCGTTGAAGGTGTAACACTTCCCATAGCGAGTGAAGACCTGAGGGACACATGACAGGCTTTTTTTTCTTCTTTTAACTCTTATAAACATTTTTTCAATAAGTTACAAACCAGAAAAGTTTATAGCTATTATATAACAGCAACATATAACATTTACCTCTGAAAGGAGGTAGAAGTATTAAAAGCAGAAATTAAAAAACTGAAGTAATGTGTAAGTAAGATGTTTTTGATAAAAGTGTGTGAAAAAATGTACCTGATTACTTTCCACATTGCGTGTACATGCTTTTTTAAGACGGCCATGGCTGAGGTGTGTGTTCGTCCCGTTCAGTGTTTTCCACTGGGGGTCAGTGTTTGTCACAGTTTACGATATGTGCGTTTGTGTCTGTATGAGTGAACGTGTGCATATGACAAAATACGTGTGAGAGAGAAGGAGCATGTGTGACAGAACGCGAATGAGAGGAGAGAAGGTGGGTGGAAGGGGGAACCAGAGAAAACTGAGAGGAGATTTTCCCGTGGGTTTGCGGGTTACACAATCAACCCAGTGAGGTGATGGAGACTGGCAGACTGGTGATTTAACATTCCCTTGAATGCTCTTTATGGCACTTATAAGGGACCTGATGTTACCATGGAGACCAAGCATCCCAGCCAGGAAGAATTCCGCTTTAATTTTTAAGGAAAGCCTAGACGCAGCTGTTAGATTGAAGCTGTTTGGCGTGTCTGGGACACACGACATGTTTAAACACCTATAAGCGCATGATAGTAAATAGTCATTGTGCTTGTTATCAGTCGAGTTAATCATGTGTTAGAGAGTGTTGTATGAGTTACATAACCCACGCAGGAAGAATTAGTGAGAGTGTGTGAGAGCGGGGAGCAACAGAGAGCGGGGATGCAAAGTGAAAGAGACAGAGAGAGGGGGAGTTGAGCTGCGAACGCTGGGAGCAGGCTGTTCAGCGTTATGACACAGAATGACATATCTATGATTAGAGAGAGGAAACCAGCCAAGTCATTGTTGAGAAAGAGTTTGCGTCCTGCCAAGGGCAGATTTACCGTTTCAGCCAACTATTCAGTAAAGTCATCAACAAGCTGCTGGGTGCAGGAGCAGACATCAGTCTGAATGGGAGGAACAAACATTCTGCGCTATCAAGAAAACGACTCAAAGAATATGTATTTAACATTTACCATACTGACGAGCTTCCTTTGAGCTCCTACAGCCATGCTACCAGCAGCCGTACACGTCTTCAGGACTATGGTTCCTACCTCCCTCTCTGGCTTTCTTTACATTCTTGTCACTACTATTTGTCACTTTTAATTTAACCATTGACTTCAAATGTCTTTTATTAACAGTTTTCTTCTGTTTTACCACAACCTGACCTGCTGCATTCACATCATGTGGGAAAGAAGATGGTGATGGGGAAGATCTGTTTACAACTCTATTCATGCCATCGGAAAACAGCGGCTGTCATTCCTTAGAGCTACTTCTCACTCATTCTTGGAGATTTCAGGAGTGTTGATCAGTAAACACCAACAAATCAAAACGGAAAGACACAGTCTTTGGCTACATTTCTTAAAAGGACGTAATCCTTTTAAGGAAATTGTTTGCTATAAATCGTGATTACACTACAAGGGACTGTAGTTTGAACAAAGTAATAACAATGATTCATTGTTTTACTCCATCTTCTTGGATTGCAAGTAAAGTTCCATTTTGACATGGTGCTAGTTAAGTTAACTTCATCCACTGTACCTAATAACATTTACCTGCTGGTTATGCTAAATGGAAATGCAAGGAATCACCAGTTCATATTGACTTCCTTCTCTTCATATCGGGAAGTTCATGGCAATCTATTCGATAGTTGTTATATAGGTATTTAAATCTGGAGCATAGTGGTAGGCCCAGTCTATTTGTTCCTATTGTAAATCACCACATAACATGATACATGATGATGTTTGACAGCTACAAAATGTTCACTGCGGTGACAGCGGAGCTTAGAATAAAAATACACATATATAAGGCACAATATCTGCACATGCATGCACACTGACCGCTTTTCTGGTGAATAAATAAATTATTTGCGCACATACGAGACATTATCTGTGCAGCTGGAATCCTGCGGAACGCGAGAGTAGATACTTTACACGGTACAACAAAGCCCGAGGGAAAGTCTCACGCCTGAAACCATAGTTCAGCTTAGTTGTCAACTGTGACACATGCCGCTTTTCACACTCCCCCGCCGCAATATATTCCTCGAGATCAATAATGCTGTCACTCACACACAATTTCCCAAGTATTGAAAAGCACTCAACAGAGCTCCGGTGTAATTAATGATTATGCACATAAATATGCATAGCTGTTTGTAGAGCTGTAAGGACTCTCTACCTCACCAGTCCACGTACTTTGCCATTCCTTTTGTGAGGTCTTAATACAGTACTGCAATCTGTAAGCCACTAAAAGATGTAAGTTCAATCCATTAGTGCTCTGTTGTTATATGGAAATGTTTTCAAGACTTCTTAGTAAAGCGGAAACACTTTCGCTGTTATTATGCCGTATACTTAAGAGCTATCACTAAAAAAAATGCTATTAAAGGCAACAGCAAGCAGACAGCAGCACATGATGACCAGCATTATAAAATGTCCACATGTGTTGCATCCTCTTGTGCATCTTGTGTAATTTAGGACTCTGTAATCTGACAAGGATTCAGATGACCTGGAAAAACTGGAAGATTTCACACTGTACTGGGTACCTTCATACATGAATACACTTCATGAAAATAAATAGAAGGATTAATATTAATGAGAAAATGAAAGTCAGCAACCATGCTAATGAGCATGGGTGGAAAAGCAACAACACACATTTCATTAAATTACATTACTTCAATTTGATTTATTATATCAATTGTCAAAAACACTGCATTGATTTTTAACTAATAATTTACATGCAAAGATTCTTTATATGATAGAAATTTTGTAAAATACTGTATAATATAATAACATATATACAGTAATTTATTACATTGCTTCTGGCACAGACCACTTATGCAGTGTTGGAGGAACTCACCTTGCTCATCACAATACAGTGTGGGTCAGCACGGGGTGAACAAGCTACCACTCTATGTAAAATACATAGGTTAAAACAGATGGTGTTAATGTTGTGTCTGACATATTTGTACTGCTCATTTGAATGCTTAATATTTAACAATATAAATTTTCCAAGAAACCTCGACTCCAGCATTTATGTCTTTTTTCTCACATCAGGGACCATAATGAAAATGGACTTAGACTTTGTTTTGTTATTTTGCAGATAGGGGGGACATGGAATTTCCTCTCTAACTGTATTTAATAAACTCAACTAAACTAAAGGTTGAACTGCCCTCCATAGCATTTCTTCAACATACAATATTCCATACCAATCCATCCAAAACTTAGTCTGGACCAAAGTGGTGAACTGAGTGACAGAACAACATTATCAATCCCAGAATCACGTTGCTGGCATGGCTAGAAAACTACCAGCACAAATGTTCAGGTAGCCCACCCTGTGCTGAAAACAAAGGGAATCAGCGGATCTAAATGTCAACCAAACGGATGTTTACAGCACAAAGGTTGAAATGCCTAAAAAAAAAACAAGCCAACATATACACATTCCCCCTGCTAATAATCGGTTTTAGGTAGAACAAACGTACTCGACAGAAAAAAATAGGCAGGGGATTGAAAGCCAGAGGCACAGTGGTGTGTGTGTGTGTGTGTGTGTGTGTGTGTGTGTGTAATAATAATGGCTAGAACATGGAATTAGAGTGAGTCACTGTTGTCAAAACAAAGAAGTCAAGATGGGAAGCAAACAAGAATAGGTAGAGAGCCCTCGGGGAGTATGGATAACTGAAAACCTTCATACAGAAACTCTTTTTCTTAATTAGAGAGAGAAGGTCAAAGGCTGTCACGCACTGACAAACGCTGCTTTGATGCAGACTGAAATATTATCTCGACAACTGTAACATGGATTACCATGAAAGTCTGGCTTAGTGTTTCCAGACTGTGTGATCCACTAATGATTGCCCTTCACTCCCGATTCCCTCAGCGTCTTATCCAGCATCAGTCATTGTGTGTATTTTTGCCAAACATCAAAGGCAGAAATGTACAATGTGTTTGTCTGACACATTATATAAATTAGTAAAACGATTGTAATGTTGTTTTCAGCAAACCTTAGTTACCATGTTGGGGGCGGTTTAAGGGAATAATTCACCATATTCTGCAGAACTGTAAAGGTGCTGAACTATTGTATTTTTGTGGAGGTCAAAGTCAGAATAATGAGTGACAATTGATCATGCAGATCGAGACCACCATGTCCAGTGCATTGACTACTGAATGACACCTTGGGGCGATGCAGGCTGTAGGGCAGGTCTGTGTAATGATTACCTAATCGGTTTGGGCGGCAAGTGCTCCTGAGGTTATTGACAACAGAGGAGAAAATAAAGGACACGTGCTGTTGGACAAACTTTTTTCCGGCACTTGACGAGTGTTACATCGAGTCTTGAATCAGTTTAAATGTCAAGATGTGAGATTTCTAGGAAATCATCAATAGTCTTTCTTCTACCCTTCCTGCTGCCTAACAAACACAATATAATCAAATCTCCAATGCTGATGTGAAGGATGTTTTTCTCATATTTCATATTTGGGATTTAAACCATCGATTCCTACACAATAAAAGTCTTCCCTCCCATTTTTCTTCTGCATCTCTCTTTCCTCATTCCCCTGTGTCTCATGAACTGTGATGTTCTTTTCCCCATGGACTCCTCTCCATCTCCTGCTACACCTCCGCACCCTACCCTGCTTCATTTGATAAATATTTCACAGGCCAGTAGAGACAGTCCTCCTCCTCTCTCATCTTATTCCCAGACACTGTCAGGGCTCTCAGTACCGACCACCTTTAGAGTAGATAAAATCATAGGGGGCACCTTAGGACACTGGAGGAAAATGGGGAGCACACATGACGAAACGTGTGTATTCACTTAAGTTCCAAATTCTTTTTTCAGGACTGTGCTGACCTTAACACTGTCACAGCATAACACAGTCAAAACACAGTGATAGAAGAAGTACAAATCCTTCAATACTAGTTCAAATTTATATTGAAAATAGATGTATTATCAAACTTATCTTTAAAGTATCATTATCGTTCCTATGTCATGGTACATTTGTACTGATACATCCATTTTAGAGCTGAGATCAATAGTCAGGGGGCAGAAAATGATGGTCTTAGTGAAACTGAGCATTTTGGGGCTTAGACCAATTTTTAATTGTCAGTAAACTGAAACTAATTGAAATGAGTAATTATTAGAATAATATTAGAAAGTGGCATCTTTTTATGTAATTTAGAGTAAGAGTTCAACAGTGGAGAATTAAAGAAAGACCTGTGGAAACCACAACACCACATAAAACCTGATTAAACGGCAGCAGCAGAGCCTGCAGGCCACTATCCGAGGACAGATAATTGTTCAGTACAATTCCTGCTCTCCGTGGTGGATGGACTTAACGATGGCACACTGAGAGGAAATAACACTATGGGGTGTGGTTGCCTGCGATTCTTTCCCCCTTTTTCTGTTAGAAACAGAAAGGGCCACTTTACATACACAGAAAGAAATGACACTTTCATATTCCTCTAGTGCAGAAGTGTCTTGGTGACTAATGAAAATGTTGCTGTGCATTTGGATGGGATACATAAATGTCTTGGAATTGCTGGTCTAAATTCGTGAGTGGTTCAATTTCCTGTAAAGGTCCTTACAGTTAGCCTTACAGTTAGCCTTTACAGAATGCTCATTCTTCATCACGTGAGCAAAGACAGAAGAGGGCGAAGCGGTAAATAGCTGCTTTAGTCAGTGTGTGATACAGTTCAAAATGATTAATTATTCAGAATAAAAATTACTCAGAAGATCCACGTGGGATGGTAAAACCTCCTTTGCCTCCCCCTGCATGTCTCAATCATCACTGTCGCCTACAAATCCCCTGCCTGTCCGCTCGTGCCAGGCATGTGTGGAGCCTGCACTCACTCTCCGCTGGGGGTGAAAAGCCAGGCAGGCGAGCCCATCGCGGCAGCAGCTATAGCTGCACTGTAACTCCAGTGCGCACCGCCCTCTCAGCACGCACAGCTGAGTAAACATCGAGGCATAAACAACCTGGGGCCCATTCGGATGGGCAGAGGCCTTACTATAGCTCCAGGCACTTTAAATTGCAGACATCAGGGTTAACTAGGCTTAAATCCTTTTGTGTCAAGTATGACACAGTGTTTTACAATGTGCATCTCATTTATATTTGTAATCATTATGCAAGAAAATATGCAGGGGAGTGATACATTTCCATGATTGATGAATAACATCTAGTATGAATGTGTTGGAAGGCGTTTTCAGACGCTGGTCTGTCAATCAGTATCGTTATTTTACTCCAAAGGATCTCCGGATAAATTAGAGCTCTTCAGAAATAAACAACTGCAGAAGAAATATAATCAAACAACGGTATATTCACTCTTACTGTATGTGACACAGTGCTTATCAGAAAGAGGATGTATGACTGTGCCACACAATTAAATTAGCTGCTAACAACAATGAGTCTCATCAGCAACAGTGATGAAATGCTGCACAGTGTAAGTGCAACAACCTTTCCCTATAACACGGGAGGACATCGTAGACTTCAGTAGATCTCATGTGGACCACACACACTGCTGACCAACAATGGTTCTGCTGTGGAGAGAGGTCTGGTAAATATAGATCACATGAGGCCTCTCCGAAGCCTCACGTGAGACAGCTCAGCCGGTCCTTCACATTGTGCTTAGAGTGCAAACGGTGAGCTTCCCTCCTCGTGTCCTCATGAGGCACCATTGTGAGCTTTGTGACCACCTGCTGTGCTGCTCAGGAATGAAACAGCACTGTCTGACTGCGAAACCTTGAAACAAACAGTAAACAGAGCAAAAAAGAATATCCACACTTACTATCTCATTGAGACAACAAATCCACGAACACTGAGGCACACTAAGGCACCCTAAGGCACGCAATTTCATTTACCTGCATGTTCACAAGTATCCAAATCTCCTCTGCTTAACTGTACAGAAGCTTGGTTCTTTAAGCTGTGAAGATTCTATGTCTTTGTATGTTTAGTTCTTAGTTTTTAACAAACTATACTTTTTTTTCTGTACATCCCATCACTTTGCAGATTTTGGTATAGTACACTTGACATAACGAGAAAGAGCCTCCATATTGCACTGTATCTAAAATGTTAAGGATAACATGAAGATTTAAAATAGATTCAATCCAGTGGCTAAAAGTCACAGGATGTACACATAGTCGTGTAAAAATACCGACTGCTGGCTCAGGGTCTTAAGCAAAAATCCCAGTAAACCACAGCTGGTTTGTGTCTGTGCGTACACATGCTACGGTCCATGTTTAGGAAACTGACAGCCTGAGGTAAGAAACTTGTCTTCAGCTTCTCTGAGGTTTCCGTGAGGCTGCAGCGATGCCTCCTGACAACAGCTGAAGGACGAGGCCGTTGTTGGCCGTGGGTGGCATCCCTAACAATGTTTACTACTACTACTACTACTGTCCTGCCACATTTGTGGCAATTGTCCTCAGGTATGGGAAATGCAGCATGGATGGTGTAGTCTGGGCCATTAGGTGCTCCAGGGTGCTGTGTACTAAGTAATGTTGCCAGTCACAGAGAATAACCCAATCTGTATATGACTGATTCAAAACAAAGTAATAATTTATTTTGACTGAGTACAGAAGCTTCAGTGTGATGAGAAAGTCAGCAATGTTATGTATGAACACAAGGAGGTGTTGAACATGCAAGAGCAAAAAGAAAGTGATATTGAGTGTTTATGATTTCCCGTGAACGTGGCCAGTTTCATAACTGCAGCAAGAAACAGAGGTCGTGACCTGAAAAATGTGGAAATGTGCCTGCTCCAGGATTTGTAATTGGCCAGGCCTGCTAAGTGACCATCCAAGAGCTAAGACCTAACTTGGTATGGTTTGCCCTTGCTAAGTTACCACATTGTACAAATACTGTATTATTTCAAGGTTCAGGAAGCTTTCCACAACGTGCACAGACAGAGGACAGTGTAACACGACACCAACATACTTCATCAAGGTAACGTCCTCTTCAAAATGAGACGGTCTAATAATAAAATATTTACAGTAACTGTTTATCGGAACTAAAAGAGAAGGAAAAGATAAAAAAAGCCACATCGTCATATTTCAGGATCAAATACTTGTGGTCAAATAGATGTGCCCATCTTTGCAAACCAGAATCTACAATATTAAGAGGAACTGTATTAAAAGTCAATATGCAGAAAGTGGGAAGTGAAATATGGATCTCTTCTGTGAGCAGAAGCTGATGATTGTTCTTGGTTTCATAATTGTGAACAATGCTAAATACATTGCAATAATCATTAAAGACAAGAGGCAGGAGTGTTCAGTGTGAAATAACAATAAATAAACTAGACTTAGCAATTTCAGAAGAAATCGCGTGGGGGAGCATGATTGCCGCAAGACGCCTGCCGGCGTCTTTGCGGCAAGTTTTTTCAAGTTGACAACGACAAAAAGTTGACAACGACACAAAGTTGACAACGACAAAAAGTTGACAAAGACACAAAGTTGACAACGACAAAAAGTTGACAACGACAAAAAGTTGAC
>JAUMHF010000024.1:15551385-15616508 GCA_032359275.1 Microctenopoma steveboyesi
GAGGCTTAAATACTGAGAGGACTGATTGCTAATAAGGAACACCTGGAAATAATGAGGGAGTGAAAGTGGAGAGAGAGAGGAGTGGTTAAGGTGAGGGAGGAACAAAAGACACATGAGGGCTGGAGGAGACATGACACTGACACTCGTCATGATTGTCTGTTAATACAAAAACAAACTCGCCATGTCTTTCTGTGGATTTTTGCAGTTCTTATTATTAATCTTTTATATGCATTTTTATCCAGTTGAACATCTGAATGCATTTAATAGAATAATGTGCATCCTTGAATGTGAAAGCTCTGCATTAACAGCACTTTACGGTTTGGTGTTTTTATTTACTCTATTTTTCAGGCTTTTTGTTTTTTTATTCTGATTGTAGCACTCAAGCAATGCAACTCTGTCTCCACCTTATACGGAGTAGTTTAAGGATGGATGACAATTAATTCTACCTTGAAATATTAAGAGCTTTGTTGATGTCAGGCAGAAAAAACAAAACAGTCTTTCAACAGGTGTTTTGATTTTCAACCATTTGTTTTCTGTTTAGACCACGCCAACAAGGCTGCATAAGGACATGTAATAAGAAGAATAAATGCACTAAACATGACAAATATTACAGCCAAATATTTCTTCCTTTAACAGCCCTGGGCACACATTCCACATTTTCAGCAGCGGCGTCTGAGCAAATGCAAAAGCAGCTTCCCATGTAGTGTCATCTACTAAAATTCATCTAACATTGTAAACATACGCATGGGTTCTGACAGCGAGCCCAGTTCCTAGCCCTGTCACCTGGGAACGACCTGCTTTAATTTATGATCATGATGCTAAAGCCAATACTTTTGAGAAGGTCGAGTACTTGGCCTCCGCCCACCGCCAGTGTTACCACTTGTATCCAATTCAGTGACCTTTAAATGCAATGCTATGAGTTCACCTTCAGGTAAAAGATTCAGCTTCAATAAACATTTTTAAGAGTGGATTTGTATTATTTGAGCCAACAAGTAAATTTCAAACTTTTTTCCTTTAGTTCCTGAACAGTTTCTCGGTCAGCCTGTTAATATCTTAATCTCCACCAGCTCTCTTGTCAGTCTGCATTGCATTCGGTGCGGTAAACATAAAATGTAATAATGATAATGTTTCAAAGAAAATGCAGCGTCCTGAGCCAAGCCAATACACCACAGGCGCACATTCTCACACATCAGTGAGTGAACTACGGCTCCTGCTACTTCTTCCCCTTCTGTAAAAACAAAACGAACATAAGAAATGGAGCCTAAACCCGGGTTTCAGTCCAAGCGCTGGTTAACTGATTAGCTCAGTAATTGCGGTGGAAATGCCACTCTGAGGTTGATATAAAAGTGCAAAGCCACATCCAGGAAATACTAATCAGACTCCCGGCTGTTCTCCCAGGAGGCTGCTGCTGCTGCTGCTGCTGCTGCTGCTGCTGCTGTTGTTGTGAATGCCACTGCCTCCTGCGACAGCACTTTATCTGCGTGTGTAGGTGTGTGTGTGCACTCGTCTCTGATCTCGCTGGCTAGAAATGAATATCTCCTACCTTCCCAATAGTTTCCCTCAGATAATAATAAAGACCTTTTAATTCAAGCTGAGTGAATTCGGGCAGTGTCTTTCTGCATAGTAAAATGCATCACTCATTATAGCCGTGTCAGACAGAGAGAGAGAGCCCTCCGTGTTCCCTGCTTGTTCCTATCTCCTGCTGCTTCCTCCTTCCATTCAGCCTTCTCATTATAACCCTCATTTATGGTCTAAATAACGTGCCTGCAGCTCATTTTCTTTTCTTCTCCCCCTTTCTTTCATCCATTTGTCCTTGCCTCGTTCAGGCTGACTTCATTTCTGCACCGTGTTTCACACCTGCAGCGACGACGGTCTGCATCCTCACCTGTCACTACAACTACTTCCATCTGTCTGTTCTTACCTCGCCCTGCCCTGTGTCCATTTCCTCGACCTTGACGCACGCCGAGCCGCAGTTGTTCCGCGCAGCTTTTGTGCAGTTCACATTCAACAGTGGACATAAAAGAAGGTTCTTCTGAAAGATGGTTTGAGCTGAGAAACCCCAGCAGCTGCCTCTTTTTTTCTCTGTGTTTGTGTTTGTGTCAGAGCTGTTTGTACTGTGGCAGGATTATTTGATTGTTTGCAGGTTTGGTGCGTGTATGCTATCCTTCAGCCGTTTGTGCTGCGTGTTCACTGACAATACAGGATTAGAGGGAATTGCCATGTCTGTGTGTTCATTTGCATCTGGCCGTGTAACCTCTGTTAACCGTAGAAATGTTTACAATATCCCCTATGGTTCATTTTGCTTTGCCTAATTTTTTCCACTCTCTTGAACAATATGTCATAAATCTTAGCTCTGCTTGTTACTACGCTTCGTTAAAGTAATGTTACATTCATACTGAGTGAAATATTCAAATGCAGTATGCAATATGTTTTCATGACAGCACTGTTACATGAAATGGAAAAGTCTTGTGATGGTGACTCAGTCTGACATAGTAACCTTGGAAACATCTGGATTTTGACTTTGTTTTAACATTAACCTCACTGTGTCCGAACAATAGGTGCCTGCAACGTTGCAACAGGGTTTCTTTATTTTCTTGATTTAACTACAACAGAATTAGGAATTGTTGTTACAAGTGATAGACATCTCAAGGTGCCACGTTTAGAAATGGTTTGAAATAAGAGATCTGATCTTTAACAGCACATTATATTTCAGATTTTAGATTTCAGAAGCTGGGTATGTGCAGGTATATGTGGTATACTGGTTTATCAGTCACTGTAGAGCTCTTGGACCATTTTTGGGGGTCGCAACTCAGAAAAATTGGGAACCACTGCCTTTGTGTAGAGTAAATAAATGCAGTTTAGTCATAGTAACAGTGTCGTTAAGCCGACATTGCTGTTATCTGTTTGCTATTGATAGAATTGGAGGTGAAAACTACTTCTCATTACTGTCTAAATGTGAACATGTCGAGTCGATCACAGGAGAAAAGGCATACTCCACACATTAGTTAATGTTAACCGCTGCCCCCTTTTTCCCTATTAGACACCTGCTGTGAATGCTCTCCCACCATTATCAGGTATTATCAAAAGCACATAGCCAGACATATCCTAATCACCATGTTCTTTATAATTCATAAACATCTCAAATAAATGGATCTGAATAAAAAAGACAGTAAGTGTACAGTAACTTTCCACCACTGACAGCAGAGGCTCTGTAAAATCTACCTTTTAGGTAGGCTCTTGCATATGTCAACCAACCTCACACACAGTTAGGCGGGTTTAAGGTCAGGCGAGTACAGAAAAGCTCGGCAGTCGGAGGTGTGGCACCATCCTCGGTCTCCCCCTCCTAAACTCCATCCAGCACTCACAGCTAGCTCCTTGCCAGCCTGCCCCTAACCCAAACAGTGCCCAGCCCTCAAATCACCTGCACTAATCCTCAGGATAAATAAACCATGTGCAGAGCAGTGCAGCCAACGCAGGCTATTTTCAGCCCCACTGTGCTTTTTTCCCCCCTCCCTCGTTCTCAGTCCAAAATCTCTTTAGAAAAAGCGTTTCCCCCTCTTAGGCCTGGGCAAATAGAGCGTGCTCGAGCAGCATTACTGATCCGTCTAGAAACCAGCTGGAGTCATGGAAACGGTGTGTGGCTGTTCACCCATAAACAACATGGGATACAAATTTCCTGTGGCTTTAAGATGAGCAGATTAGTTTGGAATTCATGGAGTGGTTATTACGCTTAAGAAAAACACTGAAGTAATAACAATAAAAACAACTGGTTATGTTTGGGAGCTCAGTGCCTGGAGTCACCCCATGAAAGCTGAATTTTGGATTTTCATATCGTAGCGATATGACTCTGGTGTCTTTTCTACCTGCACGTAATGATGCTGTTAATGTCCCACAACCCTCTGTGGGTCAGTTTCTCTGGCCTCAGGGAAGCATCCTCTAATGACATGGAATAAAATAGTTTTCCTGCAGGGAGGGGCGTTAATGTTTATTAAAGTTGCTGTTTTGAAATACGGCTGATAAAGTTGCACTACGGCCCTTTGGTGTGTTTGGCAGTCTTGCTGCTGACAGATGGCTTTCCTGCACAGGATTACTCTCCTTTATGAGCTCAGAGTGTTCACCTGCTGATGTGGGTAATGTGGTTACTCTGTCTCTCAATCATTCTTTGGAGCTGGTCAGCACTAAATGGCCATCGTTCAGCACTGCAGAGCAAATATTCATTTAATGCTCCATAAGCGAGGTTCATATCTTTATCACAGTGGTGCTCTGGGAAATGATTTCTACTGATTTCCTGTGCTCTTAATACTTGTGCTTATCCTGTCGTCATCAAGATGTTTTTGTTATTCTCTAAGATCCAGGGCTCCTGAACTCGGGAACGAAAGCAGGTACGTCCTAGGAGCAAAAATAACAAAGAAAAGGGCATAAAAGGGGGGGGGCTAGAGAGAATAGGAGAGCATGACATGAAAACATAACGAGGATTGGCATGCCCATGGGGGTTGATGGGAGGAGTGTGGTGCACAGGGGTTGAGACAAAGAAGGAATGCAGAAAATTGCCTGAGAAGGGAGGTACAGAGGAGGGAAAAACATTAGGGTAAACACTGTGACCAAGAGGTGACATAACTTTGCTAACTCAGCACAGGAGGATGTGACAGGTTCAGGAGCCAGGATGCAGAGTGCAGCCCTGCTGACCCACAAGCTGCTGGGGGTGGGGGGTGTGTGTGGATGGTGCCTGTGCTTCACATCTGTGGCTTCAGGCTGAAAAAACCCTGAGGAAATGCAAGCCTAACAATATTATTGCCAAGGGAAATATTGGCTGTTTCCCCTTGAAGAGTCTGGTTCTTTTCCAGCTCCCAGCATGGCCCGGAGTTGTCGCGGAAAACTGAGCTCATTATCACCCTTGGGGTAGCTTTTAGTGAGTTCAGGATGGGGCTAAAGACCATCACTACATCAGCTTTACATCAGTCAAAGTGGAACTCGCACAAGCAAGCTGCTGCAACCCCGCATGCCAATGAAAACATCACCGAAATTATACAGTATTTAGGGTTTCATGGGAGCATGGTGGAGGTTTATGTGGTTTGTTCCATCCGTTGAGAGCATATTTTACATTAATGATCATTTTCCAAAGCACACAACACATTTTAGATTCACCCTCGATTCTAGATCTACCTTCCATCCAGCACTTCCTGTCAGCAGTTTGACAACTGACTGGCTGAAACCTGCTTGGGGAAGTTAGTCTATCAATAAGCATCTAGTCATTTTCAGCTGTTTCTTTGTTAAAGCTACTTTATCCATGCTGTATTATGCAACTGTGCACACTTACTGCTTTGAAAACTGCTATGCTTTAGGAAATGGTCTCTAGTAATATAATGTACACAGACAGGATTCATGCTGCACACACATGCAGATATGGTTCTTCAAGGGTTATATAACTTCTTCTCGAACAGACTTTCTTAATACATTTGCTGCAGCAGGGATCAAAGATGATAAAACTGCAGCAAATCTCATACCAACAAGCTGAATATTGTCTTATCTGAGGCGCAGCGTGTCTTATGTTTTGTCTACAAAATCTACAAATGCATGTTGCCTTCTTGAGACATGACAGCAGCGATCGGAGTACAGAAATTATAACACAACTGTCACGACAGCAGTGTGCTGAGAGCTTCGCTAACACACATCTATTCCCTGGGTGGAGCTGTCAAAGTCTGAGTTTGACAAACAAAAAACGGCCGTGCATCAGACCAAGGGAAGCGATCGTCAGAATGGGACTCTTGCTTTGTTCTACTTTACTGGAGTTCACTGGTGAGTGCGTTTTCAAATAGGGACAGTTTGTTGTCTACTGCAGAAATACCTCAGAGTCCAATTAGCAGTAATAATCCTCCTCCTGTTGAGGAGCAGAGGGGAGTCACTGGGTGCTTTCAATAACTCAGTAATAACTGCTGAAGTCATTTATCCAGTTCTCAAAGTGTTTCCCTGAGTGAAAGGACACGATGACTTCCCAAATGAGTCTGTCTGCTCTTGCTGCACTGCCTCAAAAAATGATCAATTAACCCAAAGAGTTTTGTGCCATAAAATGGTAGGAAAACAGTCATGTGAAAAATTCTTCCTGCTCCTCTTCTTTTGAAGCTTTAAGGTGTTTAAGCAGGTTTTGCAACATTTCCTGTCACCCTAGCAGCTGGTCAGCTTAGCTGAGTATAAACACCTAAATGGGGAAACAACTATGTGCTGGTTCACAGTGAGACTATAAGATGTAGAGGAATTTGTTGGAGGCGACCACTCAGTGGATCTAGACTAGAGTCGTATCTTAATCAGTGCCCAGGATTCACTGGTACAGAATCCATTTTCACCACGGGGAGGTGAACTTGTTTGGGTCTTGACCTTTCTTTTATCCATTCTCACTCACTCCCTCACAAGAAGACTGAACATCTGTACACAAAGTGTTTGCAGTACTGTAAAAAAATGCTTTAGATGAATCTTAAATTGCAGCATTTGCATCTTGAAAGGTAACAAAACCTAGTGTACCTACCAGCCCCTCCACAGGTCAAAATATACCAGAATATCTTGTTTATTTAAAGAAGTGAAGACTTAGAAGTTTATAGTTATGGGCAACAAATGTGTGACACATAACCTCCCACCAGTACTGGGCTAGCTGGGTCCCCTGTCTCCAGTCTGTCATCTAACTCTCAACAAGAAAACCAAGTCTTTCCTGAAATGTTGAACTAGTCGTGTAGCTTTCCAGTAGGAGCACTGCATCAGGAAACATTAGCAACAAGGAGCCAGAAATTGAATGAGTACGTTTCTAATCATGCGACAGGAAGTGACAACTGCCAACTCGGTTAGGGAGGCGTGTCCTCGAGGCAGGTTACAACAACAGAATCACTCTTTTGCTTTTCACAAAGGACAGTGGGAAATCATTTCATGAAAATAAGTGATCCTGTCAGTTAAGATGAGTACTGATTGTGCATTCTTTGCGCAAACAGCCTGAAATAGTTTCTTATCAGCCTCTACTATTCTTTTGATCTTTTCAAAAAGAACAGTCATTTGGGATAGACCTCTTTTCTTATTCATCAAGCACTTTGCAGTGAAACAATGAAAAGATTAACAATGCAATGCATCAAAGACGGTCTTCAAAGGAAGTGCATTTTCCAGTTTTCGGAGGCTGTGCGCTGATGTAGATAACAAAGGGAAGTTGAGAGGAGAGAAATAAAGACCTTAAACCTCTCCAGGGGAAACACCTCTCTGCTGCCACTACGGCCAAATGCAATTTCCTGAACGCCGCGCTGCTCTTCAAAGAGAAGAGCAATTGCAGACAGTAAAGAGTTGCGAGGGGGTTTGGAGGGTCCAGTTAGATTTAGACTTGTGAACTACTACATAAACTACCCATCCCCCTCAATTTAGAAGAAAGCACAGGAAGGTCAATGAGATGCTTGAGTGGGTGCTTGGACTGCAGACCCACACACGTTCATTACACGTCTATTTTACATTTCATATACGTGCTGAACATTACTTCCAGAGGGTGCAATAAATGAATGTTTGCGAGTGTGTGCTCACAACAGGAAGTCCTGATCCAGTGTTTGAGTTTAGAGGAAGTGCTCCTGGCTCGGCCAACAACCACTGCAACATTAAGGTGAAACAGAAAAGCTATTTTCACTTAGACTATTTTTTTGGGTGGGGGGGGTTCATATTTTCTTTTTTCTGAAGAGAACAAACCAGCTTTGTTGTGTTTGTGTGTGCAATGTGCATGAAGTTCTGAACAAATTGCATCTGGCAATGCCACTTTAAAAGCCTACAGTCCAAGCTCCAGGTCTGTTTTCACAAAGACAGACTTCGACTACGGCTTAAACAGGCTTTCTGCTGAAGGGGATTTGTGTTTGACTATTTCTGTAACTTCCCAAAACTGATGACCTGACATTTACACTCACGTTATGCAGCGATTCACCGACTGTGCGGAGGTGATGCGGAGGAGCCAGGTACTGTTCATCTCTCTCTGATTCTCCTTTATACAACCCTTTGAGTGTTTTCCTGCAGAGGTAGAATATGCTAAAACTGTGCCCAATTAATCTCCTTTACCAAGGTGGCAGAATTCAGAAAGTCAAAAGTCATCAATCACGCTAATATTCAGACCTCAAAGAGATGCTACATTTACTCCTTCACTAGTAAGTAGTAGTAGTAGTAGTTGAGTATATAAATTCGGAGTGTGGATCCGCTATACAGAGCCATCACATTCTCAATAACCTGTGTCCTCCTGGCTACTCCTGTGTGGATTTAGTGCTTTGTCTGTAAGCCTACTGCCAAACCTTTCATTTACCCTTAAAGTCAACTATTTTTCTAGTTGGGCACATTTAAGCACTTCTCCTCGCTGCCTTGTATCTACTCTAAAGAAGCTGCAAAAATGACCATGTGCAACTAAAGAGCTGTCAGCGACGATGCAAAACGCGGATGGTAAGTAAACTGAGCAAATATATTGAGTGACAAGTATATGGGAGCAGTGAATGATTGAGCCGAAGTCTTTTTTGGACACAGTGTATTGCTGACTAAGCAAACGCCATGTCAAAACTCTCACTCCTGTTCCTCCAGCAGAAAACGTTCGCCTTCTGGATGAATTCAACTGTGACAGAGATATTTCACTAGGGAGAAGTTGCCTCAATTTAAGAAAAAAACTTCTTGCAGTATAAAATCTCAGAGCAGAGCAGACCTGTGGCGGAGCTGCGATGCTGTGTCTCTTAGCGTGGCAGGTACTACCATTTGTCTGCCAGACAATAAAGACAATGTTATAGCGTATTTTCCTGTGTTTGTATTGATCTAACCTGCGTTACATTAATGTAAGTGCTAAATTAAAACTACTCTACAACTATAGGTACTGTGTGAGAGTAAACGTGGTTAAAATATTGTGTTTGCGCAGCAGTACTATGACTAACTAATTTAAGCAGTCCATAAAAAGGCAACACAGAGCTTTTCAGAGCAGAGATGAAACTTCAGCTCACTTTCATTAGGGATCAGCCTTTTATTTTAGCCGTCTCTATGTGGCAGAGATTGCAGAAAGCGCACACATTACCAAATGAGAGTGTGGTACATGCACATACACAAAACCATGATTGATGTTTTTCTAGGTCTGCAGATCTAAAAAAAAATGTTGTGAGCTAAGGTGATGATGTTCTGTGGCGGCTCTCTATTGATCATGCTGCGCCTCAAATGTAAACACAATAATCCTTAACGGTCCTCTAAATCTGATAGTGAGACACTACAAAGACATCAAAATAGAACAGAGATGCTATTTGTTACCAGGACATCAGTCCTTTGGTTTTCACAACAGGAAAAATAGCCGAAAAGCCAAAAACAACAAAGATACTTCAGTGCAACTGTGACTGTAAGTGGCAACATGTAGAGCTCCCCTTCGGTATCATTGTGTATGAACACGTGTATTAATAACTCTCCTCAAAAATAAATCTCTTAAGCCAAGCACAAGCTTTTAGTCACCTCTCCTAGTTAAATCAAGGCACAAACCATATGACGCAACTCACGTCTAACTTTTACCATCTAATTGCTCACTACTTCCACACCTCTGCATATATCCACTTACAGTAGGATAAACAGGAATCTTCCTGGAAAAAAAAGTCCAGAAAACCTCAAGCCACGATATTAATCCAGCCTGCTGTGAAGCATGATCAACGATCAGCTCCAAAAAAGCACATCTGATGCCAGTGACCGTTGGCAATTCGGGGCACCAGCAGCAGGGTTTTATGGTAGACAGATTACAGCCAGGAAGCTTTACCAATTGCTGCAGGGAAAACTTACTTGCTACACATATAGTGCGGCTGAACTGTTCTTTGGCTGGTTCCACTGAATTATTCCACACCTCGGGTCACGTGGGTTTAATTTGAAAGGACATTGCTGTACCATGCCTCCTCTTAAAAATGATCATAGATAATCCTATAATTTTTACACAGTTTATTTAGTTTCGTGTAGATTGGGGGGGCATTTAATTTCCCTAACTAGACCTTTTTTTTCATTGAGCTTTAAATGTAATTAATGAAAATACTGATGCTATTTAAATGTAGACACCAACAGACTAATGATTTAATTTAAGTTTTGTGAGAAGCTGCAGCAAACCAAGTGTCTGCTGTAACAGATTAACAAGCCTACATGCATAGGACACTATACAAATGACTATAGCGAGCCATCTGGAAAGCTCCTGCAGCTTTCATTAATTCAGAGAAAGGATATTTAATCATCAGCTTATTTGACGGCAATTTACCACTTTAAAGTCTTCTGGTCTGCACTCAGTCCCGTGGAAGTGGCAGGACAGCAGCATGTCATTGATGTCGTGACCCGTGCGGTCGTAAAATTCTCGCATGTTGAAGGGTCGCGGCTTGAAATTGTGGAAGTCAGCTTTGACCTTCAGACTTTCGAGAACACTCTCCTCCACAAGATGAATGTCCCTGATCTCATATCTGGACAAACAGAAAAGACAACAGAGGTCAAAGACATTTCTTGTACTGTCCATTTCTGAATGCTAATTTTGAATCCTGTAGCTGGGTTTTGGTTGATGCATTTCCATGAAGAGACCTTATTCACAGTGAATGATGGTGGCCCCCACTATAAAGCACATTGACTTATACATTAAAGGCAAGAGAAGTTCTAGATGAATGGTGTCACTGACTTTGAAAGAATTAACTAATTATCTCTTATTATTTTCAGTGAACACAAGGACACATTTCCATGAATCAACAACCACTTTACTTTGTACATTTTCCTCTATTAAAAAACAAACAGGAACATGCAGAATCACATGTTTTCCTTTTTCATGTTGGAACTTTGTTGGGTATCATTAGAGATTTATCGAGTGCAGTGTCAGTCTGTTACCACTTTTGTGTTTTTGTGTTGGCTTGTTATGAAATTTCACACAGACATTTATGTTTTTTTCAAGGACAGATCTGACAGATCTTTGGCAATGTCTTGCTTGTGTTCATCATTCAGCATCACCAGCAGGTCAAATATTTAATATTTCATTTATCCTGTGCTACGTCTGATAGCACAGTACTTTTTGCCATTTCCTCTAGAGCCACCAGGAATTTTGTTCAATTACTTGTGACCGTCTGAATTATCATCTAGGGCTAGCATCAGGCTTTATTATTCTTTATTTGTGCAATCCTTTGGTTTCTGACCACATAACTGCACAACAGACAGCAGGACAGAGGTGAACAGTTCAGGCTAGGGTTGGGCTCAGGTTAAGACACAACTTGTTAGGGTTAAGAAGATGGAAGGTCCGATCAAGGTAAGAGAAAGCACCTATTGAAAAACAAAATAAAATATGAATTCAGAAACACACTGGGCTAACTCCTGCTACAAATCAGCATGTTAGCAAAATCTTGCTTGTGCATTATTAGAAAGTATTCTTGAGTACGTACAGTATATAAGATATTACAGTAAAGCTTAAGAATACATTTTCTAATTTCCAACAAGCTCATCACTAACACTAACACTATTGTGCTAGTTCGTATAAATTTTGCCCGTATCACCAGCCGTACCCCCTTTTTTTTCCTTTTTTAAACTAAAGTCGAGAATAGAGTGCAGTAAGTGAATGGAGTCAGCCAACCCACATCACACACAGCACTATGGGAAATTTCCTTTCATTTAAAACAGCTCACAAAAAATCTGACACATCTGCCCCATATTAAAAAAGAGCAGGAAATCTGTAAATGTGCCCGCTCTCTACCCTCACTGTGCACTCCCACTGTGCTATTATTAGAAATGTCACCATTTTAATGGACTAACCAAAGAGCAGATTGCTTGGAAATTTTACTGAACACTGCCTGAAATGAAAGACCTTTTTGTAATTTCTCATGTGAATGTCGCTACTGTAATGTTTTATTGATCTTTTGTGTGACATACTGTTAACACACCCCATGTGTTTCATGCATTACATGAATAAGAACGGGATTCAGTGGCTATACTTTATTCAAACAAGAGCTGTTACTGTATTATATAAAGTTACAGCATCACAGTTGGACATTACACGACTCTGTGTCCTGTAAAATCAGTGAAACGTGCCTATTAAATCAATAACAAACTTCAGCGTTCAACTTTAAATATTAGCTTATCGATTTTCTTTTTGTGACATTAAGATTAAGCCAAACCCCATTATGGCAGAGATGAGGAGTGTTTTGGTTTGATTGAAAGAGAACTTAATTGAAAAGAGGAATTTGCTCCCTGCTGTTTGTGTAGTGGACGAACTTGCCAAGAAGGCACTTATGAGATAAAATCCCCCGAGCACGAGCCTTTGAGATCAGTGAAGGCTGACACTTCAGCATGTGTGCAGCTTAAATATCATGCCACAAGACATTTCCCAGACCAGTGACTCTAAACATAGGAAGTGGGAAGAGAACAGCCTTAAATGGATTTCATGCCACAAGCACTTTCATTTCTGGCCTGGGGTGTAACAGCTAAGTGTGCTGTTGCGTCGCCTCTCTGACTTGCCAAGAGAGACAGGATAATGAGCACTAAACCTAAGAGTGTAGGAGTTGAGATGAGTACACGGAGAAGGACATTTAAAATTCATTTATGCTTTGGTGACCAACTTTGAAATATACTTCTAACGAACTGCCATGTGGTAAAAAAAAAAAAAAAAAAAAAAGAAGATTAGGAAGTTTTCATGTGAAAAAATAAATATAAAAATTCAGTTGGCAAGTGTTGATTATCAGTCACCACCAGTGTCACAGGAAGAAAATGCTAATTTTAGTTTTCAGTCTGGGACCTTCATTAAAGATTTAGCATAGAAGTTGGCTGTATACACACATAAAAGTGAACCCACACGAGTCCTTTAGCACTGAATGCTGGGTCCTGTCCTCACTCCCTTTAGCTGACAGCCTGTCAGGGCATCCCATCATCTGGTCTGGGCTTCCACTTTTTCTGTGTCTGATCACTCAGCTGTCACACAGTGCTCCACACTGTCTTGTGCTTAGATGACTGTCCAGCACTAACCGTGGTGAATGATGCTGATAGTCTTGCTGATAGTTTCGTTATTGCTGCCCCAGTTAACATTTGGAACGATATTAACAATATCACAGCACCAGGGGGAAAGCAACATGTTTGGCAGGATAAGTCTCAGTCGTAATTTCTCTGAGAGCTCGTTTGTTTGTCTTCCCTGCCTCTTGGCTTCTGTGCACTCTTTACTAATAAAGATGACTCTAAACTGTTTATATTAGTGTGGAAACTATCCAGAGAAACAGAGTTTTTGACAGCTCAGACACGGCTGAATTTATGTGCAGGAGTGGAGTTTTGCTTCCCTGATGAAGTTTTTAAAGCACAAGGATATATACATAAACTGAGCATCTTGCATTTCACTTGTAATCAAAAGAAGCAGGCTTTCCATCTTTTCCTCATGTGCATAAACTACACGCTGTTGCCAGTTCCAGTATCCAGAGCGTTCAGTTGCACTGACAGGACAGCTGGAGGTTTCTGATTATATTGCCTCAGTTAATTCAAGCCTGACATGCCGGCTCTCCAAACACCCAGTGACTCAACAAGGTGGAAACTATTAGAGCTTAATAGATGAGTAAGATGCCAAAACAAGATTTTACTTCACTTAACGTCACACTGGGAAACTGGCGACTCTACTGTTCATGTGAGTCATGCACAGCTGTACAGAAAAGCATATTTTGCAAATGATCTTAAATTATAAGAATGGAGATAATTTACCCTATGGTGGTTAAAAATGTAACTGTTGTATTAAATGCATCGTGTCTTAGAAAGTTATGGTAGATTCAGTGAACTCCGTCCCCCTGAATTATAAAGTAGAAGTATAAAGTGAGGTGAGGTTTGACTTCCCATTAGAAGGAAATAGAAATGCAAGTAATAAAGAATACAAGACAAATAATTCATGTCTTCATCTAACACTTTTTGGACGCGTTACCTCTGGTTGAGCAGAGCCAGCAGCTCCCCTGCGTGGTACAGGTCATTGCGCGTCACGCGGCTGAACCTGAACGCGTTCAGGTTGCAAAAGGTGACCGCGGGAAACGTCATGATCGGGGTCGCGACCTCGTCCAGTTTGGTAACGTGCGGGTACTCGAGGTAGAAGTGGACCCGGTCCACGCACACGAACAGCAAGAACGTCAGAGAGCCCAAGAAAAACACGACCCACAGGCAGCGTTTGATGCAGAACCGCTCGTACGTGAAGATGTGGGAGATTCCGTGCATGGAAGAGCTGTGCGCAAAAACTTCTAATGGCTGAGGCTGGGTTGAGTTCATTTCTTCAGGTTCTACTTTGAGATCCATTGTCACTGTGCAACAAGCTCAATCGGAATACGAGAATCTCAAAACAGCTTCGAAACACTCGCTGTTGAAACAAAGTGACGCACCTACTCATTCACCTGTGGCGTAAACTGTCATTGTCCATCCGAACAGGGGCAAACGTGCAGATAACCACACCTGGACTTGATGGTTCTGTCGCCATGTCTTATGCACACCGACAGGGGAACACGTTGAGCATCCGCCGCTCTTTTAAAAAGTCAGAAAAGCAGAAATTGTGAGCAGAATAATGCATTGCATGAAAGCAGGCGTGCAAAAGCAGGGTGACTCAAAAGCACGTCTAACCCAGATGTCAGGACGAAGGTCCGTCGCCACTGCACTACATTGATGTTCGCACGTTTCTCAATAGGCTGCAGCCAAGAAAGGAAAGAAGACGGACTGACAAAGTGTTTCATCAGCCTGTGAAGCCGCTGGTCGACTGTAAGTCCAGTGAAGCACACATAATCTCTGCACGCCAACAAGAGGAATCCCGGAGACCGAAAAGAGAAAGAAATCCTTCTGACACTTCACGTCATTTATTAAGAGCTCCTCCTTAACCCCGCTGCATGCACGTCTCTTTCAATCCGCACATTTCATGTGAGGTCGGGAGAATTTCTGTTCTCCGTGTGTATATATGAGAACATGTTCACGGGAGTCCGGCGGGTGGTCGCTCTGGTCGGTGGTGAGTCGTGAGCTTTCTTCAGCTCCTGTTTGTGTCCGTCTGGCAGCAGCAGCATGAACAGCAGCAGAGGAGGAGAGAAGAGTCAACTGACGCGCTGCTGTTCACCTGTGTGTTACTACACAAGCCCACAGCCCGAGTGAACACACACACACACACACACACACAGAGAGAGAGAGACCCCTTCAGGGACTTATAGCGTAACACGTGGTGGTGCATTACTACAAATTTCTAACTTAAAACGTCCAGTTTGGAATGAAGCCTTCCGCAACAGTCCAGGGTATTTTTCCTCATGAGAAAGGTAGATATTGTAAAAAGCTTTTTTTAAAAATTGAATAAGATATTAAAGGAGCACTGCAGCAATTTAGTTAGAATTTTAACAAGAGACAGTTTTTCATAAAGGAAGGTCAAAATCAAAGCAACAAAGATCCAGCTATCCAAACGTGTGATTAAGAACTAGATTGTGCACTTCCCACCCACAACTTTAGGTGTGTTTAGTCTATTGCATGCTGAGTGATTTGGTTACAAATCCTACCATATAGCTACCAAAAGTGGGTGGAGATGAAAAAAGGTGTTCAAGTTATTGTAAAATCCTGCATTATTATATTTAAGATTCACCATTTGCTCGTCAGTGATAGAAATGTAGAGACACCCTAATATTAGAAAATATAACAGAAATTGTTATTTATCATTTTAAAATGTACAGTATCTCAGTTGTAAGAAGTTGATTGTGTCTTATTTAACTTCAGATGATTATGGTATTACAATGAACGTGGCCTTTAGCTGTTACTGAGTGAAATACTCAAACCCAAGACTCCATGCATCATTTATTACCTCTCTCCTCTGTCAGTGTGGATTTCTTTTGTTTGTTTATTTTGACTGTTTACCTTGACTTATTATTTATCAGCATATTTTCTGCACCAGCCGTGGTTTTAGCACAGGAGGTCTGGTCACGCTGGACTCTACGAGCCTGAAGAAACGGGTTCTTTAAGGGTTTGACAGACTAGCTGCTGTCCGTGGTGCTGATGCGTCTTCCGGGCGGGTGCTGCCTTTGCTGTCCTCCGGGCCTTTAGGGGGCGGTAGAGCGCGCCGCCGCTGCGTTTTGACAGGAAGAAGGAGAAGGAAAGCAGCACATAGAAGAAGAAAACGCAGAAGCAGAAGAAGAAGAAGAAGAAGAAGAGGGGTGAACATGGCGTTCCCCGTTACTGTAGCCCGTCTTTGTGGTTTAGCAGGACGCACCGTGACTTCCCTGTCAGCGAGACACAGTCGAGTTGTGAGTGTGTACGCGGAGAGATGTTACACATCTACCTCATCCAGCAACAGTGAGTTAATGTTTCATTAAAGCTAAACTCGGCAGGTTTTGTTTAGTTTGAGCAGCCCTGGGGTCGAAGTGGAGTCTGACACCGAGTGATTAATCGTTGGGAGCTTTTCCTGTAATAACAGCTCGTGCTGTGTGCAGGCTGCAGCCACAGTATGAAACCGAACAGGTGATACAAACAACCGAGTTTCTCACTTTGTTGATGTTCTTACACCCCTATCAAATAAAGGACAGGTCATTTACGTCATTTTAAAGTTATACTGTCATTCTTAAGATTTGACTTTACTTTATTTGACATACTTCACGCCAGTGCATGGATCCTTTCCATTAAAGACACGGTGTCTGCAGATTAAAAAGTTTCTTTCTCGCCTTTGTCCTCTTCTTGACACAAAAAAATGAGTCTGAGTTGAGTTTATTGCTTAAAGTCTTCACTTGTTTTGTCATAAACACACAAACCTAACTAAATGACAGCCGCCTGCAAGAAGCTGAGGTCCATGTGGAGGTATTTCATCAAACAGAATTAGTCGATTGGCCCAGAAATGATTAGTTAAGAAATAATACTAATGATTCAGTTTTCTGGAATAGTGGAAGACCTAAACTAGTTCCACTGGTTGACTACACACGCCAACCTCGATTGAGGTACTAAGGTAGACCCTGACCCTTTTAATTATTCTTTTTCTTTTAGCTCTTCAGTTCAAGCTTGATGAGAGAACGGCTCACAGCAGTCTGGACCTCTTCAAGAAGGACACGGGTGTCATCTACCGCATGCTGGGCCTGGATCCTAGTCATGTACAAGACAACCCCGAGCGTTTCAGAGACTGGGCTGTCGTGTTTGGCGATGAAAAGATCAGCAGTGGACGACATTACTGGGAGGTGACCGTTAAAAAGTCTCAAGAATTTCGTGTGGGTGTGGCCGAAACTTTGATGTCCAGAGATGACTGTGTTGGCACCAACAGCGCCTCCTGGGTATTCGGCTACGCTCAACGCAAGTGGTTCGCTATGACAAGCAACAAGCTTGTGCCCGTGACACTAGTGGGCAAGCCAGACCGCGTAGGCATCCTTCTTGACTATGAAGCAGGATTCCTGGGGTTGGTGGATGTCGAGCAGCCCAGAATCATTTACGCCATCAGAGCTAACTTCAAGACCCCTCTGTGCCCTGCCTTCGGACTGTGGGACGGAGAGCTGCTCACACACTCTGGTCTGGAGGAACCACAAGGCCTGAATTGAAACCCGATCAACTGTGATGGTGATGAATGTGATGGCCGTGAAAGAAAACATGTTTCCATTTCATCATAAAGACATTTTACTATTAACGTACAAAGAAGCTGCTGAAAGCTTATGGCATTTCTTCAGAGGGGAATTTGGATGCACATATTGTCCACTTTTGACAGCAAGGCTACAAGGCTGCATTAAAAGGTGACTCCACAGGTAGTCAGCTGACCTGTGTGCATCCAAAGACATCAGCTGACTGCACAGATTACTGCACACTTGAACAGCACTGGTTATTGTATAAATAATGTTTGTTTGATGCATAGTACATCCCGTATTTGCCAGATGATTAGATATGACTGCAGTGAAAACAGGTAGAGCTTTACTTAGGATAAATTTAGTATTATTTTTATTGTTCTATTGTTTATTCTCCTGAAATTAGAGGATGACACATTTTCAGTAATCACTCTGCTCCTTTTAACACTTTCGTCTTATCTATGCGGCCACAGTAGCTACATTTATGGGAAATAATAATAATTCTGTAACTACATGATAACTACAGGAAAGAAAGCAATATCTTACATTTCTGAGTTCCAGTTATAATCACAACTCTTGACAATGGTTTATACCTAGTGTTTGTCCTCCAGCCTCTGTCCATCATATCACATAAGCTGTTTTTTCTTTCACCTCATGTGCTACCTCGCAGGATAATTGATGTAAAAAAGGATGGATAGTTGTTTTTGAGAGGAACTTTATGCCAAACTCTTTTTACATTTTGTGTTCCGGCATTTACTACACAACTTGAATTACCACAAAGACTTTTTCAGTCTTATGTTCATACTGTACAACCTTCAATAAATAACTTGACTAAATTTGATTTTACATGTTTCTTTAATTTACAGCAGCATGAAACATATTTACAGTAACAGAAGAAAAAATCATGCAGAAGAATGATTTCTGCCACATTTTAAATTAAATAACTGAATAAAATGGATTTGAGGCACTGACTATTGCAAAATCTTTATCACAGAACATAATTGTGCATAAGCTTTAATGTTCCTTATGTCAGAAAGCATCACTTCAAACACAACTGCATAAATTGTATAGATTGTTTGGTAGAATAACCCATAATGTACATTGTTCCCATTGCCTAAGACTTCCAACTGTTTCTGTACCAAGTAACCAAAAAAAAAGAGTAATTTCTCCAAAGAGAAAAATAACCCCATCAACAGAGTATCAGCAGTGAATAAATTGGCATCACTACAGTCAGTGTTTTCAGTCTCTAAGGCACAGATGCAAGCGAATCACCTGTTGAGGTGCAACAAATTAATAAGCAGCTTTAAGGTATTGGGATAGTTTTTCAGAGAGCATGAAATCCGTTGATTAATGACTTAGTAATAAGAAATATTTCAACATTAAAAAAATAAATAAGCAAAAGTTATTTACATCTCAGTAGCACTAACTATCAGAAACTAAACACAAGAAGCTCATTAAAGCTACAATATGCAACTTACATTGCTGTGAAAAAGTATTTGCCCCCCTTTTAATCTTTAGACTGTTTAAAGATTCTTAAAGAAACCGCCTTTTGCATTGTACAGTACTGCTGTTCGGTGAGTCTGTGTCACAGGAGGCTTCTCCTCATTAAGTTTTATAGCATATTTCTAAGAATTTACATACTATAGCCTTGATGTGATCAACACACTAAATTGCGGTGTAAATGAATACTAATTTCTCCACACAAGCAACACATTGCGCATATAATAGTGCTTTGTTATTATTATTGGCCATATAAAGAATTTAACCCTTTAGTTTTTTAACAGTCTAATGAATTACCAACATATTATTGTTATAATATTATCAAAATATTATTATATATTCTTTTCAGCCTTTCGTCAAAATAATTTCATTCATATAACAAACTCTTATGATCCCATGTGGTTTTAAACGATGCTCTCCAAAGTTTCCAGTGTGGCGTTCGCCTCCCGTGTGTCGTATGGCGAGTCGCTGTCATTGTATACACGCTGGTACTCTTGCAGAACTGACACAACAACATCATGGCCAAACTGCATGGCGTCATCCAGGGGTTTATTCCCCCATCTGATGGTTAACACAGTGTAATATGGACACAGATTGAAGGTTATAGTTAGTAATGTGTATATGGACACATTTTCTGTGAATTTAATATCAGTTTACATTTAAAATCCCTACCTGTCTTGCATGTGGGGATTCACTTTGCATACTTCAGTCAGGAAGATTACAGCTTCCACATGACCTGAAAGAAATAAAAAGTGAGCCATCCTGCATGAAAGCAAGAGCAGACTAGCCATTCTTATCCAGGTCATCGTGCTTCCAAACCAGCCCCAAACATTGTAATGTAAATGTCATATTTTATTTGTACTTGTTTGAATATCAAAGCTGGAGTTACTGAAGAATGAATTAACTTATAATGAGGTGTCACCTTCAGCAGCAGCGATGTGGAGCACTGTGCGAGAGTCGTAGTCTCTCTGCTCCATGTTCACAGCTGAAAGGGCAAACCTGGAGGGAAAACAGAGGAGCGGAGTGGAGGAGAGGGAACATGCATTACAAAGGTTAATTCATATCACGGCAAACTGTCAGAATCTGTGCTGAGCGGAGCGGAGTAGTCCTATAATTACACAAGTACAGGGATTGTTAATATGAAAGCAGATATTTTTTGAAAAGTAGTGAACAAGCTCTTTAAGGAAATGTACTTCTTTGCTCACCCCCATAGTAAAACTTTTGATTGAGCCTCTCTTTCCCAGTTGTGGGAATTGTTTCAGTCTTCTCATCTAACTCTTGGCAAGTAAGCAAATGACCTTATTTACCAGGCTGCCTGTGACTGCATGAGCCAACTGTAAGAAAGAAGTGTTTTTTCTTTTAATTTACCTCTTCAGAGCTGAGACGTCACCACTGTAGGCTGCAAACATTAGGTTCACCACCGACTTGTTCTAATGGATCAAAAGACAAACCTTAGATGTCATCCTAAACTTTTTACACGCAGTGCTTTTGCATTGTCAACCCAAGATAAAGCTGCTGCATGTTTCCTAACCTGGACCATCAACGCCTGAGCCTGTGAACTTACTGGATCTTCATCTGAACTTCTTCTTGGGTCGTGTTTCTTTGTGAAGTGCCTCAGGTTGTCGTAATTGTGGAAATTGTAGTAAGACACCAACTCCTGGTGAAACAAAAGTTCAAGAGGATAAAATTGGTAGAATAAAGATGCCAGACAAATTAGATAATGATGAACTAATAAAGCCATGATGGTAACTGTCTGAATACCTGACAGAAGTGAATGCCACGGACGCTGTTTCCAAGGCGATCTAATGGTGGGGACCAACACATCATACCCATGACATTAGGCACCACAAGCAGTACAGCTCCTGAAACACCAGACTTAGCAGGCAAGCCCACCTACACAGAAAAACAAGTTACATTTCATGATTTCAACATAGCAGCTCAATATAATTACTTCAGCTTTTCATAAATTCCCAGTTACTTACATGGAAAGCAAACTGCCCCGAGAAGTCGTACATGCCACACGAATGCATGAGACTCAGGGTGTTGCGAACAGCTTCTGCGCTCAGTACACGTTCACCTGTGGTTGGACAAATACCGCCATTGGCCAACGTGGCAGCCATGACGCTTCCTGACTCACAGGTAATCTCAATGGAGCACAGCTGGAACGGGAAAATAAAATCTTTAATTGAACTAGAGAAGCATAGAACAGCTTTGAAGCAATGGTTTGACATTCTGCGAAGTCTGGTTGATTGGCTTATTGCTGAGGGATAGAGCACTCTTACGTTATACGGCAAATATAAAGCTACAGCCACGAGGTGGTTAGCTTAGCTTAGCAAAAAAGAGAGAGATGGAAATCTGTCTAAAGGCACCAAATGCAGTTCGATGGCCACAGCACAGTGAAGCATTTGTAGTAGTGATGTCTGATATTATCGGCCTACCTATCGGCATTACTTCTCCTCTCTCTCAAATATGACATAGGACAAATACAAGGTATAGATTTTGAGATATTTTTGTTTCTTTTGGCACACTTTGCAATAATGTTTTAGGTTTAAATATGCATCATAGGAGATATGTGATGTTAGTTACCTAAAATTATTTGGTTTTTCTTTTTTTTAAGGGGGGCCACATACATTGGTATGGGTTTATATCGGTATTGGAAATCAAGAGTTTAGACAGTTTATCGGTAAAAGAAGCCAACATCAAACGTCCCTAATTTGTAGTATGTGTTGCTGAAACAAGACAGTTGACTTCAAAATATGTTTTGTTAACAGATTTGTGCCTGACGTCTTCTACACGCTACAAACAGCTTATTGAACCTCTGTGCGGTCCCACCTGTTGTCTGTCATCACGCATACTGTTTTAATACAGCTGAATTCACAAAGTAACTCTTCTCATATTTCTTCCTGTTTGTGTTGTCAGACAACGGAACAAGTGTGAAATCTGATTGTTTATGCTATGTTGTCCAGCTGTCAGTGCCAAGCAGCTGATGAAATTATTTTACACTTACAGAGTATAGTCAAACAAAATACATGTGACTCTAACCCTGTGCTGTGAGATCAGTCTCATTTAAGATCACCATATGGACATATTGGCCAGAAAAATAGGGCTGTGGGGGAGATGTGAATCATGGACGGGTGCAATGGCTTAATGTTTGCACCATGAGGTTGCCAGGCAACCACAGCAGGCTTCATGCTAAGCTTTACTAACTGGCTGCAGCTTCATCATCTGTATCACACTTGAAAAAAGACTTCATCAATCTGATGAGAAAGTAAACATTTCCAAAAATGTGAAGCTGTTTCCCAAAAGGTGCATCCACAGATTACCTCATTGTTAAAGACTGACACTCACCTGAAAATAGAAGTCAAGGGCGGCAATCATATCTGCATTGTCGGGAAAACACTGCAACGACAACAGCCTGTGATCAGAGTCACCATACACTGCAGCTACTCAATTTCTCTGTGAAGCTGAGCACTGAACGGGCACCTGAAGTGGTAAACAACACAAAGCTCACCTTTTTCTCTTTGAGGTAATAACCAATTGCATAATTCCTATCGCCAGTCTCCCTCTCTGACTGGAAACTGCAAAAACAGAACAGGTAGGTGAAAAGCTGCAGGCGCCAGTTGGGTTTTCTGAAGCACAATACTCACGTTGCATTGCTGAACCCGACATACTCTGTCCCAGTCATCCTTTTCAAAAACTCCATCATCTGCAATAACATCATTTCCCCAAGGGGATCAATAAAGTATTCATTATTATAATTCACAGACAGGTGAAATAATAAAGGGATTTACATGGATTTACTTACATAGTCGAACCGCTCAGCCTTATTTGAATTAGGCTGTGAACAGAAGAGGAAAAACTCACTCTCCGTCATCAGTTTAAAGTGTCACCCCCCCCTACAGATGGCAGTGTTTGCGTATTTTAACAAACATAGTTTTGAGGCCAATTTTAGGAGACCGCTGAGGTAAGATGGTTGCATGATGTTTTCGTGCACGTGAGTCCATTCCTGGAAGCCTGGGAACTGTTTATGACTGTGCTTGTATTTCACGGACAGGGAAGTGAACATTACCGTGCTCTAAAGTTACCGACCGATAAATCTTTGAAATGTGTGACTTCTGAACTGCTCTCACAGGGGCACGGAGTCATCCTTACCATTATTGCGATTAATGCTCAAAGTCAAAGCACATGCACATTCAGTGCTTATTCAAATATAATGTGGTGTACAATTATGTTTACACTGTTCTGCTCCCCTCTACACACATGTGCACAGCAAGAGTGGCAAACACACCTTCTGGTCTCAGGACTGTAATTGGCTAGAAGTCCCCCCCCCCCAAATCTTACTATCCAGTCAAAGATTAACATGGTCAAGAGTTTGACAGCTGACTGCTAATGACCATAGTCCAGCCGCTGTGGACACGCAGGGACTAGATATCAAATGAATGATTAGACAGAATTTCCATGTTAGATAGTAAAAAAAAAATCTGTTTTCTATCCTTTATGTCTTTAGACACAGACTCTTTGCTGTCTTTTACACTGGTGCTGTTTCCACATAAGCAGTTTGTTAGCACTGCTTATACACAGACTGCAAATAGTAGCTGTGTCACATGTCACAATGTTTTTATTCTTAGCGAACGTCAGAAATGTGTGCGAGTCCTGTGGGACAGGTGAACTGTATAAAAAAATAAAAGCCTCATCTGCATAACATCCGGCATCTGCTAAGAAGCTGGAGAAGGTAGATTTTTTTCAAACTGAAGTATTGTTTGTTAAAATCTTGTTAGAGGAACACGTCTGCTGTTTATTTTCTTTCTTTTCTTTAACGTTTAGGCTGCCGACTTGTATTTTCAGGGTCGTCTAGTGAGAGGGTGTAGATTAATAATTGAATGAGGAAAAAACATTTAATAAGGTCTGAATTTAAAATCAGAGTCTATTTTTGGCTGTTGCAGACTACTTGCTGGGGCGCCACTTTTATATGAAACACCCCTCATTAATAACAGTCAGCTGTTTAATAAAGTGTATGTGTATTTCACCATTCAAGCTTTGAGTTTACCTTAATTAATGAACTGATGACAATAGCCCCAGCATTCACCATTGGGTTGTGTGGTTTGTCTGCACAGAAAATAAGAGCGTGTTATGACTCACTCGTCCCTAACCACAAGAGCAATAAACTGAGATTACAGACCACATTTCACGTAGGCTACTTTAGAGTAGAGTAACAGCGGCTAATAAACTCAGCACTTGCAGTACAATGGTGTTTACTTCAGAGGGATTTATGCAACAGCAAACTACAAAGTTGATGAAATAAAATGAAGTCCATATGGGCACCCGGATAGATGGTGAAATGAATTTCTCAGTAACATACTGGTGAATATTACTGTGCAGTTTCACTCAGCACTATTGTTATTTCTTGTTCTTGAGGCGAGAGATTAACTGACATTGATGGCATTAATCACTTACCTTCCTCATTTAGTGACAGCTTGTTGAACTTGAATCCACTGGGCTCTTTGCCCACAAACTGGTGAACGTGTTCACTGCTGAGCTCGTGCACCGCGATGGCGTACTCCAGGGGCTTTACGCAGGACTGCAGACAGAAGGGAACCTTGGTGTCACCCACTGATTGTCTGCGCCACATGGGGATGTAATGAGGAAGCGTGGACACGAAGACGATGAAAAGATGAGAGGTTAGTTAGGGGGGACGTGGTGGGAGAGTTCAGAATGGAAACATACGTTGGAGTTAGGATGTTACTGTACCTCTGCCCATCAATCGTGCACAGAGAAACACCCCAGAGGTCGTGGTTGAACTTAGCCAGCTGAGGAATGTAATCAGCTACCTGAAAAAACACATCACACATTCGTGAGTCTACGACAGCGCACAGGCAAACACGGAATCACAGCAGGTGTCGCTTACCTGTCCTCCCTCCTGCCGCTGCGCACTCTCATACATTTTATTAATCTGCTGAGCGAACTCCTCAAAGTCAGGAATGATGAACTTTTTTCTGAATGCCTTAGTGAGCAACAGGATGGTGTTGCCCACACACCTGCAAGAGGACACATAACAGATGAAACAATTTTAAGTCTTTATGTTACTATTGTTATGTAGAGTTATGTAGGAATTTCTGGCTGCACTGCTAGTATCTAGTCTTACTGTTTTAGTTTTAATTGTCTAGATTATTATTTTATGCCTCTAAATGGGAAAAAAGAGCAAGAACATGGAGCTTCATAGAAGCAGCATTGTGCTCGTAGTAGTAGTAGTCCTGTTTATCTGAATTTTAGTCCAGAAACCTTTAGCTTCTTTGAGTCTAGGTGAGTACCTTCTTATTCAAACTGGAGTCAAAGTTATACCTGCATAGACCGTATATCAGCATATTGTGATAATTAGTCAGCCAGAAATGCTGTATACTCCCAACAAAATGGTATGTACATTCAGTCACGACTGGTCTGAACAAAAATAGCTGGGCCTGCAGCCCCCTGAAATCCAAAGCGATGCTAGCATGAGGTTGTAGGGACACTAGGAGGAGAGAGTGGAGAGAGACTGCATTATTCATGTGGGTCATTTCCTAAAAAGAACTGAACATAGCTCTCTTTTTCCAGTAGCTTATTTTTAGTGAGCACTTGAGTGTTCTTCAGGAATGGATAACCTCACCGAGGCGAGAAAACAAACAAACCACAATGCTGGATGTGGCTAATAGTTGTCAGTGAGGAAATAATACTGTTTGGAAGCGAGTCTGCGTGGAGCTTACAGATCTGTTGAGGATATTAGTGTAACAGCCACAGTCTGGAGCACAACCAGAAAGATGCCCTTTCACTAACAGCCCCAGAGACCCCTCTGTCTCACTACACCCTTTACTGCTTCGGCTGGCATGAGCGTATGTGAATCTGGTTAGTAGCAGCTGTCAGCCGTAACATTCTCTTCTCTGTCAGTCCCCGGACTCAAATAGCGCTGACTACAGATGACTTCCTTTACATAAGCACAGAGAAGCGTGGACAAACTTTAATGTACTGAGCATTGCACCAATCTTTTTGACCATGTCGAACGTTTTCTGTCCACTTTTCATATTCAGGTAAATTCACAGCCCTTTGTGCACCAAAACATATTTCCATAAATAAGTAAAGCTCCTCTCACCTTCTGAAAAGCTTCTTGTCTATCATGACAGGTCCAAGAGAGTCACGTGTGGACTGCCGCATCTGATGGACACAGTCACGTAGCCGAGGGTCAGAGGTCAACAAACCTGTTTTCCTCAAAGCCTTGGGAGGAGAGAAATGTAAGCATATTAGTGGCCACATTACTTAGCTTTCAAGAAAAGATGTTCAACCAGCAAGTGTTTTTTTTTTAATGATCACTTATTGTTCTGAATTAATAAACTTGCATTGGCAATAGGCAAAAGTACTAATGTTTAATTTTGAAGGGCCTCTGTAAGTATATGTACGTTACAACGTATTACAGAAACATCTGTTTCCAGCTACGATGATCTTTACAATATTAAACTGTATTTGATGTTATGAAAATTTGCTTTTATTTTAAAAGATTTGTAAGTTCTTTCGGTACTTTCGGTAGTGTAAGACAGAAAAGGAGGGATTCATAAGTACAGTTATCAAATACACTGAGTCAGGCACAGAAGTGTGTTATGTAAATCAGCAGGATATCAAATATGTGTAGTGGGTCTATTTTGGGGACACAGTGAGCGTGACCCTCTTGACCACAGAGGCTCTGTTTTTGAGTCAAGTCCTCTGATGACTGAGTCAGTGTGCAAACGCACCAGTTTCCTACTGTTGCTGTTATTGAATGTCTGTGAGTGATGTTTGGCCTCAGGAAAGGAAAGTTGGAACTACACTTATAGTGTTTCTGTGCTTATAGTTTGTTGTTGTTCACTTTTGAGTGCAATCTATTATCCCCGATTGAATAACAATAAATTAATTATTCAATTGAATTACTAATATGATTACATGTTAGTGACATTAGTAATACCGTAAACTGAATTTATTTAGGTTCTTTTGACCAGACAAAACAATCTGTGGACTTTGGGACATTTGTACTATTTTCTGGGGATCAATTAGTCACTAAACTAATGAGCAGGTGAACTGGTGACTTCAAAATTAGCTTGCAGTAAATCATGGTATACTATAATATGTTGATACAATATAAAACACACAACTGGAATTTGTTTGATAATGTATTATAGATTTTTTAAACTAACAAGTTTGTTTATAGATACATTTCAGTTTCCAGCTATTCCCTGTGAAAGCTCACAGTTTACACCACTTTTATCACACAAAGAGTGATTTTCATGATACTGGTGCAGTAAGTAATCCTAAACCTATGTTTTCTAAGCGGCTGGATGATTCACTGGATACTCACTATCACCATTTATGTCCTGCCCTAGTAACCTCTGCAAACACATCCAGTCATCCATAGCTAAATATCAAGCTACTTGTGTTGACACACATGTCTTCCCCTAATGCATGTCCTAAAAAAATTAGCTGCCATAGATAGCAAAGTCATCAGATGTCCACACTGATGTCCATGTGTCACACCAACTATACTTAACATTAAACACCTTTTAAAAATGTGACCATGCACCAAGGTGGAGACACGGTAGATTCCTGTTGCTAACTTTACTCGGGTCAAACGTGCTTTTAGGGAATGCTCTAGTGCTGTTGGAGAGAGTGTTCGTGTGTGCATTAATATACAAAGACGGTCCTTTGCATGACACAGGAAGTGCACATGTGTTGCTGACTCACAGAGATAAACTGCGAGAAGGGGATCAGCTCTTTGCCATCAGTGATGGTGTAGAAAAGTAGGTCCTCCATAGTAGACATCAACCTACTTCTGCCAACACAAACACACATAACATGTAGTAATCTTTAAATATCAACTGTCTCCAATGGACGGAGTCAAAGCAAAGAGCAGTAGGTCAACATTTTAGCTACATCAACAAGC
This sequence comes from Microctenopoma steveboyesi, assembly GCA_032359275.1. Lineage (NCBI taxonomy): Eukaryota > Metazoa > Chordata > Actinopteri > Anabantiformes > Anabantidae > Microctenopoma > Microctenopoma steveboyesi. The sequence goes on from JAUMHF010000024.1 coordinate 15,579,343, forward strand.
CAGAATGTGAAATACTTTGTGGCAAACACACAGAGACATTAGATGAAATGGCAGGGTTGAAAATAAATCTGTAAATGAGAAAATAACGTAAATGGAAACTCTACTTTGGCATTCTTCAGAGAAAATGATAATGACCATTTTCAGGATCATACTACTTACCTTGACATATTTTTGGGGAGCTTTTGGATATGTTTTTAAATTCATAGAAAGACAAATACTGTGGGACATGCAGCCTTTAACTTATGTTAAAGTAAATGAATACACTTTAAGATTCGTGCTTCAGTATTAAACATATAACAGCCTTTAATGTATATTTAGGAACAAGGTCAACCTTTAAGATGTAAAGGTTAAATAAAAATAATAAAATTAAATACTGAATGTATGTGCAGGATGATACTGAACTCTAACATCTTCCATATTAAAGGAGGGAGAAGAGAAAAACAGCAGGTAGGAAAAAAGTGACTTTAGTTTTTCTAGATTACGTCGTTCACGCCTGTTCAGAAGTTGCGAGTTATGAAGTTTAATGTAACCTTACCCAGGCAAAAATAAGTTGATAGTTTCATTTAATTGCACAGCTTAAAATTTGAGCTTAAAATATATTGTTGGCTTCAACTCAGGAATATTCTGTAGAAATAGTACTGGAAAATACAGACCAATAATTAATATTATTCTGATTAATGGTAATTTATTTGTTCAACCTGCTGTGACCTACTTGTGTCCTTGGTCCACATCAACACTTTTCTGGTGATAAAGGGCTCTGTTGGTTTGTGGTGATGCTGCAGGCCTGCAGGGGAGAGGAACAGGTTGCTGTGTCCTGGACAAAACAATGCTGTCAGCTCCAAGTCTGGCGAAGATCCCTGCATTTTTAAGTAGCTGCAAGATTCCTGGGTGAGCTGTCCTCAGACCTTTCAGGCAATGCATTGTGATAAGTAGTGCTGAATGTTTAATAATTCAAAATGTCCTTCAGTAGCTGATTTAGAGAGTTTTTTTATGACCAGTGTCCCTTCGCCCCTCAGAGCTCTAGTAGCAGCTGCTGTCTCTCAGACTGATCAAATAGGGGCTGTTGCTTGGGGGCGGGGTAGTGGCGCAGGCAGCATGTTAGTTCACATGGTGGGGTCAAGAACCAGCAGCTACTCAAATCAATCTCAGGATAAACAATTCAACTTTTTTCACGTACGTGTATTTGTAATATAAGCTTGCTGAGTGTTAAAAACAAAACAAAAGATCAATAAAGTTTGAATCAGGTCAGTGATGATATATAGAGTCCCAGATAACTGTAACACACAAACAGAGTTAAAGGCTGAGGAAACAAACCTTCAAACTTGCATCAGTCTCTGACCTTGAACCAGTGGATCTAGGCCAAGAAGCGGGATTACCTGCTAGAAATTATACTGATTGTGATTTTGTGTTTTGTAATTCTGTAATTAATCATGTTTGTTGAGATTATATGTGGTAGCAGCAACAAAAACAGTATTAACAGTCAATGTATTATTTTAATATATAGTATAGTAGTTAGTTGTAGTAGTAGTTATACATAATAATGTATAACAGTTATCATTATGCTGCTGTTTGTCTTATTCACTGTGAATGTTGATTAGTAATTATACACTCACTGACTATTTTATTAGGTACACAAGTACTGAAAAAAGGAAAATGATTTGTCATAAATCAATGCAGTGATGATATGTAAAGTGTAAAACACATATACAGTTGAAGGCCGTGTACACAAACCTTTAACTTGCGTCATACACTGGCTTTGAGCCGGTGGATCTAGGCTGAGAAACGTGTATTTTTTGCACTTCAGTACAACTACACCGCCCACTATGGTCTCAGTAAAGGAGGAATTGTCACCTGTGTGTTAATTTATAAAAAAAACCTTGTAAAAACAGAACTCATGGCAGAGCTGCATCAGGCTGTATGGCTGAACCTAATAAAGCAGCCAGCGAGTGTCAGTGTGTTTCAGTGTGGATTTCTACTGTTGTGAGATGGCGACACCCTATGGTGAGTTTCTTGCACTTTATCTTTACAGTTCTGTCCTGTAGGTGACGCACTCACTCCAGGTCTGTGTATTCAGGTCAGTGCCTCTGTTGTTTTCCACATCCCAGTCGCATTTCTAAGACCCTTCCCCTCCTCAACAGCGATTATTGTCAGGTTTCCTGGTGCTTCAAACACACTTCTAATGTATCACTTGTGATTCTTTGAATCTAAAGCCTGTTGTCAGTGTCAGGTGCTGTGCACTGAGCTATAAGACCATACCTGATTGTGATGGAGTATTAGAAAATACCAGATATCAGTGAACCATTTGAATATTTCAATTTTTGATTTTCCTCTGACCCTTCTTCAAAGATGTTGTGAAGGCAGTTTAAAACATTTAGGGCACGACCAGGGACCCGATGATAACCCACAACACCTATGCTCTGTTCCACAGCACACGTGCTAAACATTCACATTCTAGCTTTCTAATGCTTGCAGACTGTGTATTATCACCTTTGAAGCAGGCGCTTGAAGGTAATGGGATATTATCTCCGTTACCAAATAAACAAGGCCCCACTAGGTCCTGGTGGTCTCCTTTGCATTGCTTGGCGTGTGACTTCTGAAAAGGGGGTTCATGCTAACCCATGGCCTCTCTGCACTACCTCTGCCGGTTGTAGCTTCTCTGTTTTCAGTAGAAAATGTTTTCCATTCCTGGGCCAATGAATGCTACCTTTGTCCCTTCATCCTCCATCTTGTGTGAGAAAGCCCCCCTCACTGCACTCACCAAGCCTGCACAAACTTAACCTCTTCCCCCCTCCACCTCACACAGGAAAAGAAACATAGCGAGTCTGGGGCTTTGATTCCATCTCGCTAATCTGCAGGTCTGGATAAAACCCTGGTTTAGAGGCCACTTTGGCCAGCCAGGGTAGTAGCCGCTAAACTGTGACACAATGTTTGGGTTGATCACGTAAGAATTCTCCTTTATGGTCAAGAAACAAACAGAAGATCTTAAAAATGTAATAACACACAAACCAGTTATGATCTTGAAGTGGACCACAAACATGTGTGTCTCACTGTATAGCTACAGATCCCACCTGCACAATGCACACAAGACTTTTGGACTATTCTTCCTCACAGACCGGCTCCAGGTCTCACTCCGCTCTCTTGGGGTCATTTCCAGCGTCTCTTTGGGTTGAGGTCAGGGGTTTGAGCGGGCAACTTCGAAAGGTGCATTTCATCGTTCTAAGCCATTCCGTAGTAGAATTAGTTTAATGTTTAGAGTCCTTTTCCTGCTATATAACTCAGTCTCATCTGTATGATACTTTCGTCCATCACAAACTTCTTGGAGTGCTGGGGGCAGGGTTCAGGCTGGAGAGGTCGCCAGTCTATAACGGGGATGACACACAGAGACAGACAAACATTCACATCCTATGGGCAATTTAGAGTCATTCATTAAGCTTAGTGGATGTCTTTGGACTGTGGGAGGGGTATCTGGAGACACAAGGGGGGGGCACCCACCCATGGAATTCGAAGCCGGGTCCTTCGTGCTACAGTATGTGAGGTGACAGTGCTAACCGCTACACCACCACACCGTCCCTAGATACCTTTAGAAACTTCTTCAGATCAAGATGCTCCCTCTATTGTACAGCACCACTGGCAAGATGTCATCATGCTGATATACAGTTTCCTCTTTACTCCATAGATGGTGCTGCATCTTCTTCTTAAACAATTGAACCTTAGTTTCATCATTACACTAAATATTTCCACTTACGTTTTCCACGAGCCCTTTAAATGTTTAATAGGTGATCTATCATACACAGATTTATTTATTTATGGGTGAATGGGTTTTTATCATCTATTATCATCCATATCAAACCCTCTTGTCTTGTCTTCAAACACAGCTCCCTTCGACATTTTAATAGTGCACTTTTATTTATTTATTTTAATTGCACTTTCAGCACAATTATGACCCATATCATAGTATGTAAGTCCATCTTAAACTGAAGGTTCATGAGGGACATGATCGATTGTGAAACACCCAGGATTCTCTCCTTCCTCTGCTCTCTGCCGGATGGCTGCTGCTCTCCTGTCACCCGTTTGTGTGTACACAGACGACCACAGCGACCCCTGCGCTGCGGTCACTGTGCCGAAACCTGGACACCCTCTAGACCCCTGGAGCCTCCGTGCACCCGTACCGTTGAGAAAGATCACTCCCCACCCCATCGCCACCCTCCTTCCGTCACTGCCATCTCCTTCCCTTCCCCTACCCTCAGACCATCTCCCCCTCTCTTCCTTCATCCTCCGAGCTTCAACACCCTTCCTCGCGCACCAACCCCCATCCTCACCATGCAGCTATTCCGCTGGTCTGCCATCTCGCAGCATTCCGCGGGCCGTGCACACAGAGGCCTATTGTGTGGGCTGAGAGACGGCAGAAGGCAGTATTCAGTCAGAGCACCTGAGAAAGAGGATGTGTAGAGCTGGAATAGCCCCTCTGTACATTGATACAGAGGCGTAGCTGCACCAGTACCGGCTACATCGTTTTTAAAAAAAGAATGTCGAGTGATAGCCCCCCAGCTCTCAGCTGTGCTCTTGTTTGGAGCTCGTGCATCATCAGCACTTATAGGATGCTGTAAGTGTTTCTCAAAAAGAGTTGCTTCTGCTGACATGTCATAAGCAGCACATCTTACATACATTTATGATTTCACCACCCATACTTTTCTTTTCTTAATAGGCTGTAATAGACGTTTTCCTAACTCTTATAGCAACGTTAAAGCTGCACACAGACACAAGTTAAAGCCACCTACCAGTTCTTTATGTGACACTGCAGCAGTGCCTTGACCTGACACAGCAAACTGGAGTCTCACTGCAGAATGGCATTGTGTACTTCTCCTATTGTAAGAACACAGATTATTGGTTCAGCTGGGCAACTGGCTGTTTAAATTCCTGAAATGTTTTTGTTGCTGGACTCATCACCATCACCACTGCTTGTAGTGAACTGTCAAACTTCTAATTACTCAAACTAGACTGTCCTACTAAATCGTTTTTAAATTTTCCCTTTGAACTGCTGTGTCACGGCTACGAAATGTAAAAGAGGAGGTGTCTCTGGCTTTTAGTAACTGATTTGAGCTGAAATAGGATCAGTTTTTATTCTAGTGTACCAAAACCAATAAACCAAACACATTTCTTTAAGGAGAGACAATTGTTCTTCTAACTAAATCTCACAACCACGTGTCAGTGGTCAGACAAGCCTCTCAGAATGTTTTGGCTGAAATTGCATGAAACATGCCATAACTGCACAGTCCATTGGTCGGCTCAAACACTTCGAGAGTACCTAAGGTCTTCAGATTAATCCATAATCCAAGTGATCAGACTGAAACAAACAACCTCGCTGACCCAGTGTTGAGTTCCCATAACTTGAGTGTTTAACAGAAACTGGCATGTCTCTAAGCTGCCTGTGTTAATCTTAGCTTTGTGATCAAAGTTTTTGTCACACTAGCTTGAGTTCTGGTTGTGTTTTTAGTCTCATCTAGAACTGGACAGATGAAGACAGTACTATAGTTGATCCACATGGTCATCACTTCATTTTATTATGTGCACACCACCATATCCCGAAGGAAATGAGCGTTTTCTGCTTTAACACAAAAAAACTGTTTATCATTGAATGGTGGTCTTGTAATTTACCCGAACTTTCTGCCAACTCACTGACACAGTTTTATGTAGTCAGGTCAGAGCTCGACCTGTGCCCTGAAGCCTGCAGCTTCCTTTTTGATGTGAAAGTGAAGGTGCATCTCTTGGCCAAGCCAGGCCAAGCAGGTCAAGAGAGGAAGGAGGACTTGGGTTAAAATAAATCCCTGGGAGTGTAGATGCTGCTGGATTGAGGGGAGGGAGATGAGGTTCAGGTTTCAGCCTTACAGGGGGTCTGGGGGAAGGACTGGTATTTTGGAATATACGAAGATCCATACAAGGCACAGTGGACATAAAACCGCGGTGCTTGCCCTGACGCGCTGGGTGCAGAGTACCAGCTGGGGCCCCGCGTTGGATTCCACTTAGATTTTGGAGGGTTTGACTGCATGGTGCTACAAGTCTCTGGGAACGCACACTAAACACACCACTGACAGAGAGCCTGGTCTCCTCCGTCACTTCATTTCTCACCCAAGCTCCTGCATGTCTAATATTTAGACATGTTCAGCTTTGTGGACTCAAGGACTGTTCTGCTACTTGTAGCATCCCAAGTTGTTTTACTATCCCTGGTCAGATGTCAGGATGAGGACGACCGTAAGTTTTCCCTTTACTTCTCTATTTCTTTTCTGTTGCAAAAAATGGATTGGTATTCTGATAACAGTGCTCACTTTTGTTGCCCCCTCAATCTTCAGTCTTCAGAAGAACAGTGGGAAGAGTAAACCTCTGTTGGGCTGGGATGTAGGGACTTTTAACTTTACGCAACATGCTGTAGTTAATTGTCTTTATAATTAACAGACTCTCAGTGGTATGGGGTGAGTGCATAGTTTTCCAGCTCTCTGTAGAGATGAGGCTGTGTGTGGGGTCTGTGTGGGATGGCGGACCAGGTGAACAAGTGTCCGTTTGTCCTCACCTGGATCTTACTGCTCGGCCTGTCCTGTTACAGTGTTTGATTTCAGTAGGATTTGTGCCCAATGAAGAGCCTTCATTCCTTACATGTTTTTTTATGCTTTTTTTCTACAGCTGACTTTTTAATGTTTGGTCTAGATTATATTATAAACTGTTTTTTTAGTTATGGACAAGTCAAAAGTGAGTTTAATAAAGTTTGTTGGAAATGTAAAATTCACTTTCTCCACAGGGTTTAGCTGGAGCAAATCCAGGGTTTTCATGATGTGAAGTGACAGGGTCAGACAGTGCTTGACCCCAGACTAGCAGGCTCAAAGGGTAGCAGGAAGAAAGCGGGACAGGGTTCACAGCATGAGTCAACAGATGATGGACATAAATGTGTATTTATAGCAACTTGGATGAATGCTGAAAGTAACTTTATACACTTTTATCCTTAAATTAATCAAACACTAATAATAAAGAAACAGTGATGGAATAATATGTAATTTATGAAACGGTACTTAGCTACAGATTAGTGACCAGGAATTTAACAGCTGCGTAACATGTACGTGCTATCAGTTTCACAAATATGCTTAAGAACATGAAACAGTAACAAGTAAGAGCTGAGGCCATTAAAAAAATCACCCAGACCTAATTTCTCAGTGTGCTTGCTCTGGCACTTAGCACCGCTATGGGACCCAGATGGAGAAGTTTAGAAGGACCCACTGTTTACTTAAGGCGGCAGCTTGTGAATTGAGCACAGTATCCCTATAAGAGAGGGTCATTCATAGGAGCAGTGGAGCAGGCCCGCAGGTTAAATATACACAACTGTTGACTGTGGCTCGTGTTGGCGTCACATCTTATGCAGCCATTCGATTCTACATATAATAATTGTATTTAACTCCATGAGTTATTTTTTTAAACTTTCACAGTTGCATTTATATTTTGGGGTCCAACCGGCACCTGTTCACCAGGCTTCATCTCACTCTTGTGTTTTTAACGCTGTGTTCTATTTTGTGAACGTCACTGTTTGTATACTGTGGGTTGCTTTATAAAGCATTCAGATTTCAGTAATTCTAATTTAATGTAACTAAGCATAATGTTTATCTGTCTCTTTGTTCCTTCTACATCCCTCTGTTCACTCACTCCTCCATCTCCTCCTCACCCTGCTGTTACTCCTCCTACTTCCTTACTCCGCCTTTTGGCCCCTTTACATCTTCTTATTCCCACTTCCTTGTCATAAACTAATTTTTTTTAACAACATCCGCTATACCAACCCCATATACTGTATAAACTCCAACATCTTTCCCTGTCTGTCGTGCTTTTATTCCTCCTCTGTCCACCTGCCACTGCCACTCCCCCTCCCCCTGCTGGCCATCACAGAGGAGGCAGGTGGCTGCATCCAGGACAGCCAGCAGTATAATGATAAGGATGTGTGGAAGCCAGAGCCGTGTCGTATCTGTGTGTGCGACAGCAGTGCGGTTCTGTGCGATGAGATAATCTGCGAGGAGACCAAAGAGTGCGCCAACCCTATCATCCCATCTGGAGAGTGCTGTCCCATCTGCCCTGCTGATGCCAGTGCCCCTATTGGTTGTAATTTATTTATTCACATACCCATAAATAAATTACTCTTTTAAGCTTGCATTCATCTCCCTGCTGGCTAACACTTTTGAATGGGGAACCAAAAATTCTGCCTGAGGTAGCAGTCAATGATTGCAGTCTCCATAGTTCTAGTTCATAGTATAGTCTTCTGGTTTGATATTGCAGTAATGATTTAAATGTAGACCTAATAATGATTCTGTTCCCGGTGTTCCTTGTTCTAAAGTGAATCTCTACATGCCTTGTTTCTATAGAGACCAGATAAGCAACATAATCAGGATCATATCAGTCCCAGTCTTTTCCATGTTGGACTAGATGGATTCTGACGCGTATGTCTGGTTCTCACCTAAACCAGTAAAGATGTATCTGCTTATTTTATCTCATTGCTAAAATGAAGCCCTCATTCTTACTGAGCCATAGTCCGATGATTTATTTAACACAGTTACATGTCTTGATGAACAGTAGAAAGTTTAACTATGAGAGAGACCAAAGATTTCCCCAAACATTATGTTTGAGGCCTCATGTCAGGACAATATAGTTTTTTTGGAGGTTCCTCGTACCTCATAGACATTCACAATGATTTGACATTTCACTTAATCTCATAAATGAGTGACTTCATAGGCTTTCGCATCCTATAGGTCATCAAACACAGATCATGAGATAATGTAAGCATCTGACGCATAATAAAAAATTATCCATGCCGCTTTGACAAGCTCTTACTGGCTTAATTTAATGGACTAAGCTTACAACTTAATGACTACTTAGCTACTTACAGTGTATTAACATTTAGCTTTAATAATTGGTTCTATACACTCGTGAACCACTCTTGCTTCTGCTTCATCCCTCTCGCTGTTAACATAATCTGGATGGGTTCCTCTCCTTTGGGTTTGGTGAATGGTATTTGATCACTTGAATGTCATTAGATGTCCTTTAGGTCTCTATTTCAACGAATTATAGACAAGAGTTCAAATCAGTCAAGAGTGTGAAATGCTCGTCCCTTTAACACTGTTCCTTCTTTCCCCATTCATCCATGCATCTGCAACATCAGAGACAATCGGTGCTAAGGTGAGGCTGCTGTGCGTCGTGGAAAGATACTGACATCCATTCGCATTCACACATATACAAATAACCGTATGAAAACGCCATGACTGTTTTACTGATGTAATTTATCTCTTGAACCAATCAGGGCCAGAAAGGTGAACCAGGAGACATTGCAGATGTAAGTATGGTCATTGATTTGGATGTGTGCTGGATATTTAAATATCAATAATAATCATCATCTATGCAGTGCAGACGAAAGAAGGAAGTTTGAATTTTGGGATATTTACAATGACTCTGTTGATCATTCCACTTTTGAGTTGATTTTTCTTTAGCGAAATGTGTGATAATCAAAGTGACAGTTTCCTGAAAGCAGCAGACTAACTACAGTGTCCAACAATGTCTTGTTGAACTTTCTATTAAATGAGGAAAATTCCTTGGGCATAATGAACCCAATCAAATCCTCTTACATCCTCTCAGCAACTTTGCTGCAAGTGCACATGTCAGGTGAACAAAGTCATCCAAATCAGAGGCTAAAAGGAGGTGAAGTTTTTAGCAAAACCTGTCCTGTCAAATGAAATCTCCATCAGATTATGTTTTAGCTTGACGTCGACCTCCTGTAAAGATGGAATTTTCTTCTCTTCTTTTTGGTCGTTTTGAAATGGGCACAGCCAGAAACAGCATCAAAGACTGGTCCTGTAATGACAACAGCCCCAAAAAACTGGCTGACATAAGCTTTTTTATGTTTGTACAGGTTGTAGGACCAAGAGGACCACCAGGCCCCATGGTAAATATTAGGTGTTTTTATAAATGTGATTAAAATGCCATGTTAATATAAACCTATACAGTCAATGTTTGATGAGATTGTTTAACATGATTCTTTCACTCCCTGGTTTAAGCTCGCCTGTTGAACCTTCCTCATTCTGTGAATGTTACTAAGTCTAGTATCTTTGTTTTCACAGGGCCCCCCAGGAGAGCAGGGACTACGTGGAGAAGCTGGTGCTAAGGGTGATAAGGTGAGAGACCAAAATGAAAATTTGAAAAACATCACCTCCCAATACACTCAGTACAACATCGACCTGATAATGTGATCTCACTATTTGGTTTGTAGAGACCAAATATTAGGTCAATCGCTCTAGTGTGAACATCTTTATCTAATCATGCAGGAGATATGAGACATTTCCAGGTGTTGTGTTGTAATGGGCTCAGATGTAACATTCAAGCAGTGGACAAGATATAACTCACATCTTCTTGTTTACTTCTTTAAGTCGCAGGGCACTAGAAGAATTAACCCACTCTCTTTTTCCCTAGGGAAATCCTGGACCTCGAGGAAGAGATGGTGAGCCTGGCACCCCTGGAAACCCCGGACCACCTGGCCCAGCTGGCCCACCAGGACAACCAGGGCTTGGAGGGGTGAGTTTTCTAAATGTGTCACAACGTAACAGTGTTATCGTCATATCACAGCAACAAAATCAATCCGTTTCCATCCCTGAATTCACTGTTTGTTAAACGCATGCATGTATATTTGCTTAATTTAGCTGAGCTGGGTCAATCTATATGTGGAAAATATCTCAAAATGTATGAGCAAACATGTCTTTGACTGGCTGCTGTGTGTCTAATGGCCCACTTCAGTCAGGCAGGATAAATTACACAAACTCAGTCTGTGTCTGTTTTCTCACAGAACTTTGCGGCTCAGATGGCTGGAGGCTTTGATGAGAAGGCTGGAGGTGCTCAGATGGGTGTGATGCAAGGACCAATGGTACGTAGCACATACAGTCCATTGATATAACACAGGGACAGAACCATATTACAGACGTTTAAGTGGTCACGCAACTCCGGACGTGACCACTTAAACGTCTTTAATAAGGTTCTGTCCTGTCTTCACGTTCTGTTCCTGTTTATTTCTCACCACATCTTTCTCTCCGACCTGTACATCTTTGCTGAAATTACTACACTGCTGCCACCTTGTGGCTCAGTAGTGTCAATCCAACACAGAAGTTTCAGGTGACTGGATGATTTCATGTTTGCTGTTGACAGTAAACTTTGGCAGAACCCAAAACTTCTTCAAAACTAGTAGGCTTGGGTATAAACATTTTTAAAATGTGTTTAATAAAGTTGCTATTGGATAAAACGTTTTTGAGATAACCATGACCTGGGTGACTGAGAACCTTCACAGATACTGAGTAAAGGTATTAATCTGTATGTCCTGTGCTTCTGTTGCAGGGTCCTATGGGGCCTCGTGGTCCTCCTGGACCTTCTGGAGCTCCTGTAAGTACAGACGTTACAGCACTACATAGCTGACTATTACAATCAATATCGTAGGTATGTTGAGAAGAAGTACCGGCATAAATGAATCAGCTCTTAAACATTTGCTTTGTCATTTGCACCTACAGGGACCACAGGGTTTCCAAGGTGGCCCTGGAGAGACTGGAGAGCCTGGAGCTGCTGTAAATATTTTAATAAATATAGCAGAATGCATCTGTGTATCTAACAGAGCGACATCAGGGTTAACCCACAGCATCTACTGCCGAAAACCTTTCATATGATTTTATGTGTGACTAATTGTTTATTTTCCTGTGCTTGATCACAGGGAGCAATGGGACCTCGTGGACCACCTGGACCTTCTGGGAAGCCAGGAAGTGATGTAAGTGTTAGGGCTTAATCGACACGTAAAACTCATTACATTTTAAGCACGAAACTTAATGTCCTAAGTCAAAGCAAACCACAGAAATACGTTTCCTGAGAAAAAGTTTTTTTCTATGTGCTCTTCCTTTCTAAGTAAGTGTAAAACCATCTCAGTTTTTTTTTTTTTTTACTACTATGTACTGGGATTCAGAGAAAGTCTGCTTCACAATATAAAGAATGCAAACCAGCAGAGGGCGCTGTTTATCTGCTAACAACATTGTCAAGAAATATGATGACTTGGTGTAAAAAGGATGCGTGAAACAGCAGCAGTGCAGTTTAGTTGCACGCAACTAAGCACCTATTTTGCTTTAACCAGTAATACTTCACTTCCTGCTTGTTTCTAGGGTGAGGCTGGCAAACCTGGCAAATCTGGTGAGCGTGGACCTGCCGGGCCACAGGTGTGTGAATACTAACTGTTCAAATATTCCTCATTCTGAGCTTGAACGCAAACAGTTTCAGTTGTTTCTGTGACAAGTCAAAGATGACATGAATGAATATCTTCAACCAAATGTTGTGTGTTTATTTCAGGGAGCTCGTGGATTCCCTGGGACTCCTGGACTTCCTGGGATAAAAGGACACAGAGTGAGTGTGTCCAGCTTTATGAAGAGCAGTAATCGAACTGCTCAGGCTGTTACCTGCTGCACTTCGAGGCCTGACTGACATGTGAGTCCTGATGAGTGCGTCTATGTTTCCCCGTAGGGTCATCCTGGTCTAGATGGAGCTAAGGGAGAGGACGGTGCTGCAGGAGCCAAGGTTCTTATTCACAAATTAAAATGTTCACTACAATCGTTTCCTGCTTTTTTCCAAGCATCTTCTTCACTCTTTCTGATCTCTGTTCTTATTAGGGTGAGGCTGGTTCCTCTGGTGAGAACGGTGCCCCTGGACCCATGGTAAGTTCACAGTGCTCCTATTCTACCTAGCTTACTTTGCCTTTGTCCTTCACTTTTAAGGTGATGTGATAAAACAAAGAGACCCATATGTCTTCTGTCATAGGGCCCACGGGGTCTGCCTGGTGAGAGGGGACGTCCAGGAGCTGCTGGCTCTGCAGTGAGTAACCGCTAATTATCTGCTTTGATACACTGAACAGAAATGCGTTTATAGTTCGCTGATTGATGCTAAGTTTCATCTGTAAGAAAGTTCCACGGTCGCTTTACGATGATGCACAGAGCTGACTATGCTGTCCTTACTTTTCAGGGTGCCCGTGGAAATGATGGCTTGCCCGGCCCTGGTGGTCCACCTGTACGTACCTTCCTACCTTGCATAAAACTGTTCTTTCACTTTTGCTTTTAATTTACTGTACCCTTTGACACAAACCTGTTTTCATCAGACGTGATCGCTAACCTGCAGATTTCTGTTCTGTTTACAGGGACCTCTCGGTCCTGCTGGAGCCCCTGGTTTCCCAGGATCCCCAGGAGCTAAGGTTTGTACAGATCACATCACTGCAACCAAATATTTCTCTTTAGCAAGTTTTATGTATAAAAACAAAGCAACAATATTCTGATAAATGTCAGTAGAACTGTTTATGGTTGATCACTCTTCAGTACATAATTAAAATCCCACAGATGATGTCTATGACAATGAGCGTCTTCTCATATTCATATCCTTACAACAAAGATGTATGATTTAGATTGCAAGTAAAAAAAGTTTTAATAAATTATTATATAATTACATTATTATGTAATTATAAAAAAGACAGTAAATATGAAACACATGATGATACAGAACTATCATCATAATCATCAATGCACAAATATTGGACATACAGAGTAATGAAAGGCAGAAATGAAGAATATCTGTACTGTTTGCTGTCAGGGAGAAGCTGGTCCTACTGGTTCCCGTGGATCTGAGGGCGCACAGGGACCTCGTGGAGAGGCTGGTACCCCAGGATCACCTGGACCCGCCGGAGCATCGGTTTGTTGTCATCATACTCATAGCTTAAATCTGAGATCTATATATGCGCCTGTGATCTAACATTGTCTATTTAACAGTTTGCTTTTTAAAAACTATTTCGCTCTCTGTGTTCAGGGTAACCCCGGTACGGATGGTATCCCTGGAGCTAAAGGATCTGCTGTAAGTCTGTTCTCTCAGTTCTTTGTTTTAGAATCATCCATGATCTCACGTTATATTAATATGTTACTTCATTCTGATATTTTGTTCTTTCCTTCTTACAAAAAGGGTGGTCCTGGTATTGCTGGTGCTCCTGGATTCCCAGGCCCTCGTGGCCCTCCTGGACCACAGGGAGCTACAGGACCTCTGGGGCCAAAGGGACAGTCTGTATGTCACTTACGAACAACGGAAAACTCAGTAAAACCATGTTACCTGTCTGAGTTATGATTATTTATTGCAGTGTCTCTCTTTTTTCTTGCTATTTCTAGGGAGACCCTGGTCTTCCCGGATTCAAAGGTGAAGCTGGACCCAAGGGAGAACTTGTGAGTTTCTCAGTCTTTACTTTATTTTAGTTTTTTGGTTATACACATGTCAAACCCACTGGAAAGCATCTGTTAGAATTAGAATACAGAGAAGATTTATACTGATTCCTTTTCCAGGGTCCTGCTGGTCCTCAAGGTGCCCCTGGCCCTGCTGGTGAAGAAGGAAAGAGAGGTGCCAGAGGAGAGCCTGGAGGTGCTGGACCACTTGGACCTCCAGGAGAGAGAGTAAGTAATCATGGAGTACAATAACCTACCTTTGGTAGAAAGTAAGAAATCAATCAGTTGTTAGTAGTTTTAAGCTCAATCTAATCAAAGCTGTGTTTCTCTTTGTGGTTTTTCTTATCAGGGAGCTCCTGGTAACCGAGGTTTTCCTGGTCAGGATGGTCTTGCTGGTGCTAAGGTGGGTCCTGAATCAAATCTTTTATAGTCCAAACTGATCGTAGCTCACTGACTCAATAAACACAGCTAAATCTGTGCCCTGAGCATGATGCTGTGATCCTAAAACTAGCTGCCAGACATTCAAATGTCTCATAATTAAACTCGTTTCCTCAGGGCGCCCCTGGTGATCGTGGTGTTCCTGGTGCTGCTGGTCCTAAAGGTACTACTGGAGATCCTGGACGCACAGGAGAGTCTGGCCTCCCTGGAGCCAGAGTGAGTCCTGCATCTTCACTCATTGTGTTCACGAACTCTGTCGGACAGGTTTTGTCTTTTTTTAAATGATGCTGACAGCATCTACACATGTATGTTGCTTTTATAGGGTCTTACTGGACGTCCCGGAGATGCTGGTCCTCAAGGCAAAGTTGGACCCCCTGTGAGTACACTGCAAATACTTAGATGATGCTTCCAATGTGTTTATGAAAAACATAATTTCTCCCACAAAGTCATAGTTTGTTAGGTAACATGATGCAACGTTTCTAAACAGCTTTATTGTAGCAGACAGAATTTTACAAAGAAAAGAGAACTCGTTCCTTTGCACTGCAATGAAAACATGAAGCAAAAAGAACAGTAATATGACAAGACTACAAGTATAAAAACAACAGATACTATGAAATTATGGCTGCTATTAAACACATATTTAATCATTTGTTAATAATTGTGTGATATTTAATTGAAGCTTTACCAAACCAATACAGATTAGAAACAGAAAAATTCCCTGTCTAATATGTAACCAGACTTAAAAAACACAAGTTTCAACTCCCAAGTTAATTGGTTTTTTACCTTGTGACTTTGACAGGGCGCTGCTGGTGAGGACGGTCGTCCCGGGCCACCTGGTCCACTGGGAGCCCGTGGACAGCCAGGAGTGATGGGATTCCCTGGACCAAAGGGAGCCAATGTAAGTGTGTGGCAACATTAGTACACGTGTTCATACAGCCTGATGAAAACCTGATTATGTACCCAAGCGTAAATGCTCTACAGATTATTTAATGTTATTTCTCTTCAACAGGGCGAACCAGGAAAGTCAGGAGAGAAGGGTCTTGTTGGTCGACCTGGTCTGAGAGTAAGTAGATGTTCTCCATAAAAACGTCCCATAAATAGATTCCAAATCACTTCCACTTCATAACCTGAGCATTTCCCCCTGAACAGGGTCTGTCTGGAAAAGATGGTGAGACTGGTCCTTCTGGACCTCCTGGCCCTTCTGTGAGTATTTCAATAAAATGCCACGTGGTTGTGAGATTATTAAAAACAGTTACACTCAGATGACACTGAACAGTTGTCACAAGTCTTTGACCTCGACTGATCACTGTGTTGGGGTTTATGATAGGGACCTGCTGGAGAGAGAGGAGAGCAAGGACAGCCTGGACCCCCTGGCTTCCAGGTGAGTTTATTCTCTGATCATCTCCCGATACACCTGGAAAACCAAACAAAAGTTCACTACCTCTGTACAAGCAACAAGAGGAACATACAGTCTTTTGTATATGAAGTAACATAGTCTATAATTACAGATATACTGTATACTGTAACTAATCACTTTGCTGTTGTTGGACAGGGTTTACCTGGACCCAGTGGTGCCCCAGGAGAGGCTGGAAAACCCGGAGACCAGGTGGGTTTTGTACTTTTCTGGTAAATAACAATAAACTGTATATTATACTAGATACTTTAAAATGAGGCTGGGAATATGATGAAGGGAAAGAAGCGAAAACAGCCTCTGGTTCAGGATGGTAACGTTAACTTGGTGCATTTTACTGCAACGTATTGAGATGAACATCAATGTAGAGAAACTGTCACATTCAGCTCGAAGTTACTCAGTTGATTTGAATCTTACTTTTTTTGTTAATGTTAAGGTCCCATCTTTAGTGTCTGTTGTCCAACGTTGACCGCTGGATCACGATAACGATAAAAACTAAACAGATGAAATATTGTTTTGTTTTTAGTGATTCGATCAAAAACTTGACGTAAACAGTATATGTTTGCTTTTTATAGGGTGTTCCTGGAGAGGGTGGAGCTTCTGGTGCTGTTGGACCTAGAGTGAGTTTCCTTATCTTATTTAGGAGTAATATACACCTGTTACATATAATATATATAAATATACAATTATATTGTTGGTTTAATTCATAAAAACCTTGAATTTATTATCGATAACAAACAGGGTGAACGTGGCTTCCCTGGTGAGAGAGGTGGTGCTGGTCCTCAGGGTCTTCAGGGGCCACGTGGACTTCCTGGAACACCCGGAACCGACGGACCTAAGGTCAGTGGAGGATCCTTTAATGCTCTGCTTAACCCTTTAGAGCACATGTTGAGTCATATTTTTGATAGTAATAATAATAATATTCAAAATAACTTTTTAAACAAGCTACAATAAAACAAAAAGTTAAAATCACACACAGAAATTAAATACTTATACAAAACCTAATTACTTTTTGCAAAATGTCAAACTATCCCTTTAAACTAAGATAAAATGGAAAAGGAGGAACCTAGGAGCATTTAAATATATAAACCCTGCAGCTTGTCTGTAAGTAGAAGCACCAGTGTGCCCACACTCAGGTATAATTTGTTCATAAAAAAGGAAGTATATTTTAGTAGGCATGAAAAAATAAGGCTGTAAGTGACCTTGTAATTCTGATATTCAGGGAGCTATTGGACCAGCTGGCGCACTTGGAGCTCAGGGACCACCTGGCCTGCAGGGAATGCCTGGAGAGAGAGGAACCGGTGGAATCCCAGGACCTAAGGGAGACAGAGTGAGTAACAACGTCTTTTAGCACTGGTTCTAACAGATTTTGTATGTGATAAACTATAATTTATTAAATCTGTGCTTTTTTAATAATGTCATAATAAGAAGCCTTGTAGTCTCATGATTCATCAACAGCCCTTCTCTTTGTCCAACAGGGAGACAATGGACAGAAAGGACCAGAGGGAGCACCTGGAAAGGATGGTTCTAGAGTAAGTTTAAAATAAACTGTTTTTGATATTACTTTTGTTTCTTCAGAGAGATTCAACAATAAAGAGTAACATTTGATATGCCTGCTTCCTTCTCTCAGGGTTTGACTGGTCCTATTGGTCCTCCTGGCCCTGGTGGACCCAACGGTGCTAAGGTGGGAATAAGGGAGAATAATTGACTTTGAATTAATTGGGGTTGAGTCTAATTTGACACCAGAAGTGTTTGTTGATTTGATGTGTTGGACTGACAGTTTCTCTTTTGTCCAGGGTGAGACTGGACCTAATGGACCGTCTGGTGCCCCTGGTTCTCGCGGTGCCCCTGTAAGTACCTCTTTTGGTGACATGCATGTATGCAGTATGTAGTATAGCCCAGAATGTGTGAGTGAGCCAGGGCTCGTGATAGGTTTCCTGTCTTAAAACAAAACCATACATGGTAAGCTAGGGAAGCAAGGAAAACTGTATTTGAAATATATGTATTTCCTTAAGTAAAATATAGTATATATGTGACTTTGTTAAATCATGCCTGAGGCGGAACCCAGCATCCTGTACCACTGACAGACTGAGGCTGCTGCTCACAGATCAATACCACTAAACTGACTCAGGGCATGTAACTAGACCAGAGAGGGATTTTGTGTAGCTTTAAAAGTTTTCCCATTCCTAATTTGATAAAAACTTAAAAGACTTACATAGCTACAGGTACAACTCGGCTGTGTAGATGCTTATGACACAATATTCTTTTCATTTTGGACTGTTATGGTGTTTGTAATGTTATGGTGCCACAGTAGGTTTCTCTTTTCTACCAAGAATGCTGCATATTGTTGAATTCGTTATTTTTGTACCTTATATGAAAAAGCTATAAAATGTAGTTTTGAAATGAAAATATGTCATAAAACATATGTTACAAAGCATCAAAATATCAACACAAGCCTGCCTGGACAAACAGTCATGTTCTTTTACAGGGTGACCGTGGTGAGGTCGGTCCTCCTGGGCCTGCTGGCTTTGCTGGACCTCCTGTAAGTAAAGTTAATATCTTTTGTTCAAATAAATACTGCGATGGGAATTAGATTAGAACATTAACTGTGTTTTCTCCCATTTTACCTTTTTGATAAAAAACATAATCAGGGTGCAGATGGACAGCCTGGTGCTAAGGGAGAGCTTGGTGAGGCAGGACAGAAGGGAGAGGCTGGTGCTCTTGGACCTCAGGGACCATCTGGGGCCCCAGGACCTGTGGTGAGAATTTGACCTCATATCAGATTTATACACAGCAGCTTAGATCACATCTCCAGGTTAAATTAAACTGATAATGGAGGTGCATCATAAACATGATTAATTGTTGTACATTTTTTTCAGGGACCTACTGGTGTATCTGGACATAAAGGTGCCCGTGGTGCTCAGGGAGCTCCTGTGAGTAAAACATAACAGTACTTCAGTTGAACACTGTTACAGATAATTACATAACATTATTATTTTTCGATTAATTGAATTCAGAAGAGTGTTTTGGGCGTTGGGCTTTTAGTTGGACAAAATAAAGCCATTTTAAGATTTAGGTCAGCTTAAAGAAACCATAATTGTTCACGTTCATTTTGGATGTACAGTATCTTATTTTCAGCAGATTCATTATTTACAGAAATGATTGTTATTTACAGACCTAGTGATTTATTTTTATTTATCTTCCAAATGTGAACTACACACAGACATGCATGTTTAATCAACTCTATACAATATTAGACAATACACGCAGTTAAAAAAGATCTTAGACATAGACAGTGGTGGATCCACACCATGGCCACCCCTAGATTCCCCCCGGACATAGACCAGTGTACATAAAAAAATCACTTTGATCTGCATGCAATAATCACCAGGTTCTTCCTGCCATTAAAATCATTCAAAACACAAAACACGCAACCTGACAAACTACCACAAACGCTAAATAAAACAATAAAATCGATGAACCATATAGAAAAAGGCGCATTATTAACTTTTAATGCAACTATGAGTGAAACGCTGAATATAAGAGTTTAATAAGCTCAATAAAATCTACCACCTTAAAGTAGAAGAATTGCCCCTACTTAAAATAAACACTGCAGTTGAACCACGTTGCTGATCTTTGCCACTTAGGGGAATAGATTAGGCCACACAGACCAACGTGTTGGATATGTTTATGTTTTTAATTATTTTTCACTTTTTCAGGGTGCCACTGGTTTCCCTGGTGCTGCTGGCAGAGTTGGACTTCCTGGTCCTAATGTGAGCATTTTATCAATTGCAAGAAGAGATTAGTTTGCAGAGTCAGGCTAAAATAATTTATCTTTGTATTTCTGCCTGTACTCACTAAAATGATCCCTCTTTTCATCACAGGGTAATCCTGGCTCTGTCGGTCCTGCTGGTCCTGCCGGTAAAGACGGGCCTAAGGGTGCTCGTGGTGATGCCGGCCTACCGGGAAGACAGGGAGACGCTGGGCTTCGTGGACCCCCTGGCTTACAAGGAGAGAAAGGAGAGTCTGGAGAGGATGGCCCACCTGTGAGTTGGAGTTGTGCTGAAGTCCTTCTCTGAGAAAACAATAGTCTAGATCATGACTCTGTCTCCTTCCTTCTGCTTCTGTAGGGTGCTGATGGGCCTTCAGGTCCTCAGGGTCTGGCTGGATCTCGTGGTATTGTTGGTCTGCCTGGTCAGCGTGGAGAGAGAGGCTTCGCTGGTCTCCCCGGACCTTCTGTAAGTGTCTTCTTTAGTAAATGATAAATTCATCATTAGTGCGAGTGTGAGCGTGATACATTATTTGCTTTTGTGTTTAGGGTGAGCCTGGTAAACAGGGTTCTTCTGGTTCTCCTGGTGACCGTGGCCCTCCTGGACCTGTGGGACCCCCTGGTCTTACTGGACCTGCTGGAGAGACTGGTAGAGAGGTGGGAACTGTCGAAACAATGATCACACCTGCAGTAAATTAAAGATTTTCTTCTTCTATCAAATCACATTCATGGCTTATATTAACAATATGTCTCTGTGTCTCAGGGTACTCCTGGATCAGATGGACCTCCTGGTAGGGATGGAGCTGTTGGCACCAAGGTGAGACTTCAGCCACACATGAAACTCTGTCCAACACGCTACACTTTTTGGCACATGAACTATTTAGCAATTGTTGTTACAGAGGTTTTGTCTTATGTCCTGTTGTAGGGAGAGCGGGGTAACACTGGTCCGGCTGGTGCTCCTGGAGCTCCTGGTGCCCCAGGTGCCCCTGGTCCTGTTGGACCCCTTGGCAAGCAAGGAGACAGAGGAGAGTCTGTAAGTAGCAGATAATCCCAGATTGATATTTTTACTGTTAACACGAGAAAGCACCCTCACGTATGTCTTCTATCAGGGTGCTCAAGGACCCGCAGGACCTTCCGGACCGGCCGGCGCTAGAGGAATAGCTGTAAGTAAAACTGTCACTAAAAGCAAATTGATTGATTTATTTTAGTTTGAGCGTGTACACATATGAAACCATGAATTTTGATAAATTACATGCCTTTACTCCAGGGACCCCAAGGACCACGTGGAGACAAGGGAGAGGCTGGTGAGACTGGAGAGAGGGGACAGAAGGGCCACCGTGGCTTCACTGGACTACAGGGACTTCCTGGATCTCCTGTGAGTAATCCAGATCAAATAATTCATCTCTGGATTATCTTTTTTTTGTCTAATCTGTCTGTGTCCCTGTCCTAAAAGGGCCCTGCTGGTGATGCTGGAGCTGCCGGACCTGCAGGACCAAGCGGTGCTAAGGTGAGAAAACTGGGCAAAGTAAAAAGAGAAAGAAAATCTCTTATTACATTTCTATCCAGCAGCTTTAACAGCCAAGATTTGTGATGGTGATGAAGGGCACAGGTTAGTCTTTTTGTAATTCTCCAATCGCCTGGCGCAGACAGGGACAGGAAAAGGCCATGTGCTTTAATTATCCACTGCTGTGATAAGATGGGCAGCCGAGGCATTTTGTAATTACTCTCTGCAAGGAAAAGAAGCAGACATGATTTGTGAAACCACTCCTGCTGAGATCGGAAATAGGCTTCAATATCTATTGTAGATTAGCAAAGCACTGTGCATGATAGGAAAAATGGAGGCAAATGTCACCACACAAATAATCTTCATGCTTAATAAGGTAAAGGGTCTGGAGGAGATTGGACTGATAGAGAGAAACTCCTGCTGCATTTGAATTGCGTTTTCGGATGTTATTTCCTACCCAGACTTAGTGGTGGATCTAAAGTAATACCAGTCTAGTTTTGTACTTTGAACATAAAGACTTTAGGGTTCTAGATTTTTAATTTAAAACCCACTGTCTGTGTGTAGGGACCACCTGGACCATCTGGACCTGCTGGTAAAGATGGATCTAATGGACAGGCTGGCCCTATTGGACCTCCTGGACCTCGTGGACGCTCTGGAGAATCTGGTCCTGCTGTATGTAGCATGTCCACAACTCACAAGGCCATACTGCACTTTATTCTATGCACCCTCCTGATCATCCGTATCATGCATTTGCTCCCCTACAGGGACCTCCTGGTAACGCTGGTCCTCCTGGTCCTCCTGGACCACCTGGCCCTGGCATTGACATGTCTGCCTTCGCTGGCCTGGGTCAGACTGAGAAGTCTCCTGATCCTCTCAGGTACATGAGGGCTGATGAGGCCTCCAGTTCCCTGAGGCAGCATGATGTTGAGGTTGATTCCACGCTCAAGTCCCTCAACAACCAGATCGAGAACCTGCGAAGCCCTGATGGCTCCCAGAAGAACCCAGCTCGCTCCTGCAGAGACCTGAAGCTATGCCACCCTGAGTGGAAGAGCGGTAAGTGGAGCAGAGTAGTATAAAATGATGGAAGGCCAGAAAAGAATTCTGATAAATTGTTGACTTTCTGTTTTTTGGGGAAGTGTATATTTATCAATTCCTGATTTTAAACAAAAGGAATACAAAATGTAGTAACCTAATCAAAGAGGACTTTAGTTTTCTGTATTTATTTTGCTTGTCTTTGCATGTTTTTAATGAATTGTAGTCTTACTCTAATTTAAACTTTTCCCCTTATCTCTCCAGGTAACTACTGGGTTGACCCCAACATTGGCAGCACAGCTGATGCCATCAAAGTCTTCTGTAACATGGAGACTGGAGCCACCTGCGTCTACCCAAGCATTGCCACAGTACCAAAGAAGAACTGGTGGACCAGCAAGAGCAAGGACCGCAAACACGTCTGGTTCGGAGAGACCATGAATGGAGGATTCCACGTGAGTGCACCTACACTACATACTACACAATTTCTTTCTATAAACTGATCCTGAAGAACTCAGCATGAAAGCTGCTGATTAACCGACCCCCCGCTGTCTGGTTCTACAGTTCGACTACGCTCAGGATGGTCCTGCTGGCAATGCCGCCAGTGTCCAGCTGACCTTTTTGAGGCTCCTGACCACTGAGGCAACCCAGAATCTCACTTACCACTGCAAGAATAGCATTGCCTACATGGACCAGGCCACAGGTAACCTGAAGAAGGCCGTGCTGCTGCAGGGCTCCAATGATGTGGAGATCAGGGCAGAGGGCAACAGTCGCTTCACATACAGCGTGTTGGAGGATGGCTGCAAGGTGAGTTCAGACACCTGCAACACAGAAGTCCGAAAATAATCTCTCATGAGGTTTGATGTTGTTGTGATGTATAAATGTAATTTTACTGTAATCCTGTTGTTAAAACATTCAACTCTCAACCAACAGACACACACAGGCCGGTGGGGCAAGACCGTCATCGAGTACAAAACACAGAAAACCTCCCGTCTGCCAATCGTGGACATTGCTCCTATGGATATCGGAGGAGCGGATCAGGAGTTCGGAGTGGATATAGGCGCAGTCTGCTTTTTGTAAAACACATCACAATGGCCCCCCAAATAACAGGAAATAAATAAAACTCAACCATGAAACATTACACACACTTCCACAATAATGAAGACTGGGAATTATAAAAGAAAATTGTCTAACAAACAAAGTGCTCTCCAAGTTGTACTCCCTGGATGTTAGCACTGAAGGGCACCGGCAATACCTGTACACCACACCAGCATTCTCTGTCGACCTGCTTCCTGAGATCCAGTCATGTTTCCCATGGCCCACTGTTGACGGGAATGAGTCAGAGCCAGGAGGAAGAGGAACCAAGCGAACAAGTTATGGAGAACACGAAACATGACTCGATGTCACTTATTTATTGTCTAACCTGAATGGTCAGAGTTGAGGTAGGACTGGACGGGTTTACTTTGTAAGTAAAACAAGCCCCCTTTTCCACTACAGAACAGCCACACAATCTCTGTCCCAGTCCTACTCCACCTCCCTCCCTGTTTCCCTCCTGACACACAAATACAGTGTTATACATTTGGAACTAGTGTAGAACATGTAGAAAAAAAAACATTCACTAACTCAAATCAAGTCAAATCCAGGTGCTCCAGGCTTGTCCATCATGAGCAGGAGTCAAACCTTTACTGTGTATTATAAATCCTTGGTTCTATTGTTGTAAAAGTCTGTGTTTATAAGCAACCAGATGGCTTTATATATATTTCCACATTATGTGTGAACATGTGTCTATATGCACACCAACACTTTTTGGAAAGTGAGGTTACATTTGGGATGTGTGTTCTGTACCTCTCGACTACCCATCAATAAAAGCCCCAGTTGTCACGAACGCCCCCCCGCAAAAAAATATTGTTTTGATAAATCTGAGGGAAATTTGTTTTGCTTTTTTATTGTAGTCATCCAGATTGTTTGAAGCTACCTCACACAGAAAAACACATTGATCTGAGCGGATCAAAACATTAGCTTTCAGGTGGATCTGGGGCTAAACGGCCATCTTTGCTTTGGGTTGCTCGCTCTTCAGAAGGTGCTATGATTTCTGTAATTCTCCTCCAAATGCCCCCCTCCGACCCTAATTCCCACTAGCCTCACACCACACACTCACACTCCACCCTGGAGCCGGGGTGCAAGTTGGGTTTAGAAATGGTTAGACAGGGGCTACTCAGAGACCTCCTCTTGAGTCCGGATCCCCAAAGCTGAACACTGGACTCTGAGGACAGTTGCTTTAAAGCAACCAGGGTGGGTTGTCTGTGTGTGTGTGTGAGGGCGTGTACATTTTTCTAATTAATTTTATTATGACCATGATCATTTTTGTTTTTATTTTGTTACACTTCTAATTGCTGTAAATTCGAAAATAAAAAGGAAAACCGAAGAATGATGTTGAGTTTTGAATAAAAACAGAAATGGCGCTGGGACATTTTTCTTCTTAAACAGAACATAAATGTGTGCTCAAATTTTATTTTTGGTTAAACTTGTTCTTCTTGAGATCAGTTACTCTTGACTGTGAGTGTGCAGTATGCGTGTGTGAATGTCTCTAAAAGTTTAAGACTGTGATACAAGTGTGTATGTTCATGAGACATGCTTATAAGGAAAGCAACAAATGTACTGTATTTGTTGTGCGGTTTCAGGGTGGGGCTGGGCATAGTTGGCTCCTGTTTGTCTGAACTAATAGCCATGCAAAACATTTGTTAACTGGAGTCAAATCTTTTGTGGAGTAATGTGAACAGCTGCATAAGCACTTGCCCTGAGTAATAAATGCTTAACTTAAAACTTAAGCCTTCACAGTAACATATTTATTTATTTAGAGGGTAATTACAATGAGTGTGTACTTCCACACATTAAAAGAATAAAATATGCTCTCTTAATTTTTTGGGGGAACACAAAAAAATACTTTTAAAGAGAAGAAAATCATCATACCAGCGGACGAACAAAAATAAAAAGTCTTCAAAGAATATGTGCTAACACATAAAGAGAATGCACCAATGCATACTGTCACACTTACTTTTCTCAGGGTGTCTTGACAACAGTGGCAGGTCTAAAAAATGTTACAGGGATTTGCAAAAGAGTGGCAAGAGGTTTAGGCAGGGTGACATTGCTGGACCTCACTCACTCCCCTATATGTAAATGGTGTTAACATAAATATCCAGTAATACACTTTGTATATTTAGGGGCAGTTGCCTAAATATACAAAAAAAGACAAAAGGTTCATTATGTCTCCAGATGACATAAGAGACGAGGAACATCGTGCAGTAACATGCAGGCACTAAAAAAGTTGTTAGTATAACCATAATTAATACAGGTAAGAACCGCCTGGGCAACTTTGAGGCTATTGATCCAGTACTGCTTAAGATATTCGACTCTGCTGGGACATGTAGGCAGTGCCAAATCTTTAACAGTAAGACTCCAGCTTTGCTCTAAATCCAATAAACATACTACTTACGTACTGTTATGCAACTTTTGAAACGTTACTCCTACATTTTTGCAGCAAAAATCTCCAATTCTGAATGTTTCACACCTAAGAGCATGTTCTTTTGCTATTGCTTGGACTACATTTCAGTCACTCTCTAGTGTAAATACACTAAATACTAAAACAGATGGATTTAGGACACGAGAGATATCTGCATTTCTGTTGCACTGTAGTGCAATGATTAAACTGGCAGTTCTTCTTCAATGCAAATATTTCAGTTGTGGAGCGTTACATTGAAGAGAGCCATTACCAAACATGAGGTCTACTTGACTGGAATATTTTGGCAAATAAAAGGACAAATCAGTCTTAGCACAGAAATGTTTATTGAGATCTTTGAAAAATGCCTCGTGAAAGTGTGACGATGGGTGATGGTTGGTCAAGAGATGAGCTCTGTAAAGAGTGACTGATTGGCAAAGTCGTCAGGCCTTTCCTGTGGACAAGGTAGTGATGGACTGCCACTGAGGCCCAAACGGGGGACACCAGCACTCAGGAAGTAGAAAGGCACATGGGTAATTTTGCCAGTGGACCAACACTGAGAACAGAGACAAAAAAGGCACTTTGGAAAGGGTATGAACAATGTGCTTACACTGCATAGGTACAGTTTAGTACATTTAATTTTAGTAGGATTAGAACACAAGTGTCCCAGCAGCCTACAAATTACCGGAAAAACGTTACTGTTTACAGCACGCAACTAAGATTTAAATGGCATCATATAAATACCGACATTACTGATAGTGGTTTTTGTTTTTTTTAAGTGAACTGTACTAACTAGGCAAATGGACCAGGGTACATTTTAACATAACTAAAAAGGTTTTTAAAAACCACTAATTTATTCCTTATTTAAACATGTATGTGGAGACTAACCACAGTGAGCAGCGCTCCGTGTTGGAAATTTGGGTGGAACTGCATCAGTCTTGGCTCTGCGCCAGGCTCCCCTTGAACAAAACCACTGAAGAGAGAACAACAAGAAATATTCAGTGTGCCCATGCGGCTCATACTGTACAGGAATACATAATAAAAGGTACATAAATATGAAATGCAAGCACTCGTTAAAGTACAAACCATGGCAAAAGCTCAAATATGGGGCTGGTTCTCGTCTTGAACACAGCTATGACAGCAGGTCGGTCTGCTACTTGTGGTTCCCCTGAAAGAGCAGACAAGATGGACACTGAGTTTAGTTAGTAAAACCAAACACAACACTGAAGGAAAATGACAGACCTTTGAGAAGGACTGCAAGCCTCTCTCCTCTCGAGTCCCAGGCTAAAGCCTGGATCTCTCCACCAACACTGGAAGACACATTAGACAAGGGTGAGTTATACTAAACTTGAAGGGTCACACATTCAGTGATGGAAGTATTAACATTATTTTATTATTAATACTATATTTTATAGTTCCTGCATTCAAAACAATTAAAAGGTTAATCTGAATAGTGCTGGCTGTTATGACCAAAATTTTCTATCAAAGTATTTTCTTTTATTTTTCCACAGGTCTGTTTCTTTATATACATTTTTGCATTTTTCTACTTTCGATGTTTTACTGCAATTCACCATGCTTATGTGAATTGTAATGGAGTTCTGCTGTTGTGCCAGAGCTTGCTATTGCCTCAGTAAAATGCCTCTTTAAACCATATTTTTGCTGCACTTTGCGTCAGTGGCACTACCACTGTGAAGTTCTGTGAACATGCAGTTAATATGAACTATATAAATATTAACTGTGCTGCACGTAACTGGCCGTAATGTTACATGCAAATTGGAAATTGAGTTCTTTGAATATGCATGTTTATCTGTGATAATCAAAACCTATAATACATATTTCAAGGTGCTATAAACTATCCATTCTCTCTGGACCTATTCACTTATGTATTTGATGTAGTTAAATTAGACATTTAGTTGACAACTCTTACATGATGTCTCCATCTGGTGTGTTAAAGGTTGTTTCTGATAGGTCAGCCACCACTGCTGCTGCCTGTGGCCCTTTTGATGTGCTTGTAGGTATGCCTGCAGAATAATAATCATAATGAAAAACCACATGTAAACACCCATCATTTTAACTGCTGTTTTATCACGACTAGTGCAAGTATTAACAAAAATGTTCCTACTCTGAAGGACCACTCTTGAAAGTTAAACAAATAAACAAGGCCGTATATTCTATAAAATAACTGGTCATTTTGAAATAACAACAATAATAATAACAACAAAGACATTAACCTTGTGTGTCGGTGAAGGTCAGAGCATAGATGACCGTCTCTCCCTGCACGGTGAAGAGAAGGCGACTCCCATCTGGACTCCAACAGCCAGACTAACAAAAACAAACACAAACACAGATCTATAGCAATTATATATGAAAAAAATTCATGTAAAATGTTTCACTTTAAAACTTGGTGACAAGTTATCACCTGGCAGCGTCCTTTCACACTGGGCCAACGCTCACAGGTCCACATCCTGGTCTCCCAAACCCTAAAGAGATAAGCTTACTTATTCATGTGTGAATAATCCATTTTTTTCCACTTCACTATCATATAAAACCTTCTAAGTTCCAGGGAACACCGTTAATACTTTGTTCACTATGTTCATAAATATTCATGAAAAATTAATGGGCATTTGTTATAATCCAGCAAGAAGTCAAGCACAGATTCACAGGCAACTTTACATGGAGACGGATCATAGGGATCTTAAAACCTTGTAAAATGAACTATTAAAAAACGATTTGATCAAACCTGAAGAGGGCAGATGGTGTAGAAGCCAGGACATGACTGCCGTCAGGAGACCAGGTCAGGAAGGTGACCCCACCACCTCCAACACGCTGTAGGGGTATGCAGCTTTCTGCTGCAACATCCCAGATCTTACAGGGTACAACAGAAAGAACGTTGGTCTAAAACTTGAGTGAAGAACATTTTAACAACATTAAAAAGAGTTAAATATGAAGCAGGTGCCTTGTACCATCATTGCAGTGTCCACAGGCGAGGCTGACAAAAGGAGAGACCCACTTGGAGACCAGGCAATGGAAGTGACTGGAGAGTGACCTGGATGAGTCAAAACTTGAGCACAACCAGAGGAAGGCCTGCATGGGTTGAAAAAACAAATAGAAAATGTACTTTTGTCAGATGCGTGTCAATGATTGCATCATTTGCCTGACTAAAAGTCCACAGACATTTATTACATATTATAAGTGATGAGGTAAAAGCAGCAGATCTTTATATCTGAGACACATACTGTGAAACTATTTTCAATAGTTACCGATTCATTTTCTCTTCACAAACCAACCAAAGCACTGTGTGATCGCTGCAGGTGTAAACCTACCTGGTTGACAGTGAGCAGGGGTCCACGTGCCACACCAGTAAACAGTTCTGACAAGCGACAGCCAAAGCAGATGCACACAGTGGCTTCCACTGGACTGCTGCTACACTCCTCTGCAGACGGTGTTTCAGAGTGGGAGTTGTTGCACTGAGACACATGAGTACAAAGGACCATTGAGCCACACAGTCACAAAATGACCCAGAAGTCGGAAAACAACACTGAATTGCAAGACTGACATGCAATCAGACTGCATCAATGATAGAGAATCAAAAAAAGTATTTGAGCAGCAGCAGAACAAAGACTGTTATCATGCTAAATGGGTGTCTGGAGTGTCATCTTGTGCTGTAAACCTTCAGTTCAGTCACAATCAGTGAATCAGTTATTTGTCCCATTTGCACCTTTTGGGGTTGTAGATTTTAATGGAGTCATCCAGAAGTGCTACAGCAAATTTATCTGTATGAGGATGCCAGGCAAAGGCCCGGACCACACCGTCAGACCTGGTGAAGAACAGAAATGTCATTGACTTAAAAAAAGAAACACATTTTTGTAACATTATCTTTTAACTACATTTGTAAATTGTTATCCCTTCACCAAAATCACTTACCAGTTCAGAACTTGTGAAAATTCAGCGATCATGTTCTCACAGCTCAACTGCAGAACAAATGACAAACAAGTAATTTAACATTTTAATACAATATAATAAAGCAACTGAAAGTCAAGGTTACTGTCAACAACATATTTAAAGACATAAATATTCTGCTTTAAATAATTTGCATCGAAGGACGTGCCACAAACCATTTTGTGCCATGATGGTCAAACATACAAGTGATTTGACAATAAGCAAAGCATATTTGTGAGTGGAAGTGGTCTTTGACGAGCAGGCACAACATACCGTAAGATGAGGAAACAACGAACTGTGAAAAGAAGAGACCCTTCGAAGCAATGCCAGGATACAACCAGAACTCACGGACAGCCATTTAGGCACTGCAGAATATAGAGGAAAATCACTAGACTTGCATTTTGGCGGATATATGTGATCATTTTATCATATGCTGAAGTGAAGAAAAAATGCTGACACATTACATACCCTCTTTATCTGAATTGGCAATTTCATTGAGTAGTCCTGTGTACCCGCCATCTCGCCTGGAATAGACAGAAAGAAGATGGATAATGGATCTTTGTGTGTAAATCACAGTACACTGTGATACGGTGTCTTGAAATATACTGTATCTTAATATTGTAAGAGATGAAAGTATGAATGAAGAAAGTTTGTATTTTGAGCCACAGTCCCAATACTAACTATACAACTCATACGAGCTTATGGCAGTTTCTCTTTAAGCAATTAAATGATGAATAAATGATATTGCATTCAGGAAACTTCAGTGTTTTATGAACACAAACTTTCAGAGCAATTTAGGTTATGTTTTATTTCTTTATGTGAACTACAGTTATCCCTTAAAATGATCTAATGTCTTTTGGTGTCATCACATATGTACTATGGTGACATCTAAAGCAACAGTATTAACCTGAGTTGTGACTGGTTAAGATTTGTGCTCATATTATCATAATGCATATATATCAGCGTGTAATATAGCGGCTGATAAAGAAGAAAGTGCAGGAACATAATATTCCAAAGATGTGCTGGAAGTACCATGCTGCTGCACTCCTCATCCAAAGGGTTTCAGAGTGATCCAAGAACGCTGCCTTGCTGCTGCTTTCTGTACGACTGTGGAGCTTCAGAGACTCTCGGGGGAAATACAGACTCAAAGGGCTGGAGTCCTGCAGAAAAAGACATAACGTACTAACCTTTAACGGTACAAGGCACTGTCCAGATTCATTTAGTAACTGTTATGCATTATCAATATTATCTTCAGGAGTCACGGTGGGACAGTGATTTTGGAAATCACGTTTATCTTATCAAAAACGTATTGTGAGTGTTAATTAGCTTTGTGTAATAACCGAATCAGACCAGAGTCAGATGGTCTTCGGGGTTGGTTCCTGGCAGCAGCTCATTGTTGGACTCGCACAGAGTGGTCTGTCCAGAAGGCAGTGGAGGGGGGAACAGCGCCAGAGAGCACATCCTGAACACGGTACAACCCCGAGATCCTGGACACTGAAAACACACTACGGGTCGGTCAAGTAGTTAAACACAAATCAAATAGTGTGTTTACAAGTGAGTCGATGAATGCACCTAACATTATTCATGGGAAATGGTGGATATATAGGGTCAAGCTAACAGCACAAACATTAACCCTACGGCTAACACTAATTTAACGGTCCTGACATTAGCTAACTGAGCGCTAACTGACGTAGCTGACTACAGTTAACTAGCTAGTTTGTTGAAGCGTAGTTGGCGACAGCACCTTACATTTGATAGACCTTACCTTGTACCGTGTCCTGAGTAGTGTGGTAAATTATCTCCTCCCTTCCAAACAACAAAATAAAAGTACACGCTAGGCTGTTATGGCACTTTCTGTTTACCGACTTTAAGTCACTCCCGCCGTGGCTGCTACGGCAAGTCTAAGGGGACAAACAGTGCGTATGGAAGTTTTCCTGTTTGGCGAATGGCAAATAACAAATTCTGTTTTACCACCACCAGCTGGTGTGGAGTTGGGATTTGGCGTCTAAAGTTAAGCCGTTCACATTAACAATCCCATAAAAATGTTGTAGTCAAGAATCAAAATAATGTTAAACTTTGAATCAGACCGCTACTGATGCACATGTTCATCATAGTGTGTGCACTACAAAATGTTTTACTTTAAGTTTTACATTAAAATAGAATATTCGCTTAAGTTTAGCTGTTTTAAGGCTTATACGGACGCCTGAGAAGACAGACGTTATAACATGGAAACCCATCTAATGAAAAAGAAACTCCCATACTGAATAATATATATATTTTTTGTGGTTGTGTAATTAAACACAAAATTCATAGCCCATACTAACACAATAGTAAATGTCCTATAAAAAAGATATTGACACAGGGAACCTCCACAGGAGCAGATAATAATACAGGACATAGACGTCATATTTGTTTATAGAAATGCAAACAACTCAGCACATTTGAAACAAACCACGAGAATCAGGGGAGATGGATGAACCTGGTGTTTCTGTGGGCCCTTGGTCTCCTGGGCCCTGTGGTATTTGCCCATCTTGTCCCCATGGTCCATGGGACACCAGCATCCTTGGAGCTGACAGAGATGTAAGGTGAATTTCTGAAGCCTCAAACATAGAAATGAGTGATTTTGCGAATGGAAATGATGGAATCGTGGAAAACTGATTGTTTATGTGTGTGTGTGTGTGTGTGTGTGTGTGTGTGTATTTGCTGAGGGTGGTGGCGCCCCCTTGCGGCGCAACTCGCGTTTCCGTGACGTCAATTCAGCACTGGGAAGGAGACAGCTCCCTCCCCCCCAAAAAACCCAGCGCGCCTCACGTTGCTTGGGTCCCCGGTTATTGATAACACAATTTGCCCGCTGGGATCCATCCCAGTAACGTGGAACTCGACTCGTGGATCTAGAGGCTGGAAATACAAGAGACATCCCGGGCCGAAGACGAACAACGATTTGCCCATTATTACCGAGAAATAGAAAACCGAGTCCAACCCTTCACTTGACAACGCGACATCAACCAGGCAGAAAGGTATGGGAATGTCACCGTATCCGGTTAAATGCTGATGGAATAAGAAATCAGGTATCTCAGGAGCTTCGGTGCGATGCCGTTGCCTGGTGCGGGAGCGTTCACGCCGCTCGCACTGCACCAATGAACTGACGCTGCCAAGAAACCGATCGCCGTCGATGAATGTTAGAAAATGATATTTGTGCCACCAGAAAGCCCACATTACGAAATGTTTGTGTTGGTGCCAGCGCTGAGTAAATGTGCAGACGCTGCGGCAGTTTCACTTGGCATGGACCATAGTAGACATCGTGCTTGCAATTCATGCACGTCGGCTGTGATGCTGCTGAGTGTCATCATCACATCCTCGGTTATTTAAAGATTGATCTTCCTGCGTGTGTGTGTGTGTGTGTGTGTGTGTGCGTGCGTACTGCTTCTTCGCACAGGCCCGGTGCTTGTTTATTGCCCATTTTTCACGCTCTCCTTTCTCTCAGTGGCTCTTCTCAAGCAGTGGTGCAGTACAACACATGAAACTGGTGTAGGGCATGTGAATCGGGTACATGTGCTCTGGTACCCCCCCCACCCCCCCCACCCCCTACACACACACGCACGCACGCAGGCACGCAGGCACGGATGGACGTACGTACACAATCACACTGAGGTGGTTATGCAATTCGTCATATTCTTCAGGTGCAGACAGGGCTCGTCACCGATGCATGACAAACGACATATATGAGCTGTTGAGTAGCTTTGCTCTGATGTGCATCACAGGGACAGCTGATGAACAGGTGACAGTCAGGGCCCCAGACTGTACAACCTTCTCTGATAGATTCATTCATAAAGCCCATCTCTGCTGTGGATGATGGCTCCATTGGGCAGGCTGGTTTTCCCATTCACAGACACAGAGATGAGTGTTTGCTGCATGATTCAGTCAGAGGGGGGCCAGCCAAACTGGGGGGCTAGATGAATGAGTTAAGTACAACTCCACTGCTTAAGACTTCTGCTGAGCTTGAATGAAGGAAAGGTTAGCACAAACTCTGATAACTTCATGCCAGGTCCACAAGAGCAGGGGGCACTCATTTCAGCGCTGGACAGCTTCCTTTTTGCTGGTGGAGCTCTCCGGTGCTGAAAGGAATCTACACTTTCTATATCTTGAAAAGAATTATACACAGACGAGCTCTGGCATAAATGCCAATTATAAATAACTCTTCTTCTTCAGGCTCACTTCTCGTCCTCCCATCCACCATCCACCCTAACCTGCGGTGTTGGGGTAACCCCTGATGAGTGGGACCTGTATCCATGAGCCCCGTGCCCCTTCCCCTTCCCTGTCAGGCTTCAGCACCCCCATCTCAGAACCGCCCTATCGAAGACTCGATGGAGACACCCCTGCTTGCACCCCTGAAACGGACCTGACCCCCACACAGTGTGTCCTCCGTAACGTACTGTCCATTGACACCGGTGGACAGGGGGCGCCGGGCGGCAGCAGCCCCACTCCCAGTGATGGACCCTCAGCCCACTTTGACAACAGCGTGTTAAAACTACATGAACATGACGTCTGCCAGTGTGGCGGCGGGGCTGAGGCGGGGCACAGTCCAGAGGCTGGCGCTGTTCGGAGCCAGTCTGAGAACATTCGGCTACAATCAGGAAGTGGAGGTTTTTTGGAAGGATTGTTTGGCTGTCTTAAACCAGTCTGGACCATGATTGGAAAGGCCTACTCCACTGAACACAAACATAACCAAGAAGGTATGTAAAAGCCAGTGAAGTCAGACTAGTTTGTGACGTAATCTATCTATCTATCTATCTATCTATCTATCTGTCTATCTATCTATCTATCTATCTGTCTGTCTATCTATCTATCTGTCTATCTGTCTGTCTGTCTGTCTATCTGTCTATGAAATGGTAAATACTAAAGTACAAGTACTACAAATTGTACTGAAGAATAATAAGCTTTTATTCCTGTCTGACTTCCACCCTGCCCGATAAGTTTGGCTGTGTTTACATGTCAGCCCAGCTCATTCACAGTCATCAGCTACAGTGAGCTTTCACAGCTGGTGGGGGGGGGGGGTGGCATCATGTGAATCTGCCTCTGCCGCTGTCCTCCAGAGATCCTGACACTTAAGTGGACCTCATGAAGAATTGATCCGCCTGTCTCTTCTATTCTGGCCAGCTTGTCTCTCTTTAGTGACCATGCTCTTGCAGTGATTTAAGTAGTGTCAGTATGACAGATGACAGATTGATTAGGCTGTTAGTAGACTGTTGTTCTTCTGTCAGCTTTTCTCTTATCTCTGGAAAGAAATATTGCGGTCCACTGGATAAGTTGTCGATATACCGTTTGTTTAAACATGGAAGGCATTTCGTATGTAGGTTTTGTGTCCTACCAGCCTGTGCAGCACAGACCTAGCATTTACTCAGCAAACCCGCTGACTCCTATCTGTTCAAACTGTCGTGGGCACACATTAGCATCTGAACGTTTTGCAATGTGTAATGGATGTATATTAAGGAAATAGTCAAAGAGCCACAATGAAAAAATAATGATGATTTGTATGTTGTACATTTAGAGTCCTGGGAGGTTCCTTTTGAGGAAATCTCTGACCTGCAGTGGGTGGGCAGCGGGGCACAGGGGGCCGTCTTCCTTGGCAAGTTTCACGGAGAAGATGTCGCTGTAAAGAAAGTGCGGGACATCAAAGAGACTGAGATCAAACACCTCCGCAAACTTAAGCACCCCAATATCATTACTTTCAAGTGAGGAAACTCTTAATTTCCCACAGGGTCATGTATCAACATCCCAATCATTTAATTGCTTAAATCCCCACACTGATAAAGTATTTTAATGTTCTGGTCACCTGTGCTGCCTTTCCTCCTTTAGGGGCGTCTGCACTCAGGCTCCTTGTTACTGTATCTTGATGGAATATTGTGCTCAAGGCCAACTGTATGAGGTGTTGAGGGCAGGACGTAAAATCACCCCTTCTCTTCTGGTTGACTGGTCCATGGGCATTGCAGGTGGCATGAACTACTTACACCTCCACAAAATTATCCACAGAGACCTCAAATCACCCAAGTAAGTCAAAGAAGTCAACACTTCAACCTTAAGGAAAAATCTGTCCAACCTGTAGCCATTTAAATTAAATGGGAGGTTTCTTGTCATTTCCATGTAACATTCTGTGTAATCCCACCTTTGCAGCATGCTGATTACACACGATGACCTGGTAAAGATTTCTGACTTCGGTACCTCTAAGGAGCTCAGTGACAAGAGCACCAAGATGTCATTTGCTGGAACAGTTGCATGGATGGCTCCTGAAGTGATTCGAAATGAGCCAGTGTCAGAAAAGGTGGACATCTGGTAAGTCTGATAATTTTGCAATTTTGTATGTAATTTCCAGGTCTCTGTGGTTAAAAGAGATCTTAACCTCAGTAAGACTGTCTGAATAAATAAAGCTTAACTTAACTAAAAGGTCATTCGGAGTGGTGCTATGGGAAATGCTAACTGGAGAGATCCCCTATAAAGACGTGGATTCATCTGCCATCATCTGGGGCGTGGGAAACAACAGCCTTCAGCTTCCTGTTCCCGAGAGCTGTCCTGATGGCTTCAAGATCCTCCTCAGACAGTGCTGGTGAGCAGTTCATGAGAAAGGACAGTTTAAATAAGGAAAGGAAACAAAGAGCAGTCGAACGTTGTAGAAGCAAAAGTTGAGAGTAGTTGCATGGCCAGGCAATAGTCTATGGTTTGATGGCTTCATTGATTGTACAGTGTATTGTTAGTGTACATAGTTGTCTTTCCTATGCTCACAGGAACTGTAAACCCAGGAATAGGCCTTCTTTTCGTCAGATCCTTCTTCACCTCGATATAGCGTCAGCCGATGTTCTGTCCACTCCACAAGAGACGTACTTCAAGTCTCAGGTACGGTTGACTCTCTGATTCTGCATCTCATCGAATAGATGAGGAAAATAGACACGCATGCAAAATGGAACAGGCTTTGAAGAAATGTGCTCTCATCAGGCTGAATGGCGAGAAGAGGTGAAACAGCACTTTGAGAAGATTAAATCGGAGGGTACTTGTCTCCACCGACTCGATGAGGAGTTGATCAACCGACGCAGAGAGGAGCTCAGGTATGTTTTTTATTCTAACATATTCCTGTAGATGGTGTCATGCTAACTGAAAGTGTCCAGGATACTAGATGTCTATGGATACTGTTCATTTGTACATGCATGAGCCACTTTTTCTCCGTGTCACTCTTTTGTCCACCCATGTGGATGAAGGAAGTGCTTTGAGTGCATGTCTGTTGTCGCGGATTTGGAGTCTCTCAT